>NW_019104509.1:181279-204720 GCF_001995035.1 Momordica charantia
GGGTATCACCAGATAAGAGTTGCCGAAGAGGATGTGGCAAAGGCGGCGTTCCGCACGTATGAGGGACACTACAAATTTTTAGTGATGTCGTTCGGCCTCACCAATGCCCCGTCTACCTTCCAAGCCCTCATAAATTAAGTATTCCAGCCTTTTCTTCTAAGATTTGTTCTAGTTTTCTTTAATGACATTTTGGTATATAGCCCGAACATGGACACTTACACCAAGTAGTTGGCGATCGTTTTTTATGCCCTCCGAGAGAACGACCTATATGGCAACAAGAAGAAGTGTACGTTTGTCCAAGGGCGGATCAAATACTTGGGACACTGGGTATCCGCCTATGGGGTAGAGGCTGACCCGGAGAAAGTCTGCACGATGATCCAATGGCCTATCCCCATGAATATCAAGGAAGTAAGGGGATTCCAAGGGTTGACTTGATACTACCGCCGTTTTGTTAAGAACTATGGCAACATTGCGGCTCCTCTAACGTAGCTGCTGAAGAAGGATGTGTTCTTCTGGAGCGACACGACAACACTAGCTTATGAAGAGCTTGAAAAGGCTATGTGACGTTGTCGGTGCTAGCCCTGCCTGACTTCGCCATCCCTTTTTTGATCGAAACAGACGCATCAAATTTTGGCCTTGGGGCAGCGTTGAGTTAGAATCAGAAGCTCATTGCGTACTTCAGTCACACATTATCTATGCGAGCAAGAATGAAATCCGTCTATGAACGAGAATTGATGGCAGTCGTTCTAGCAGACCCTACCTATTGGGACATCGCTTCGTCATTCTCACTTACCAACAGGCTCTGAAGCACTCGTTGGATCAACGACAGATTCAGCTAGAATACCAATGATGGGTGGCCAAGTTGTTGGGGTATGATTTTGAAATTCAATACCGTCCGGGCCAAGAGAACAAAGCAGTCGATAGTCTTTCCCGTATTCCTCTGATAGGGCAGCTAGCCATGCTGTATGTTCCCCGATTAGTGGACTTGGAAGTCATCAAGAAGTAAGTGAGTGAGGATCCCTACTTGTCCCTCGTGTTAAAAGAGTTGGAGGAAGACCCAGAGGGTAGACCTAAATTCCATATGCAAAAAGGAATGCTCAGATACAAGGACAGATTGGTGCTGGCCAAGAAATCATCTCCGATTGCATCGATACTCCACATGTACCACGACTCTGTGATGGGAGGACACTCTGGCTTCCTACGTACTTACAAAAGGTTAACGGGGGAACTCTATTGTCAAGGGATGAAGGCGGATGTCAAATCTTACATAAAGAATTGCCACATATGTCAGAAGAACAAAATAGTTGCCGCATCTCCGGCAGGATTACTCCAACCCTTACCTATTCTGGATCGTATCTGGGAGGACGTGGCCATGGATTTCATTGAGGGGTTGCCTAAGTCGAGAGGATGCTACACCATTTTGGTGGTGGTCGATAGACTAAGCAAGTATGCCCATTTCATCGCTCTCACTTACCCGTTTACCGCCAAGTCTGTAGCCCACATGTTTATCAAGGAAATCGTGCGCCTACATGGATTCCCAAGGTCTATAGTCTCCGACAGAGATAGGATCTTCGTCAGTCATTTCTGGACAGAGTTGTTTTGAACCCAGGGAACTCAGCTGAGAAGAAGCTCGACATATCATCCTCAGTCCGATGGACAATCTGAATGAGTGAACCGTTGCCTGGAAACGTAACTTCGGTGCTACTGTAATGATTCCCTGAAACAGTGGGGGCAATGCCTGGCTTGGGCGAAATTTTGATATAGCATCACTTTCCATGTTGCAATCGGGGCCACTCCGTTTCGTCTAGTCTATGGATGTGAACCACCGACTATTATGGGGTACAACAATATGAAGACGAATAATGCAACACTAGACCAACAGTTAGCTGAGAGAGACCTCGCGTTGGACTGTATGAAGGAGCACTTAAAGAAAGCACAAGAGCGCATGAAAATGCAAGCCGCTAAGAAGAAGATGGAGCTAGAATTCAAAGAAGGAGATTAGGTGTATCTGAAATTGTGCCTCTATTGACAGAAGACAGTGACAAAGCGAAGGAATGAAAATTTGGGCCCTAAATACTTCGGACCCTTCGAGGTAATCAAGCGCATCGGAGCGGTTGCCTACAAATTGCAGCTTCCAGTGGTATCGACCATTCATCCGGTGTTCCATGTGTCCCAGCTTAAGAAAGTCATGGGCAATGCATATACGGTACAACCTCTGGCCCCGTGGGTCTCAAAAGACATGGAGTTAGTGGCTGATCCAGCATAAGTGTATGCCACACGGATCAATGCGGCGATGGGTAAGGAGGAAGCCTTAGTAGCATGGAAGGGCCTACCCGAAGAAGAGGCGACCTGGATTGAGCTGGACGAGATCAAGCTACAGTTCCCAAGTTTCTTCAAAGAACAGCTGGACACCCACCTTGGGGACAAGGTGGATTTCGAAGGGAGGGATATTGTTAGGCCACCGGTTATTCATACTTATGTTAGAAAAGGCAAGAAAGGCAAGAAGGGAGAATATGAGAGTTATTTTGTTAGTGGGAGGGTTGTTTTGGTATTTTTCCCAAAACGTTAGTAGGAGTACGGATGTGGAAGAATAGAATGTCTGTAAAGGGAAAGCCTCGGGATTAGGGAGGCAGTTTTTGGGTATTTTGTGTAAGAGACTCAGCCCTCTCGAATTGGTTGGTTTTGTAAAGCTTAAGGGCTGTTGTTTCCTTTCGAATATCAAAAACTTAGTGAGGAAGATACCTCACAGGCCCATGCACTGATCTCCTYCTCCCATAATATATAATATTTACGAATATTAAAAGAATTATTTATAAAGAAAATTATAGTGTGAAATAAAGGAGTATGATACTCTCATAGTAAAAAAAAAAGTTATTTATAGAGACAAAATCATATTCTGAATAAAGAAAAATAGGTACTTCCATATTCCGTACCAAACCAAAACCATAGCATGAACAAATGGAGTATACAATTTTTTTTTTCCATTTCCTTTACCTTCAAACTTTCATGCTTTTCTAAATGTTTATCCTCTCTCTCTTCATATATTATGTACATATATAAATAGATGAAGCCCACAATTTCCTTGTCTTTTTCATGGGAAGACACCATTTTGCAACCAACTTGAAATAAATGAAGTGGAGAACCTAACTTTCATAATTCAATTCTTGAATGTTGACACTATAGTAATTAATATAATATTTTGTATGCAGCCAACTTCTGGAGTATATATTTTGTCACTCTTTGTCCTTTCTACATTCTTATTATTATTATTAAACACTCTCTTAGAATAGTATATGTTACAATGCCTCCGATTCTCTCTCTCTATTGGAATCACAAAAGATACAAAATTCATTGGATTGATGGATGCAAATAAATGGATTTTGTGCTGACATATATAAACAGGAAGGGTTTAATTCATTGGATTATATGTACATAATTATGTGCTTGATGAACATTGTTTAAATTAGTTATTTTGTTATATGGTTTGTTTGGATTATTTTAGTTAAATTTTCAGAGCCAACTAATCTATGGAATATTTTATATATTGTTCGGTTGTGGAAGCTTAATCATCAAATAGGCTTCGCCTAACTTGAGATTAAAATTTGAAATAAGCATGAGAGAAATTTGTGATGCCAGAAAAAAAAATATGTCGTAGGAGATGTAGAAAAACAACGAGTCATAAGTGATAGAAAAGATTTCCACATTACGGTATAAATATGAACAATTATAAATCTCTAATATGTATAAAGTATGCCAATGCGTGTCAATGTAAGCATCAAGGACCAAAATGATTAATTTTTCAATGTCCAAGAATTAAATAAATATTATAAAATTTCAGGAACTAAAAATATTTTTCTTTTCTTTTAGTCTAAGAACTAAAATGAATCCTTTGAAAATTTAAGAACCAGAATGGAAGAAATCTTAAAATTTACTACGTTATAAAAAGTGAAAGCATATATTAATTTAAAATTTAGAGAGTTAATTATTATTAATGAGCAATATATCCATTAGAAGCTCACTTTATTTCCAAATTAGTAAAGTAAAATTAAATGGGAAGATTTGCAATAATTATAAACTAGTGAAAGTGAGAAGAAATTTACATTTTACCCCCTCTCTAAGATCCCATCACATCAAACATGAATGAATTTTCCAAAAATATGTTTGAATTCACCAACCAAAGTATGCCCTACACCACTCTCCATTGTTTGTTATAAATTTATAAAATGGAATCAACTTGAATTCCATATCATATCCATGTAATCAATTTTGGGAGAGAAATTTGCTACTTGTTGGGAATAGGGATGACAAAATTTTAATTAGTATGGGGCCACTCCAAATATAGAGAAAAAGAGGGAAAAAAAATTTCCCCAAACTTTTTTATTCAAATTGGGAGTAAATTCATTGTCCCRCCTTAACTACGATTCTCTAAATCGAGAAATGGGGTAGAGAAGAAGATTAAAAATATAAATAAGATCGGATAGAGAGCGCATCCCCAAATCTTTAATGTTCAAGTACATACTACATGTTGTACTTAAAAAATATATATACATGGATGACATCTTTTATTAGCATGAAACCTTTAAAATAGAATCTAGCATGGTAAATTATCARTTTGATCCTCACATTTTGGGCTTAACTCTAATGTAATCCCATGGATTTAAAATTTTGAGTTAGGTCTTTGAGCTTAGTTTTCAATTTTATATTGTATGATCAAACCTCACAAATGACACTACAAAGTGTTAACATATTGAGTAGTACTTGATAAGTTTTCTATTTATATGACGATAAGTTGATGTTTTCTATTTGGTTTGTTGTATTTAGCTAGTTGTGTACTTAAGTATAAAATTGAGTAATGACAAAGAGGAAATGTGTGGGCATTTTCAAGCTGAGTAAACTACAGTTGAACAAATTGTGATATTTGACGAAACTATACCGACCAAATTATTAAAACGCATTTAAAATTATATGAGCCAAATTAAAATTAAACCCTAACTATAAGTATAAATTGCAAATTTTAATATAGTAGGGGCAAGTGAGAGGKAATATATACGAGTTCAAACCACGTGATGACCATCTACTTTAAGAATTAATTTTCATGTATTTTCCAGTACCAAATGTTGTAAGGTTAGATGGCTATTGTGTGAGATTAGTCGAGGTGCGCACAAATTGGGCAGACACTTACCAATATTAATTTATTTTTGGGCAGGCACTTACCAATATTAAAAAAAAAAATAAATAGGGGCAAATTAAAACTAAACCTAAATCATAGAGACCAAATAGACATTGTCATATTAATGCACAGATATAGTGAAATTGGTTATCTTTAACACCTAAATAGAAGGTATCATTATGACATCAGGTACGTAATGTAGCTCGAACTCGTACTAAAGTTCGAACTTCAACTGACTTGAGTGTCAGAGTGTTTACTCCTCGATCTTCCTCACTAAGTGACACTCAACCTCGGCCCAGTAACGCAATCTCAACTAGTTACAACCTAAATTGAAAATCACCCTAAACAGTCTACTTAACATTTTGTTCATCTTTTTTCTTCCAACTTTCCAAGTGAGACCAAGGCCAAGAGCCACCCTCAAGGGCCAAGTGCAATGAGACACAGCTAGCTTCTAAAAGTAATGTATATAACACACAGTAATGACTAATTTTTTCAGAACTTACTTCTTTTCCCCATTGGATTGATTTACATTGAGAGGACAACATGGTAAAAGGGCATAGGAGAGAGGGAATATGAAAGTTCTATATGATCTCTTCTAAATGGATGAAATATATGATAGCAAAGCAGCCCAAAATGGSAATTTTTCTAACAACACATATAGTTTCAATAATTGGTGTCTTGGGAAAGGGAAGCTGGCCTTCATATRTTTCATCTCTGTTGGTTTGGTTTTGATCAAAAGTTTGGGAAATGGGTGTGGGAATTCTGAATCATCTGCAGCTCTGTTGTTGTTTGGCATGAATTTTCATCATTCAGGCAGTTCCTGTTCAACATTTTATAGATAGAAAAATAAAAAGTATCAATAATGGTAACAAGRTGAAYTTCACATGACTTTTGGAGGACTGAAAAAAACACTTTATAAAGTGATTTTTAAAATTTTAAATAACACGATTACATCGGGAAGCTGATTAATATTTTTCTAAGAGTATTGGTATAAGAAATAATTCACCTTTTTCTACCTAAGAATTAATTTCCTATACGTTTCTTTTGACAATCAAATGAAGTAAGGTCAAGCAATTGTCGGATGAGATTAGTCAAGGTACGTACAAACTAACTCGGACACTCATAGATATATATATAAAAACAAAAAATAGAACAATTCACTTTTTTTTTGTTGGSCAAAGATGATCCTAAACTTGCTATAAATCTACCATCTTAGATACAAAATTTTGTTTTAACAAATTTTTTTAGGCAAAAATTGAAAGCAAGATGTAGTAAAATTCATATGGACCAAAAGTTAAAAGGTAAAAATTTAGAGACTATATCCCATAGTAAATTAAGCAACTATAACTKTTTTTTGTAATAAATGTTAAATTGTTTATATAAGAATCTTACTCTCTTGGTCGGGAGATCCACAAGGAACTAAGAGCTCGTAACCTTCCATAGTACTCTCCAATCACCACGAAACATCGTGCTGCCTGTCGAACTGTCAATATTCGACGYAATTGGTGAAGTGTTTGTTGTCTCAACATATCAGCCTGTAACAATAGGATCACAAATTAAAATTATTATATGTACAACCTCTCATTATTTTATAATTTGCCAACAACAAGATTTTATATAATAAAATTACTCTTATGTTTTGTTTTTTTTAGTTTTTAGTTGATGGGTCACCCCAAACATCCTTTTCTAACCAACCTTTTGATTGAGACTTTTAAATTCTAAATTCCCAATGTTTATTATAATTTATAACCTGCCTTTAAAAGAAAGCTACAATTTTTTTACTCAGTACTGCATTATTGGACATCAAAAACAAATTGGATTTTGTCAGAAATTTGGTTTTATTTATTTATTATTGAAAAATCATATTAAATTTCTGTTCACATTTCCGTAAATTCATGGGTTAGACATTAACATCGACATTTCTACCGTATCACGATAAAAAGAACATATATATATAAAAAAAAATATCTAGATCATGAAAATATTTATTTATTAATTTAAATATTTTGGTTCAAAAACACATTTAGTATCCATACTTTCACAAAAACAACAATTTAGTTTTTTAAATTTATTTCGTAATGATTTAATCTCTATACTTTTGAATYRGTAATAATTTAGCCACTGGACTGTAGTATATGACAACTTAGTTCCTATAATTTAAAACTTGAAACAATTTAGTTCTTACTATGAAAAATCTTATCAAAATTAAGTGTCAATTTTTATTATATAATAATTTAGTCTTTGTAATTAATAAACATATTTGGTTACTCGTAGATTTAAGAAACTTAACAAAAAAATTTTGCAATATCGATTAAATCGTTACAAAAATTTAAACTATCACAGAAATTATTACTAATTTGAAACCATGCGAAATAAATCGTGRTAAACTAAAATTCAATTACACCAACTGCACTAAAAAAGAAAATTTATGTTTTTTTTTTATATTTTATGATTTTTGTTCATGTTTGGGTACGAAGATTTATGAGAGAGAGAAGGAGAATGACCTGGCGGATGAAACCTTCAAGATTGGCGAGCTTCCCGGCGGCGGCGGCCATTTGGTTGATGCCGTCGAGGACGGCGCCGCCGGCGATGGTGATTATCAGAGAATGCTGCAGCTGCTCCAGCCCCTGATACAGAGCATCCTCTGTTTCGTGAGAAGATCGTTGCAAACTACAGATTCCCATCGCCTGTTGATCCGTCAATGTATCTAATTGTGGAATTAACATCTGTTTTTCGGTTTTTCCCCCATCAAAATCAGAAGTTTCATCAGAAATTTCTAGAGAGAAGAAACAGAGGAATTCACATTTTGATCAGAGACGGACCTCTATGAGCTTTGATGGCCGGAAACCGCCGATCCAGAGGAAGCAACGCTCCGCCGGCGTCATCCACATTCCGGTGATGAGATGAAAGACGTCAGATTTTGCGGCCACTCCTTTCAGCTGGAAA
Organism: Momordica charantia; assembly: GCF_001995035.1. The sequence goes on from NW_019104509.1 coordinate 189,396, forward strand.
ATTTCGTCGTAGTGAGAGATATAACTGTCTACTATTGCCCGCATATCGCCGTCCGGCAACTGCCCCTGCAGCGCCGCTCTCAGCTCCGCCATCAGACGGTGGTCGTCGTCTAGCCACCGCGCATATTCCATATCAAATATTGCCGCTCCTACCCAACAAATTAAATCAAAATAATAAATAAAATGATTTTTAATTTTTTAACCAATTAAATTAAGATTTTTTTTATTATTGGGATGGAAAGATTTACACCCGCGACCTTGTAGTGGGAGATAGATGTCAATACAATTGAACTAGTGTCGGTAATTAAATTATAGATTTTAATATTACTTTTAATTTTTGTTCATTTTGATCCTCTGCTTCCAAAACGTCCATAAGTGACCATTTTACTTGTTTCATTTTTACYTCAGTTTCTTTTTATCATAATGTTAGCATAAAACTTCACTCACTAAATTTTTGGAAATATATCCATAAACTTTTGTTAAATTGTTCTAATAAAATCTTTGTTATGTTAAAATTTTATAAATATTGACTAAATTGATCACTTCTCAAAATTAAAATTAGAAAGACTGAAATAGACATTTTGAAAGTACAAATAAAATGGAAAAAAAAGTAATAAATACACCGAYTGTAATAATATTTAAACTTAAAATATATTCCAATGGGTAACCATTGATTTTCTATAATTTTTAGGGAAAAAAATATTGTTTTTTTTAATTCTTCAAATTAATAAAGATTTTAAAGGAACCAATTTGGCACATTGTCTTCTTGGATAATCAAATCAATGGGTGCCAATTTGTCTTGTTATAAATATAAAAATCACATCCCCATAAGAAAATGGCTTCCACCATATTGTCYCATTTTGTAATTTTAGCCATTACTTTTTTCTCAATAAAGGAAAAAAATAAATAAATAAAAATTGTATTCCCAAAAAGGAAAGAAAGAAAAAAAAACTCACCGGAGCTGATATTGCCACCCATAACACCACCACAAGCACCCAAAAACAACCCCTGTTCAACACAAATCATTAACAAAAATCACTAATATTATGCTCAAATTTAACCTTACRAACATATTATTTAACACTCCCTTTCAAACTCGATATTAATTTGATCACAAAATTCAATACGTAACCTATTAATCATCGAAAAGGAGAAAATGACATTAGAGATTCGAAAAATTTATCGAAAATGCAGCAATTTGTTTACTATTTTGAACTTCAAACCTGAGAACGTGCTCTATGGAGGTCTTGTTCAAGCTGAGAGAGCTTGATTCTACTGGATTCTAGCTGCTGAATATAAGCCTAACACAAAAAAAAATAAAAAAAGATTAGAAATTTCCAAGTGGGTTCCTCCAATTCTGTAATGGGATCATTTTTTTTTCCATAAAATAAGAGAAAAACTTCTGGGTATGAAAAAAATTAGCTCAAAGTTCAAACCTTCTTCCTCAGACGGCTCTTTCTTGCAGCTTCTCTGTTTTGAGCCAAACGTCTAAGTGTCTGAAAAAGTTTCAAGTTTGTTTTTTGTCACTCAAATTTTCAGAGGTTAAAGGAGAAAAAGAAGCTCAAAGAAGTTTATGAAGATGTAAAAATGGAACCTTGGCATCGAGCTGCCTCTCTGAACTTGAACCAGCACCTTTTCTCTGCTAAAACAACAAAMAAAAAGTTGAAGAACAAGCAAAAAATCAAGCAATATTCTGAATTGAGTAAGAAAGAAAAAAGAACAGAAATTGAAAAAAATAGATTGCTGACAGAGGAAATGGAACTGTGATTCTGATATTGTTCTTGAGTTTGGTTGTAGTTATCTTCCATAGTTTATGGTTTTTCAAATGAGAAGAGAGCTTGCTGATCATTTTATCAATGGTAATGAATATTCTCTCTCTCTCTCCCCTTCTCTTTCTCTCTCTAGTTTCATATCAAATAATCGTCAGAAAATCTGCCAGAGGTCAGGAAACTCTGCCCATCATTTGAAAATTTGGGTACTTTTTGGGATCAGTGAGAGAGAGAGGGAAAAAAAGTGGTAGTTTTAGTGAGAGAGAGAGAGAAGATGAACCTTCTCTTTGGCAGGGGATTGAGATGATGGCTCTGTTCTCAAGGCATCATCATCTTCCATCTCTGTTTGAAGATTTTGAAGTTGAAGATGATGTTGATGAATTTGGTCAAATCCCTGAGTTGAAGAAGAACATGCCCTTCTGCTAACTGGAGATTCAGCCTCCATTTCCATTTCTAATTTGTTCATATTTCCTGATCCTGAATCTGTGCTCTCTCCCCCTGACTTTGAACCTCCCTAGTTCATGATCATCATCAAGAACAACGAAAATGAACCACTTTTCTCTAATGGGTGTTGAAGAAGAGTTCAAAAAGTTTTCAGTTCTTGAGAGGAAATTACCAATCTTGGGGTCTGTTGGAACCTTATTGGCCAAGAAGGGAACATTTCAAGAGTTGCAGCAGGCCTCCCTGTGAGAAAATCTGCAATGGAAATCACAATAATCAGAGCACACACACAGAGAATCAATAGGAAAATATAACCAAAATTTTTGTTTGCAAATTGAAAACTTTCTCTCTCCTCTCTCTGAAAGGAACCTAATCCAACTTTTGAGCAGTTATGGAGTTAGTACAGAGAAGAAACTGAATAGGGTCAGAATTTTTACTCTGTTTGTACCCTCATGCCAATTCAACACTATTGCTCTTTGAAATCATTTTGCCTTTAAAAATGGCAACTTTAAATCCCCTTCTCTCTCTCCTCAGAAAAGTTGCAGAGAACCAAAAAATGGGGAAAAAAACTACTTACGTGGCGATTTGGGTTCTTCATTATTTCCGAGCTTCACCCCCTGCAGAACTATGGCTTCTTCTAGCTCCCCAAMATCAAAAGCTGGGCCTTCTTGATTTCTGCCAAAAACAGAGCACAGGAGAAACACAAATCAAAACATATAAACACATGTTCTTCTTGTTGTTCTTTGAAAACTTACATGAAACTGGGAGATGGGTTATGGGGGATTCCATGGAAGGCCGCAAAGGGAGCAGAGTTTGATAAACCCGAGTCCCCCAATCGGTGGTTCGCCATCTGGGTTACGCCATTTTCGACCAGAAAACAAGAAAAAACAGAGGGATTTGGAAAAACAGAGGATTTGAGTAAACTGAGGAGAGCTTGGAAATGGGGTTTTGGAGGGGGGAAACTGAAGAATCAGAATTTAAATATGAAGGAAAGAGAGCAAAAGTTTAGAGAGAGAGAGAAAGAATTGAGAATTTAGAAGGCTTTGGGTCTCTTTCTTGAGATATATATGATATCTTCTGATCTCTCTCTCTCTTGAAAGTTTGAAACTTTTTGTTTTTGTTTTGTTGGGTRTTGGGATTAATGGTGGAATTGGGAGGTTTCTATTTCTCTGCTTCTCCATGAAGAAACCTCGTTTTATCATCATTCACCACGTCTCTTTCTCTTGCTCTGTTTTTCTCCTTTGAAACTCATTCCAAGGCGCAGAATTTTTTGTCCAAGCCGACCTGTTTCAGGCCATCGTCTGGGTTTGCTCTCCCCCTCTTTGACAAAAACAACAAAACTATGCTAATAAAAAAATAATACTTCATGYCGAATTACCATTTTAGTCTCTTTAACCCGTGTTTTGTTTCAGTTTGGTCTCTATAATATGATTGAATCTCTCTAAAATGTGTTTTTTGAAGTACGGTAAATAYGTTCGGRGGAGAATTGGACCTCTGGTCCCAAATAAAGAAATGGATATCGAACTATGYTTATTTTAGTCTAAATATTTTTCTTATAGTATTAAGATGACATGGACAATTCTATTGTAAATCATATTAACAACATTTAAGAATGATATGGATGTATGAAAAAATTTAAGAATTATTTATCAAGGAAAATTTCTAGTGTRAATTAAGAGAGTATACATTTCAGAGCAGATAATAAAATTTTCGTTGAAGAGCRTAGATAAAGCCATGAGCAAGTTGGTTTCTAGCATGTTTAGGTATTTGGTAATGYAAATTTAAATAATAGTACAACAAATGTGGTAGATGATTCGAACTCATGATAATTGCTAATTACGGTTAAAGCTAAGTTCATGTAGACAATAAATGAAGTCATTATATACTTTAAAGTATACCGATCAAAAATAAATGCAACTTTTAACATGAGTTCAATGACCTATTAGAGATTTGAACGTTTGAGGTCTAAACTTGTAATTTAAGAAATTGTCCGGTGCAATTAGAGGAAGCCACTAGAATATCACTGACTCCAACTCCACTTCYCTCTCTCCTATAACCGCCTGAGGTGTTCTATTGGATGGATTTGTGGGGGAGAAAAAGGGAAAACAAAAGATAAATACAAATAATAAATTATGTTTCAACAAAATTGGTAAAAGGGATGTGAAATAAATAAAGAAAATGGGATAAGGGTAATTGAATGTGGAACAAAAAAGCAAAAACCCCCAATCATGGGGTTTTCCCTATGATCTTTTTACCTCAATTTGTAGATCCTTTCCCCCTTGGAAACATAGGCTTCTGTCTTCCATAAAAGTTTCCCTAAATGCCACCTCATTTCTCTCGGCTCGTTACAATAACGATTTAGTCCATGTATTTTTAAATTTATAATAATTTAGTTCGTGAACTTTAGTATGTAACCGTGTAGTTCCCTGTAGTTTAAAATTTGTTACGATTTAGGTTGTATCATGAAAAAGTCTTGTTGAAATTTAATGGGGTTTTTTATATATCGATAAAATATTGAGAGACAAAATGTGTTCATAAACTACAAAATTTAAACTACGAGCAATAAATTGTTACGGAATAAAATTTATGGATTAAATTGTTACTAGTTTAATGTTACAAACTAAAGTTTATGGAATGAATTGTTACTTCAATAAAACTATAGGGATCAAAAATGTTTTTAACCAAATAATGATAACATAAAGAAAGTTTTGATGGTGCCCTTCTATCTCTGTCGTTAACGATACTAAATTAACGAAACTTGGATGTGGGATTTTTTTTTTTCTTTGAAGTTTAGAAGGTCACATGAATATTTTATTGATCCAATTTGCTGAATTATAAATGAATAGGTATAAAGTAAGGGTTGAAATATCATTTGATTACGAAGAAGACTGACTTTTGCCCCAACTTTAAGTGTTACGTCTATGTATTTCATATAATTAGTATTTACAAACTTCAGTGAAGAAAGCATCTATTGCTATTATAAAGATTGATGGCTGAATCTCTCACCTTTCTCGAAGGAAAAAAAAAGACCAAATTGATACAGGCATGATTTGAAGTTTAGAAATGTAATTCATTTTTTTAAAGTTTAATAAAACATATCATTTAACATAACATTATAAATTATCTTTTTTTTTTTAATTTGGATATCAAATGAAACCTTCTAAATTACTTGTTTTCTATTTTCTATTTTCTATTTTTAGTTTTTAAAAAATGTATGTATTTCATTACACTTTTTTTCTTCTTCTGGTTCACTTTTAAGAAATATTACCGAAATCAAAGAAAATTTTGGTTTCTAGTTTCATATTTCCTATTTTCCCTTCTTGAAACAAAACATCGTTCTATTATTTTTAACATATAAAATGCATAAGCATATTTAAAATATATATATTACAAGTTGTAATATTTTTTTAAAACAAATTTCCTATAAAACTTTAATGGTTTTAATTTAAAATTGTGAGAATAATGGGTTACTACAGATTATTTTTAATAAGAATCAAAAATTAAAGAAATAATAATTACCAAATATTTTTGTGTCATTTTCACGAAAAAAATATATATAAAACAATAGAAACAATAACAAAAATACTACGAAACTAGCTCGAACTTCTCTCATCTTTATCTTCCTCTGCTCTACCTAAGAAAACGTACAAATTTTGTTGTGGTGTCCGAGGACAGAGGTCTTGAGAGATATGCATAGAAAAAGAAAGAGAAAAAGAAAGGAAAAAAAAAAGATGATGTTGGTCTTTAGGGCAAAGGTAGGGCTTTTTTTTAATTTATTTTTTAAATAACAGATAAAAGAAAGGCAAGGCTTCCATTGACAGCCTTTTGCTTGGTCTATTGTGGGTGGAAAGGGATAGGCAAAAGAAGAAGATAGTGAGAAGGCCTAAAAAATAATAATAATAAAGCAAAAAGTCATGTCTTAAAAAAAATACAAATTTAACCCTTCAACTTTTTAAGTTGTTTCGATCATGAATTCTAAAAAATCTTAAATTGAAAATTTAGAGCATATCTTGTTTCTTCAAAGTTCATAAATCTGTTAGGGCTACAATCTTGAAAATTCAGAGGCTAAATTGTTAATTTATTTTTTTATTAATTCAATTTAAATAATTAGCTACTTAATAATATCAAGTTAATTTGTAAAAAAAATGAAGATTTAGGGTGAGAAAAGTAGTGGCTAAAAATAAACCTCATTAGCATGTGTGGGGAAAAGTGGGAGTGAGAGAGAGACGTTAAAAAAAAATTAGTGGTTGTTTAGAAAAATCTACCTTTTTCAATATTTAAAAAAAATATAGGTTTAAAACATAATAAACATAATTCAATTTGTCTTGGTAATACTTTTTTAGGTCATAACTTTGAATATCCACCTCTTATTTGAATTTTATACTTTTTTTTTATAAAATTATTGATATTTTATAATTCTAAGTGTTAATAAATAAATTATTATTTCAAAGTCAACATTGAAGTAAATTTCAAATTGTTGGTGGCATAGAATAATCAAAGATAATACAACAATTATTGAGAATAATTTGATGATAATAGAAAAAAAATAGTTGATTAATTATTTATACTTGATCAATCAAGATTTAGCATAAGTAATAACTAATAATTTACTATTGATGATTGAATTGTATTATATATATCTAGATTCTAGATAAACCATTAACTATTTTGGCAATTTTTGCCTTTTTGTTTAAGAAAATATTTATTGTATTGTCAAAATCTAGAAATCCTCCTAATAATAGCTCATGAAGAGAAGAAAAGCACATGTTTTTCATTCTTAAAAATGTTTTCAAAATGATACGTAATATTCAAAATTAAATAGTTTTTTAATAAATTCCATGTTTTATTTTAGGTTTAAATTTTATATTTTTTCCATGAATKTTTGTATCTATCTCATTTTCATCCATAAATTTTTAAATATTTCATTTTAGTTCTTAACCTTTACATAAAAAAGAAAAAAAAAACTTTTTTTAGTCTTATTTATTAATTTTTCATTGATCATTTAACAAAAATTTAAACATCAATATACTTAATCAGGTAAATATCTACTCATCAATTAAATAAAAAAAATATGCAKCAATATGTGTARGTACTTATTAAACAATTTTTTTAAACGCAATATTAACATTTAACACTATAAAATATTTGATGTTTTTGTTTTCCAACATCGCCAATAAGAAAAAGTCGTAYACATATATACTATCAGGCACAAAATTTATTCGTGACATTCTTCGTCATAGCCATGTTAGGAGATATCTATCGATAAAATATTTGAGAGTTGTGTTGAGTTGAAATTCTATCCGTAACAAAAATCCTTTAATATAAAATAATGATTACATTTTAGTATAGAGTTGAAATTGTAATTGAAAAAATTTGAGATTAAAAATAAAACTAAAGTAAAAAATAGTAATTTTTTAAAAGTATAAACATTAAAATGAACTAAATTTAAATTTACTATTTTAAAAAAAAAGAAAAGAAATAAAAGTCATAGACTCATAGCATAACTACCAAACACATTATCTATTATTTCTTAATAAAGGAAAAAAACTATTTTATTTTGAAAAGAGAGATTTATACAAATTTTTATGCATACCAATTCAACTAATAATTAGTTATAATAATAACCCATAAGCAAGCCAAAGAAGAAAATGAGAACCCACTTGTATAATTAAAAATAANTTATTTGCATTAATTCTTCAATTTTCATTTAATTTTTTTAGGCACCAAATTTCCCCACTATAAGACCAACCCTTTGATTTGTTCCTTTATAACATTACAATTTTTGCTTCCTCTTAATCATTAGTGTGAGGAATTAGAGCAAAGTTCTTTGATTTCTCATTAAAAAAATGTTTAATTTTGATTTTGGCATTAATCTTTTTGTTTGTTGACGAATTTACCCTTGTTTTTTTTTTTATAATGTTTTAAAATCTTAACCAGATGTAAAAGACTCTTGATGAAAAATCATACTTATTTACTAATATTTTCTTTATTTTTATTATATTTTCAATTTTCGACCTTACTGATAAAAAAACATGTTTTGATAAATTTTTAATATGGTTTTGAGTTTTAGAAATTTTTGCTAATTTTTCTTTGTATTCTAGACTACTTTTGAAATTATAGCCAAATTTAGAAAAGCAAAAATTAAATTATTTAAACTAAGATTTTTAAATTGCTTTTAAACAATGAAAAATTAAATAAATAAAATGTAACTATAAGTAGTACTTTAATTCATCAACTTATTTTTTAAAACAAAAATTCGTTATCAAATAAATTTTTTTTTTAAAAAAAGTAGCTTTTAAAAACTTTTTAGTTTAAAATCTATCTAACATTTCAAAAGAAATTTAAAAAACGACACAATTAATTTTCATGAACTTAATTTTTAAAAATAGAAGCATTATTATAAAAATAAAAAAAAGTTTTGAAATACATTTATGGTTTTTTTTTTCTTAGGAAGTAAGTATTTTTTATACATTTGTTACTAATATTATCACATAACAATAGAAGAAAAAAGAAAAATAAAAAGTGAAAGTGATGAATAGTCAATCTTTAAAGCTTGGGTATGTATTAAAATAAATAAAAACAGGTAGAAAGGGGATAGAAATTGATGGAAATTTTAAATGTCAATTCATCTACTACTTTGTTGGTTAATATGCTTTTTCTACCTGTTATTCCTTTRTGATGCAAATGATTGGCCTAAAAGGATGCTGCTTAAATTAATTTGGTTTTTTTTAATTAATTATTATCATGGATTAGGTAACTATAAAAATATCCCTATAAAGTTGCACTTATACTCCAAATTCGTGTGACATTGTAAAAGACATTATATCATTCGACATTTCTATATGCCGATCTTCACTATAAAAAAACAAAATACCGTAAAGGATTATTCATGGAACTACTATCGAGATTCTTCAGACCGTATTTCCTAACCTTTTGATTATCCTAACAATGGAGATAACAACCGCTTATGCGGCCACCCCTTATGAGGAGGCCCTATTTATTGACCTGACCCTATTTATTGACCTGTTACTTATGACATGAGGGATAAATTGAATATTTCTATAATATTCTAAAAAAATTGGCAAAATATGAAAAGTGTCAATAAAATATTACTAATAGGAACATAACACTAATATTAATAATTATAATTTCTTTGAAAAGAGTGAATATTTATTTATTAATTTAAATATTTGGTATGAACCTTTTATTTCTATAAATTATCTAGAATATTCATCGATACTTTATAAAATGCTGACATGGACATTGATATTTAAAATTTTGGTGGATACCTAATTTAGAGGTTGTTTGTGGATTTTCTAAAATTTATTTATAGATCAATATTTTAAAATTATATTATTATGATTTTTTTTTTAAGTTTATGAACGGTTCATGAAGATATTTTTTGTTATTGTGATTTCATTTTTATGTTAATTTAGAAATGTAACACATTTTGAATCGAATTATACTTATAAAATAATTAATAATTACATACGAACAATAAATTCTACCCAACACGAAATAACAAAATATGTTTATGTTTTCTGCTATTTTATTCAAATCTATACTCTTGCTTGAATGCTACTACTTAAAATATTAAAAAAAAAAAGAAATGCATTTTTTAGTTCAATAATGAATATAGAGACTTTCCCATCCCTTGATTTGAATGATTAATTTAATGTAAATAATTAGATTTTTTTTTACTTTTTGATTATTCTACCATGTAAGATTTAGAATTCCAACCTCTAACTTTTAAAACGAATGTTTAAATATCTTTATTATTTAAATTAATTTGGATTGTCATTTTTTTTAAGCAAGTTTGAATTGTAATTTTTTTATTAGTTACAATTCTACGGTACAACAAATTTGTTATTATGTCTGCTTAATTATATATTGTGCTAAAAAGAGTCTCACTTTAACATTTTGAGTGATGTTAGTGGTAGAGCCAAAATGACCCTCCGTGAGGGAAGATGAGAGATCGGAAGGAGGATGAGGAGATTAAACATTGGAGCTCAGCTTGACCTCAGCAATGGCCGAGTCATTCCAACGTATTCCGATGCAAACTCTTCTCAAGTGTCATCCCACCATAGTGGAACCTATGTCGTAATGTTTTCGTTGTGATGTCTAGTAATCACTGATGGACCCCACTTACACATTGTATAATTAGAAAAGTCGTATTTAGGGACAAATGTATGATTGATAACTTGTCTTGAGAGCATGTTAGATTATACTGACTTGAGCATCGTAACTTGTTTTTTCTCTTTTGTAGGCTACAGTCGTTCAGGTCAAAAAATTCATTTAAAACACCTCTTTTGCACCTTCTATTTTCATGCAAGAATAAGTGCCTAATTTTTAGTATATCAGAAGGGCAGTCATGATATTCTGTTCTATAAAAATAATATGAGATCACCTTCATAAATTCAAAAACGAATTCATATAAATTTTCAACCTAATTTTTAAACAATTTGTACAAATACAAAAATTCATTATTACAAAAGAATATGAATAACTAAAATTTTAAAATATATATATTAAAAAAAAACTGATTGGAGCTGGTCCGGAGTGATAGTGGCCAGTGTTCAACGTGGTACAAACAATAAAAAAGTAACAAACATTTTTACACCGTCCATCTTTTCAATTGATGTGAAATCTCGACCAGTGGATTCTTTTCAATTTCATTAAAAAGGAAAAAAAAAAAAACTTTGAGCTGAATATGTCATATGGTCCTTGATGATTTAGATAATTTTCGATAATTTTCGATTAATGTATTAAAAACATCATTTCAATAAATAAATATATATATATATGAAAATTAATTAATAGAAGGTTTAAAGTGTTATTAAATTATTGTTTTATTAACGTGTATTTAAACACTTCAACATGTTACTTGGATGAAGGATTTTTTTAATATACTGTTTTTAAGACTTATTTTTAAAAATAGTCTCAAACTCAAACTTAAAAAAATAATGCATTTTTAATTTTGACAACATTTCGTCCAATCATTAATAACTTGATTATTTTTAGATAATAGTAGATAGAAACAACGCTCGTAAGGARTCCTATTGAAACCAAGAAATATAGGCCTGCCTGTCATCCACACCAGAATAAATGAAGTTTTCCGAAAAAACCTGCTACTGGAGGAAGACCTCTTAAGGATAAGAGACATAGGGCTAAAGAGAGAGCCAAAAAAGGATCTTTTGTGTATAATCCTGCATAATCTCAAATGTTATCAGTTCCGGTACGTAGACCAAATGATACAATGCGAGCAAAAGTTMCTAGATTCATGGAGATATAGTTTTTTTTAATTAGGTAGAAAAACTCTTGCCCTCAACATCGATTCATGAATTGGGTTGACGTTGGAAAAAAGAGAAGTCGAATCTATCATTGATAATGGGGAATAGAGCACTAGACTGCGAGCAAAATTTTATGAAATGAACTTCCAAAAGAAGGAAGAGGTGGCTTGGGTTAGGGACGTCCATTTTTCCCACGGAAACAGAACCCGACCTCCATAGACAGAGCAGTGAATCGTTTAGATACTTTGTGGAGTCGAGATAGATAATTTTTTTTTCTGTCATCTAAATGGGGACATAGATAAATAATCCATGGATCTTGGGACAAGATTTGAGGAACTTTTCCTTAATAATAATAATAATAATAATACATCAAGTCAAAATTAAAACACATTATTTTAAAAATAAGTTTGGGTTTGAGAATATTTTTAACATAAAATTAAAAAATAATATTAAAAAACAAAATCCATGGGAAGAAATGAATTATGGTAACCAAATCCGGTTGAGGATAGTCGTATTAAATTTAATGGATCAAGTGACATTTAAGTGACATGTTCATCTATTAAAATATCTTAGTAAAGTAATAATTTATAATACATTCATTTTTATTAACCAATTTGAACAATTTTTTGGAAAAATTTAGTTTAGAATTCTTAATAAATTAAAAATTGATTTATTTAGCCAACATTTCATTTTAATTTTTACATATTGAAATTTGAGAGCATCACACAAATTAAAACTAAAGTTGTTGCTCGCCTTAAAAAAAATGTCCTGCAATTATATCCATGATATTTTAATGTAAAAATGAAAGCCTCCAACCTACCTAATATGAAATATTGGACTTTAATAATAAGTAACCTCAAACTTATGGATTTCTTTTAATATATAGTAGATATTAACGCCTCGGACTTACATAAATAGGAAATTTTTAACCTTTATTGTTGACCGTATTAAAATTTTCCACAGTTGGGAAAATTTCATATTAAAAAAAAAGTTAAAATTTTTTTTTGGATATTTGTATGCTGAAGTAACAATTTAATTTAATCCTCAAATTTAAAAGTATAGAGACTAAATCTCTATTTCAATGAAAATACACGACTATAAGAGAGTTTGAGGTATATGTCAATTATCACCGAACTATACTCGTTTTGGCGATTCCGGATTATTAATAAAAAAAATAAAATTGAAAAGTTTAAGACATTAGATCCTTCTTAATTAACAAATTCATCCACATAAATTTTATTCGATTTAATAATTCTTTGATAAAACATTTTTTTTACAAAAAAAAAAAGTCAACATTTATAGTTTTGTGGAAAAATTATGTTGTTTCGCCGCATTTTTTAAAATGTTATGATATTTTCTTCAGTTTCTACTTTTCTAAAACCTGAAACTTAATTCTATATTTTAAAAACGTGTACAAAATTTTGGACAAATTTCAAAAATAAAAAATAAGTTGTTTTTTATTATTTTAAAAATCATATCCAAGATATTATCATAATATTTTTTAAAATAAAAAATGGAAGGCAAATATTTAAATTAAAAATAAAAATGTTGAATAAACATGTCAATTAATTAACATCCAACTATGACAGTCGGTACTAACTTCATTTTAATATTTTTCTACAGCTTAAGGCCAGTTTGAAAATTTATTTTTTAAATTATTTTATTTCTTTTTTATTGTCAAAAACATTTTTAAATTGATAAATCACCAATTACATGCCAACCTCGCCTTATTATAATAATATTTAACTTTTGGACTTGTTAGGAAAATTTTCATTAAGTACGTTGATTAGTAATTTAGGTTAGGTTTTTCGTCTCTATATTTTCGATTGGTTAATTTTGATTCACGTGTCTTAAAACATCTCTATATTTTTAAATTTTTTTCATTTTAATTCACGTGCATTAGAAACATTTGTTTTGATTCATGTATCTAAAAAACTGACTACTTTAATTATCTCAAATTTATGTTAAAATTTAGTAGATAAGAAAGAAAATTGTCACGTTAAAAGTACAAGGGTCAAGATAAATATTTCAATAGTAGAAAATCAAAATAAACAAAAAATGAAATGAGCTCGTTTGGTAACGTTCCTCTGTTTCTTAATTTTTAATAAAGAAAAATAGAATTGTATAGTCCAAACACTAATGAATTGATCAAATAATCTTTAAATTTATGTATGGTAATAAATTGGAAACGGAAACTAAAAACAAATCAAATTGTTTTGATTGTTTCCAAAATTTCTATATAATTTTGAGAATGTTTCTAAAAATGGAGAAACAAGAAAAATGTTAGTTGCAAAATCCTTAAATTTATTAATAAAATTTGGAAACCAGAATGAAATGAAGCGGAATTGAAATTATATGAATTAAAACAGTATTTAAATCGATACCATATTAAACTCAATCTAGTTTACATATATATAAAAAGAAATTTATAGAAAAATAGGCACCGACTCTTAAACAACAATAACAAATTAACACTGATAAGAAATAATATTTAAATAACAGTTATCCGATCACATTTTTTAAAGAACTTTTATTATTTCAATTAAACAGTAGAAAACAAATTTGAAAGTATATTTCAAATAAGTCCTTAATTTTCTTAATTTTTTCTTTTTAACAATTACGTAGATTAAGAAGAGAAAATTTGAACCTACACCACATAAGAGAGAACATTAATATCTTATCACTTAAGTGATATGTGTTCGAGTTGGCAAACCCTTAACTATTTTTGTGAAATATTAAAATATATATGACGTTTCGATATAATTGAGAAAACGATAAAAGAATTTAAGCAAATTCAAAGTCGTGTAAAGTCATATTTATGGTTTGACTTTTTTTTTTTTTTTTTACTTCCTTTCATATAGTAATAGTATTAGGTTTGGATTCTCTTTTAAGGTAAATTCACCGCAAGAAATATTATGAACATTGTAATTATTACCAATTTGACTCCAAATTGATAATGGAATTCACACACACAAAAAAATCCACTCTCCTTTTGGGCAATTTCATCACCTAAACCTAAAATTAGAATTAAAAATACTTTACCTTAAGTTTTCAACTAGTGTATTTGAATATTTAGTTTATTATAAATTGCATTTCCACCAAGTAATCAAGTTTGAGATGTTGACTTTCTCTAGAATTAAATAATAATAATAATAATAATCATTTTTGTCTACAACAATACTTGATTTATTTCACAATCAAAATAAATCAAAGAAAATGATAGAAGAATTTTTTAAACTTATGATCAAGATATTTTTACATTTATCGATATTGAGTTTCGAACACAGGACCTTTTACTTTGGTACTGTTGAGATAAATAAACTAAACCTAAAAATTTAGTTAATGGTTGGGTAAATTTAAGAGATAATATCTTTGGAGGGCTGTTTTAGAAATTTATTTACATAAATGTCTAAATTTCTATAAATTTACACTTTTAGATTTCTGGAGGTAGAATTTTCATTTAATTCCGAATTTACCCCTATTGATTGCATTTTCATTTATTAATGGATTTGGATTTTTTGAAATATAAAATTGTTATTTCCATAAATTAATATCACAGTCATTTAATAAATGTAGGCCCTAGATATTATCTCAATTTAAATTTCTTAATTCTATCCTCAAAATCCCTCAAAAATGATTTTTTTCGTCTCTCCTCCATTGTTTCCGTTTTCTTCTTCGTTCACTACCCAACACAACATCCTTGTCGTCTGCTACGGTGCTACGAACACTTTCCCTTCGATTTCTGATATGGTGCACGGTGCTACAATATTTCAAAATGATAATCTAAATTTTCTGCACTCCTCTCACATTCACACTTGTTCCAAAA
>NW_019104509.1:204735-216894 GCF_001995035.1 Momordica charantia
ATTCTGGTTTTTCCACCGTCATTCATGCCTCCAGCAATTACATATTTTTATTATTTCTTATGATTACAGGTTAATATCACAGTTTTTTCCAATGTCACATTATTTCTGCAATTCCTATTACTATCTTGTTTTAAATTACATTTTATCTATTCATATTTATGGATATAAATTATGTTCATGTTGTTTTGTTATTATAAGATAGGGATTAGTACATAGATGAGTATATAATATACTTGTACTATTGAAATCTACTATCAATTATGTATAAACGCCTATTAAGTAGTATATAATTTAGATACATAAATCTTGAGATATAGTATATATCCTTATCTAAGCACTATATATCACCATACATACGTTACTCAGAACAAACGAATAAAGAAAAATATACTCGTATATACCAATTTAATACCGAAAGTCCTCTGTAAACTAGAGATATATTATATATCCTATTAGATTTTCCATGGAAATTGTTTCACCGGTATATATGGAGATACTTTTATGTAGATATTATATATCATAATATGTATCACTATATTATATAAACTCAAATATATACTGTTATAAACGATAATAGCAGATACATTGAGATATCAGAAACCAGAGAGCAACAGATTCTGTCAAAAAAATGAAACCTAATTTTAGAATATACAATAAGAACTATATCTCCAATGTTCTGTGCAAAATTAAAACCTAAATATAGCATAAAATACAGTAGAAGTGGACCCATTACAGTGTAATGGGTCGACGTAGCCGTCGGAGACGAAGGAAGCGTGACGATGTTGCCCTCTAAAATGCGACGGAGGCCGCCGGAGATATTTTCTGCAGAAAACGGAGAAGCACCCGCCAGAGATATCTCTTCAGAAACGCGACCGGAAGCTTGATGATGGAGAAAAGGTTTTTGTCGTAGTGGTGAAGAAGGAGAAAACAACGGAGATGAAGAGGTTACGAAATCCTAGGTTTCTAAAAATCCCAATTATTGAATTTTGAATTTGCTTGATTTTAGGGATTTCATATATCTTAATAAATATTTACCAATTTCATATTTTATTAATGATTTAATATTGAGATGGATATATTAGTAATTTCTATTATGGGTACCATCTATTTTGGGAATTATGTTAGATAATAGTGTAAATTCTAGTACTTTGAATCATTTTATGTAATTAGGTCTATTATGGGTACCATCTATTTTGAGAATTATGTAATCTATATATTAATCCATAAATCTAATCATATATGGATATCTCAATATCTCAATAGTAGACACATATTTATTATCTTGAAAATTGAGATTCGAAATTGAGCTTTCTACCCAATTTATAAAGCTTTTAGAAAAAATAAATTGTAGAGATTATTATTATTATTACTGTTTTTGTTGTTATTGTTATTTTTATTATTATTAATTTTGATGTTATGAGTGAAATTACTATATTACATTCATCTGAAATGAGGTCAAAAAAGAAATGTAGATTGAGCCGTTCGGATTGGACCATCCTACTATAATAAACCAGATCCGAGCCGACTAAGATTGGATCACTCGACCAACCCATACTCGACTCGACTAGGTGAGTCGATTGGAGTTAGTCGAGTTGGTCCACCTAAACCAATTCAATGAGACTTCCCGGTAAATAAGGGGAGAGACATATATGAGGTACATTTTACCACCTTATTTTTTTGTTAGTTGGGTTTAGCACCATACTGGTGGTGTAGATGTACGTGCAAACCAACGTTAAATAAGTTTTTGAATATTTATTATATGGTTTGCTTTGTAGATTAATTTGTTGAGATGGATATGATTTTTTATGATTACAATTTGGTTTTTAGTACAACATGTGGGAGTGAGAGATTGAACTGAAGATATATATACGTCAATTACTGCTCAATTATACTCTTGATTTTAATTTCCATTCATATTAATTGATAAATATAATAAAAAAACTCACAATTAAACATAGCTCAACTCAATAAAATACTTCAATTCTAAAAAAAATAAAACCTCAATATAATACTTGTTACTTCCCATCTCAAAGTTCCATCTTCCACAACTCAATTTAAGTCTAAAATCCAATTGGATAAAATTGAAAGTCTTGAGAGAGAGAGAGAGAGAAAAAAAAAAACTTAATCTTCACATCGTAAGTTGGTTACCATTTACAATTTCTACCAATCAAATCACAGTGGGTTTCTTGAATTTTGGCAATTTCGAAATTGGGGCGACGCAAGCTGAAGATCCCGAATTCGCATCACTGCTGGTCCATGGAGCAGAATCATGAAGTCAAAGGCTAGTTCGCCATGGTTATGAGTCTCCATTTTCCACCAAACCCTTCGACTCCAACAATTCCCTCTCTCCAATTTCTCAAACTTGATCGCCACCTTCTTTTTCTGCATCAATGTCCAGACCCCTTCTTGAAATCATCACCATTTTGGTGCTTTTCGGCACCCTTTGCCTCTCATGCCGTCTCTCTATTGCTTCTCCGCTCAATCACCGCTACAATGTCGGAGATCCAGTTCCATTTTTCGTGAATAAAGTCGGACCTCTGAGCAATCCCAGGTAGTTCGTTCAAACCCCACTATCGTTTACTAATTGGAGCTTCTTGCTGGTTGATTAATTTGTAAGAATTAGAAGCCTTATGATTCTGAAGGAGTGAAGTGTGGAATTCAAACTGTGTTGGGGATTGTTGTGTGTGTCCAATGAGTTCTTGACGAAGATCATATCCATGGATAGGTTAGAAGTAGATAGTACCAAATATTAGATGACGTACGGAATGGAACTTTGATATTGACTGAAATGTGGAGAAAGTATCAAATTGAAATTTATATATTAATTGAAGTTAAGCAGAATCTGATATTCATGAATTTTGGAAGCAAATGTGAAAGTCGGCCTAGAATTTTTTGTGCAACGAGTCTATTGGAGCAAGAATGGTCATCTATTGTTCTCTCTCTCTTTTGTGTATCTTGCTTCCACTCCAATCTTACTGTTTACTTTGATTCTTGTTTTCTTTGCAGTGAGACCTACCAATACTATGGATTACCATTCTGCCGTCCAGGTTAGCCTTTTAAAGGATGATAGCCTGATTGAAAGCCTTTCAAGTTTTAATCAATAATAGATCTATGAAGGTTCTGGTTTTAAGATAGTTTCCATAATTTGAACCTCGAGGTGACGGAACCACCAAGCTAAGGGTACTTTTGAAATATATGATAGTTAAAATTGCTCTAGTTGCATCATGATTTATACTTCTTGTATTAGCTCCTTGAGAACGTTGAATGGTATTGGCTTCCTGTAAGAATATTCGGTTGTTTTTCATGAGGTAGAAAGGTAGTCTACGTGTAGGTTCACTTATGGTGCAATTTTTCTATATGAAATAATTGGTTTGAAGGTCTTCTCTCTAGCTTGCAGATCCAGTAGTCCAAAAGAAGGAAACCTTGGGGGAGGTTTTAAATGGTGACCGCCTGACTGGTGCCTTGTATGGGATGAAATTTAGGGAAGACAAACATTGGGAGACTCTGTGTGAAAAGAAGCTAAAAGGTTCTGAAGTTTCATTGTTCAGGGAAGCTGTCAGGAATGATTTTTACTTCCAAATGTATTGTGATGATCTTCCAGTGTGGGGTTTCATTGGCAAAATTGATGAACAGAGTTGGTCCCTAGACAAGCAGGGTCCAAAATATTTTCTCTTCACACATATTCAGTTTGATGCTTTCTTCAATGGGAACCAAATTGTCGAAGTCAATGCTTTTAGTGACCCAAATCATGTAATTGATATAACGGATGATGTTGAACTCAATGTTAAGTTCACTTATTCCATTTTTTGGAATGAAACTTCAGCGCGGTATGGAAATAGGATGAACAAATATTCGAAGGCTTCTCTACTGCCTATCAGTCAGAAAATCCACCGGTTTTCATTACTGAATTCAATTGCTATAATCATTCTGTTGATGGGACTGCTTACTTTGCTTTTTATGCGCCGTCTCAAGAATGATTTGAGGAAGTAATGTCTTGTTAATAAATTTACTTGATTGGCGCAATAAAGGTAGTTTTGTGAATTGGCCAACCTAATTTTGTTTGCCATTTAGGTGTTCTGGTGGTGATGAAGAGGATGAACGAGAGGTTGTTTGGAAAACTCTTCATGGAGATGTATTTAGATGTCCTTCAAATTTGCCCCTCTTTTGTGCTGTTTTGGGCGTTGGTACACAGCTACTGACTATGTAAGTTAAATTGATCTATTTCTTCTAGAAGCTATTTGTTTATCATAAAGTATTGATAGGCTTCAACTTTTCCTGCATGCCATCTAATTTTTGTATTAAAGAATGAGACAGAGAGAGAGGAGAGAGGTGTCACCTAGTAGGAAGTAGGACACTGGGATCTGAAGTTACATGAAAGTAGCAGAGTGAAGGATAGAGAGAGAGACATAATGGATAAATAGAGATCTTAAGGATATCACGTAGTAGGAAGTAGGACACTGGGATCGAACTGACAAGAAAATAGCAGAGTGAAAGGAGAAATTGGCAGTTCAGAATTTATTTATTTTTCCCTTCATGAAAAAAGAATTTGATTTTTGGAAAACCTACAAAAAAATAGAGCTGAAGAGGTGGCCTTTGGTTGTGCTTTGCTTTAAGTATCATAAAATTGAATACTATTATGAGAATACAAGTGTGCCTACAGAAAATAGAAGAGTGCAGCAAAGATATAGCAGTAGAATAATCCATCCACTGGGCCAACTTGAATATAAACTTCGCAGAAAGATTCTCCTCTCTCTCTCCCCTATCTACCCTTCCTTCCTCTATTTTTAGCTCATTTACAACTGCCATACCTGTCAAATCCCTTACTGACCTATATAGATTTTGATATCTAATACTCCTGCCTACCTAAAGTATCATTTTATGCTCGAGGCAATGTTGTGACACCCTGACAAACCCAAATCCAACAAACTACTCAACCTAATAACTAACCAGCTTATAAAACTGTATAGGTCATTTTGGTATCTTATATCTATCTCCATGTTTCTCAGTTTTGTAGATCAAAATTTTCAAATATGTTTTTTCTAATCTTTCAGGAGTCTGTCAATTACAGTGATATGCTCTTATAGTTCTGCACACTATACCTGTTAATCTGGGTGATCCACAACTTTGCTAGAGTCATAGTTCCTCTTTCTTGCTTTACCTAGTCTTATAATGTGCTGTATTTTATCTTATGTGATTTTTCCCTTCCGACTTATGCGATGGGATCACCTTTTCGTTCACTTCCCCATGGCTTATAGGTGTCGGACTGCTTTATTTAAGATATTTGATATAACTATTATTCTGCCTCGAACTGCTGATTTGTGGCTTTTCGAGGCTCTCCAAGGTTGGCATCTAAAAGGCAAAGCAAAAGTTTTGTGGAGCAACGCTGTTCATGGTATTTTGTTGGGGCATATGGAGAGAGTGAAACCGAACATTCAAATTTCTTATTCCTTATGGTGTCTAAACCATAAGAAATTATTTTGAAATTATAGCTTATCTATGATACATTGATACTGCAAGATTGGAGAAAACTGATGCGAAGGGTCCATTAGTCAAGTAGAAGTCAATTATGACAGATTGCGTAAAGAAAAGTTGTCCTAGAATACCGAAATATTGTTATTGTGAAGGCTAATACTTGTATTACTTTAGTGTGATTATCTTCAAATCTATAAATTTTGTTTCACTCATTCTGTATATAATTTTTTCTACAGGTTTTGCAGTTTATTTCTTCTGGCGTTTCTGGGTATCCTTTACCCGTACAATCGTGGATCACTATTCACTTCCATTATTTTGATCTATTCTCTTACATCTGTGGTTTCTGGGTATACATCTGCTTCTTTCTACTGCCAGTTTGCAGAGAATGGATGGGTAAATTTTGCCTCTGTGTTAATTCTTCGTGGTCTGTTGTATTTCCTCATCTTTTTTGATATGAACTTCCTCATTTTCAGGAGAAAAGTGTTATTCTATCAGGGATTCTGTATTTGGGGCCCTCATTCGTCATAATTTCGATCCTTAATATTGTTGCTATATCTAATGGAACTACTGCAGCACTTCCGATTGGCACCATCATAGTGATTCTTATCATATATACTTTTATCAGCCTCCCATTGCTTGCATTTGGTGGCATAATAGGACACCGTTTTAGATCCGAGTTTCAAGCGCCTTGCGCCACCAAGCGTAACCCGCGAGAGATTCCACCTTTGGCTTGGTTCAGAAAGCTACCTTGTCAAATGTTCATCAGTGGTCTGTTGTCGTTCAGCGCAGTCGTTCTCGAATTGCATCACTTGTATGCAAGCATGTGGGGTTTCAAAATTTTCACTCTTCCTAACATTCTGTTCATCACATTCATCATCCTTGTCATACTCACTGCAATCTTGAGTGTTGGTTTGACTTACATTCAGCTATCTGTTGAAGATCATCAATGGTGGTGGAGGTATCTACTATGTCCTTGCAAATCCTTAAATGGTGCATGCTTGTTTTTTATTGAATGTTCTCCATTTTCTTCGATATAATTTCTGCATTTTTCGACTTTGCAGATCGGTGTTCTCTGGGGGCTCAACGGCCATATTTATGTTTGGATATTGCATTTACTTCTACGCCAGATCAAATATGAATGGTTTCTTGCAGCTTAGCTTCTTTTTAGGCTACAATGCGTGTATATGTTATGCATTCTTCCTGATGCTTGGAGTAATAAGTTTTCGCATTTCCTTGGTTTTTGTTCGACGTATTTATGACGCTGTCAAAAGCGAATGAGTCTACTTGATAATGTCTCCGTTTCTATCGAGGGAAAAAGAAACTAGTAATTGGCCAATGTTTGTCTCGGACCATGACATCTATGAAGTTTTTTCATCCACTTGAAGAGGTTCTTGACGTTTTTTCATCCACTTGAAGGGCTTCCAAGAAAGGAAGAAAACGCGCTGTTCAAATTCGGTAATCGTTGAAGATAAAAATCTGTTAGAAGGTAGAATCTGAGTGAAAACAAGTTCTTGCATTGTTTTTTGTTTGGAACAAGTATTCATTCTTAAGATTTTGGACTTCCTTTTGAATGGTATTTTTTTTTTCTCCCTTTCATGAAGAGATTGATACAATGGTTGATGTTTCTACTCCATCTTTATTTTTGAAGGAAATGAATGAGGACGGATTAGAAGTTGGAATACTTCAAAACAAGCCTCTTTTTACATTTATTTATTTTTACCCTTGGAAACTTTTTTTTTTCATTATTGATAAATATGTTTTTTTTTTCTGGGTCTAAAACATACTTTTTGACTTTAGTTAATTTTAGTTTTTGTACTTTATACTTTTATTTATTTTAATCATTGTACGAAAATAAAAACAAAAATGACTAAAATGAATAAAAGTTGAAAATATAGGGATAAAAAAAATATAAATACCAAAATAGTATTTAAATCAATTATTATTAGCTTACAAGTTACAAAATGAGATAGAGAAGTTAAGTTAAGAATGATAGTTAAGTTAGAAATAGATGATAGATTAAATTTTAATTTTTGGATAATATAAGAACTAAGATGAAAGTTGAGTTAAAATTAATCATTAAAATAATAATTCATCGATGAATTCATTTGAGAATGAGATGAGAGATATTATTTTCCATTATAGATGAGTTTTGTTACCTTTTAATTTTTGCACACCTCATCCTCCCACTTCATCAGATTTTTAGGTATCTCAAGAAAATTATATATATAATACAACAGGTGAAGTAGGAGGTTCGAACTTAAATCAGACGCTAATCACTTGAATTGAAGTTAAGTTCATGTTGACCTTAATAATAAGATATATATATAATTGTATATATAAAGATAAAGTATTTATATAAAACCACATCAACAATTCTTTTTTAAAATTTTCTAAATTCCATGGAATACTGGCAGTGTCTTTGGATTAGTTTCCTAAGTCATTAGAGGGCAAAAAATGATTTTTTTTTTAAATTTATTTTTTCAAATATAGAGTATTTGATAACGGAATCACTCTTGAAATAATCAAATTGATTTATAATCATTTTTTTAATCATTACTTTGATTATCTAAAAAGTTATTCTAAAGTGATTGACCGAGAATCACTTTAAAATAACTTTATAATAATCTACCATATGTAAAATCATTTTAAAATAAAATTTTGATAATCTATTGTTTGTAAAATTATTTTTGATATGGTATAATCAAACAAACCAGTCATTCGTAGTTTAAAAAATTTTAACCAAATATACAAATATTTTAATTAAAGCTAGCTTTATTAAGAGTGTTTGAAAAAGAAAAGAAAAATTTATTTAAAAAATGACTAAATTAGAAAGCATGTCAAACTCATATTTATTCTAAGATATGTACTATTTTAAATGCTTTAAATTATTTTACAAATGTCAACGTGAGTCCGTGGTAATTGATATATATCTCCAATCAAAAAGTTGTGAGTTCGATCTCCCACCCGACATGTTATATTAAAAAAAAAACCAACCAAATATAAACTTTCAAAACTTGAATTTTTTATTTTTATTTTTTTACCTGAAAACTTGAATTTGTTATAGCTCTCTCTCTTTTTCTTTTCTTTTTGTTGAATCACTTTTTGGGGAGCCCGATCGAGTCGAGAAGATGGATTTTGTCAAACCGATCAGACCGACTGTCAAAGGTTATAAAAGTTAGGTCTGGACCAAATCTCCTTGAAACTTGTGATTAAAAGGAAATTATAAAGCTAACACTGGTGTGGTCACTCCGATGCTTAAGTCAGTTGATGAACTTGACTAAAAAGATAGATAAGGAGATGTCTTCACTTACCTTGAATGGTTGCTCTTCTTCCATATTTATAGGAGGTGAGTTGACTATTAGACTCATATATCACGGTTGTACTATGCATTGGGCGTGCTAAGGCGTCGCAGTATTATAGCGTTAACTTCCTTACTTTAGTGTGCAGCTGCACTAAAACGATCGTGGGCTGTAATATTGCATATGAATCGCAATGTATTGTGCATAAGTGTTTGGTATATGGATTGCAGTATACGGGTCGTTATTTTAGTGCTACTCATGCTGCATTTCTTCTCTTCGCCCAACTTAATACAAAAACCATTTTAGTGGTGCACCCTTCTTCCCTAGACCCAATTTTAGCAAAGCCATTTTAGTGCTACACACTTCCCTTGGTCCAGTCTTAGCACAAAAATATAGTGCATTCTTGATGTGGGTCCCAACAGTAGCCCCCTCACCTCAAGTTTTTATGGTTTTTCAAATCCTTGAGGTGAAAGTTTTGGTCTTCCCTTTCTTTTCTCCTTCTTGCCGCTGTCGGCCGCTTGCTGTCTCCCCCTTTTTTTGTGCGTTTTTCTTTGCGTTTAACCGAGCCATATGCGTGTCTGACTCTTGTATTGTGCTATTTTTACGTCGTGTGCCCCGCGCTATACTCCCCTTCCTCTCTTCCTTTTTTGCCGCCGCCGACCATCTGCCGTTTTTTTAATCAAACTATTGTGCATGCATCATCTGGCTTTTCGTGGTGCGCTATCTTTGCGCTGCACGTCCCGCACTATACTGTGAGTATTTCCTTTCGAGTCGTTCTATTTTTTAGTTCATAATGCGCTATCCCCCCTTGTTGTTCTGTTCTTGCTGTATTTGCACTTTTGTTTTAGCTCTATTTTCGCTATATCTTCACCTTTTTGCCTATGAGTTTGCTCAGGCTCGATTAATTTAGCGCTGCATAGGTGGTTGCCGCTTCTATATTTCGTTCTCTGGCCTTTTGTGCAGTGTCTGACTACTTTTTTTCTACTGGTTGAATTTTGGATGTTGTTTAATATCTTTGTCGCTTACCTCTGCTTTTCATAGTTGTGCTACCTCCACCTATAATTTGGATTGAATGAAGTAGAGCTATCCTTTAATTTGGAATTTAGGTGTAACTGCCGAATTATGGTTCCTTATTTTTGGGGTGCTTTGGGTGTGCATATAAGAAGATAATTTTTTCTTTTGATAGCTAACTGTTGGACCGGTGAAGGACACTGAAGAGAAATTTGAAGTTTGAAATAAGGCCTTATAAGGTAACCTTAATACTCTTTGACTTTTATTTTTCAGCATGTTTGGCTTGGGTGGTGAGGATTCTAATGTGTGGGATTATGAGCGGCTAAGTCTGTTGTACGAATTACGAGACCTAGGCTTGCCAACGGTTCTCCATTTATGGAGAGGTTTCCATTTCTTGTTTCACCTCTTGATGATTTGATGAGGAATGGTTCATTTGAATGTACTAATGTAAATTTTGGAGATGTTAATAGCCACTGGATTTATGGTTTTGATAGGATGATTAATGAGCCTCCCGGTATTGGGTTTTCTAGAGAAAGAGAGATACTGGAACCGATAGTTACTGATAGAGGGATGGATATAGTGCCTGTATCTGGACATGAATTTGTGTTGGTATTACCAGGAATCCCTTTACGAATTCTGCATGAAGACTTAGATTATTATCGCTCCCGATACTGTATTCCAGCATCAGTCTTTATGAGAGTCCCTGAATCTCATGAGCATATGAAACATCCCCCCGAGGGAGAGACAACTCTGTATACAAAAATGTTTGAGAACGGGGTGCGATTGCCTCTCCATCCGTTTATTCAGCGTTTCTTATGTGAGCTCCAGGTAGCTCCGACACAGTTACCCCCAAACAGTTGGAACATGCTACTTGGTAGTTATATCGCCTGGAGTCGTTTTAAGGGAGGGGAAGAACTGAAGGGATGTCAATCCCGGAGCGGAAGCGGACCGTTGTTCGTGACATTTGGGAAACAAAATCACAAAGTGCAAGAAGAAAAAACACAGGGGAAAAATTACCTTTGAAGAACGTTTCTTCAATTTTTTCCTAACGAACACCACCACTGAATCTTCCTTACTATCCTCTTGGGTTTCGAGATCACGCTTGTGGGAGCGTTTCCTTGGAACGAGAGGGAGAGTTTGAGAGAGATCAATCCACAGAGAAGAATGGGAGTTCTGTTTTCATCCTGTTCTGTAACCATTGCAGAACTTCTACAAAAAACCAGTGACGTGGGGAGTTACCCCACGTCACATAACTCCCCACTTCTGTGCAATAATGCAGGGGAGTTAAATATTAATATTAATATATATATAATAATTAATATATAATTAATTAATTAATCAATCATATTAATTAATAAAAGTTAATTAATTATTAATATAATTAATAATTAATTTATATAATTAATAATTAATTAATTTTATTTGAATCTCATTCAAATAATTTCTCTCATAATATATAGTTTTAATTTATAATTAACTATATATTATAATGTATCAATATACATATAATCCCTTAAGTAATTTGAACAATTCAAATTCTTCCAAAACTTGATCCTCGTTTTACCCGTTATGAGCTAGCAAGGGGACCTAATGGACCTACAAATCCGAAGCTCCAACGATACGAGATTAATCGGTTAAACTCATTTACCAAGTTAATCAACATTCGTTAACTACGGGTCATTCCACTAAAGACCCGCAGTTGCACTATTCTCACTGCAGAACGTTTTCGTGTCCACGGATATACGACCATTAATGACAAGTCAATCCTTCATGAGTGCTTGTAACTCAAGTTGGGTCAAATTACCGTTTTACCCCTGAGTTACATCTTACTCCTTAAATACCACTGCTCCTCTAATCAACAACCCGGTTATGGTCCGACCAATAACCGGAAGTCTCTCTCGGGCCAATGAGAGGGTGGGGCCCATCGTTCAAGTCCCGGAGTCAGCATTTAAGAGAACACTCATCTACCCCCCTAAAGTCGGGGAGGATTGAATTCCATCTTGTGAAGTTATGTTCCCAGCTCCCCACTCGGTCTCGTCCCCAAAATGGTAGGAATATTGAGTCGGCAACTCGGGCCACTCTCACGCATACAGATCAAAGGACGAGCTCTCACGGGCAGGAGTCCATAACTCACTCAGGATTGAGAATGAGTTGTCTGGTCATTCTAAGAAACAGCAATCTATTAGTTAATGGTGTTACATCTAAAGATTGACTATTTCGTGGTCTGGTCTTATATAAACTCATTGTATAGGATACCCCAACTCGCATGTCTCCACACGAACGACCTGGATCGAGTCGTCTGTAACCTTTACAGAGTGGGTCGTATCCATAGTGTTGTCAGGATAAGGTACCCAGCCTTATCCATATACTATAGACC
>NW_019104509.1:217164-234487 GCF_001995035.1 Momordica charantia
TAAAATAACCTCGGATGTTTAGTTTATTGGATTTTGGACAATGGAATGCTATGAATTCAACAACAAATTTATTGAATAAAACTTTATTGAATATAGATTTGTTTTTACACAAAATACAAACTACGAGTTTAGGGCAACACACCCAACAATAACTTGATATTTCTAATGTTTTGCATGTGTTTACTCTAAAGGTAGCCCGCCCAAGGAGAATTTGTTTGTGTATCTTTCAAGGAATAAGGAGAAAAGACACTCGGACGAGAGAGAGAGAGAACGAAGCTAGACCTGATAAAGGGGCTGAAGGGGAGAAAGCTGATCCTAGCCTCAAGGTTGTAGAAGGGCGGGAATCTCGAGGTGAGGTCCTTTCGAGGATATCTATGTGCCATTCTCGGTAGATGGTTACATGTCCAAGCTCTAATAGACATTGGAAAGAGTCTTGGTTTTGGGTGAGCGAGGATTGGCTCGCAAGTAGTGTCGACAATTATGTGGTTCCCTCCAGGTTCGGGACACCGGGTCAGTGGTTCTTGTTTTCCCTTTTCTGCTTTAACTGATATCTTGGTTTTCTTATTAACTTCATTTCTATTAAACTGGTATTTTTATAGTGAAAATTTGACTTTTATGTGATTCTCTAGCTTCTGTTTGTGCTCCATCAGACATGGGGCCACTTTTCTCAAGAGATCGTTATTTCTTCGACTGAGCCTTCAGATCCACCTCCTATTATGATAGCTCCTCCATTACTTACTTCTACCAAACTGAGGGGTGTTACTCCACCGACTGGGTTTCCATTTTTCGAGGATCCCCTTAGGGGAGGTTCTTCTTCTCCTCCAGAGACTTTGTTTCCATTTTTTAATTTCCCAGGTCCTTATCAAGCCCCCATCTCCCAAGGGGTTGCTGATAGGGAGGGTCGACGTGTCTATGATAAGTTGCAGACTTTGTCACTATATGAAGTATTTGAGTTTGGGGATCCTAATCGGGAATTTTGTCAGGGTCTTTTTTAGCGCAGGGTTAGTTTTACTTTTGGATTGTAAGTGTCTTTCCTTTTAAATCCTACTGATGGTGAGATCGGGAGCTCAACTCACCACATGGGGACCGAACTCGCTTATGCTTGGAAGTAGAAGGCAGATGCTGAGAAAGAGGCTTAGGCTCTTTCACACCGGTTTGAGCTACAAATAGTGGAGTTAGAAACTTCTGTGGAGCAAGCGCGTTCTGGTTAGAGTCAAGCAGAGGCCGAGATGAACGCGATGAAGGTGGCCTTCGAGCGTCGTGAGGCTGAACACAAAGTTGAGTTAGAGGTTGAGCATTCTCGTTTTGAGGCTCAGCGTGCTCCATTTAAGGCTATCCTAGGTGATGCGAAGAAGTTGGAGGAGGCCATGTAAAAGATTGGAGCGTAGGATGCCCTTGAACGAGAGATTATAGAGTTGAGCGTGGGCTGAGTCAGAGACCAGGTTAGTGAGAGGTTCCCTGATTTAGACTTTGGATTTCTTTTTGCATTGCTTCGTGCCAAGTGGGGTGGACCTCGTATACCTGGGCCTTCCAAGGTTGTCACGGGATGCGTCTTAGGTGCTAGCGAGACAGGGACAGATAACGCCAGAGGGTGCGTAGCATCTATTTTTACTGATATGGTGAGATCGGGCCTCATTGGTGATGAAGCTTCACCTGTTGATGTTAGTCCTTCTGAAGCTACCCGTCTGAGGGATTTAGTAGTCCGACCTGATGTGCCGTTAACTAGGGAAGAGTCTCAGGGCTAGCAGTATCATAACTTTGCTTGCTTTCTTTATTTTTAAACATTCGATGGTTTTATGTACTGAGAACTTTTATACTTGTATCTTTACAATATGACTTAGACTTTCCTTTCGCAACGTGCACTTTTATGGATAATATTTTCTTGAGATGTTCCACGTTCCATGGATGCTTCAATGGCTTGCCTTCAGAGTTTGCTAGATAACAAGTACCTGGTCGAGCAACTCGAATGACCTTGTACGAGCCCTCCCAGTTGGGTCCTAAAACTCCATCTGTGGTTTCTTTAGTATTTTGTGCCACTCGTCGTAACACCCAATCTCCCTCTTCAAATGCTTTCGGTCGAACATTTATGTTGTAACGTTGAGAGACCTGTTGACGGGTTTGAATCCGCTGCCAGGATACTTCCCGTAATTCTTCTATCAGATTAAGATGGAGCCTAAGGCGCTCATCGTTGGTGGCAGGGTTGTACTCCACTATTCGTAATGACAGAAGGCTTATTTTCACGGGGATCACAACTTCAACCCCAAAAGCGAGAGAAAAAGGATTTTCCCCTGTTGCAGTCTTTATTGTCGACCGATAGGCCCATAACATGTTGGGTAGTTCTTCCATCCACGCTCCTTTTAATGACTCTAGACAGGTTTTCAAATGTTGCTTCATGATCTTGTTCACAGCTTCCACCTGCCCATTGGATTGTGGGTGAGCCGGCGAGGAGCGAATATGACGAATGTTAAGTTGCTCACAAAAATTTCGGAAGTTGGCATTGTCAAACTGTTTTCCATTATCTGAGATGATAGCATGTGGGACACCAAATCGACATACAATATTTTGCCATACGAACTTTGTGATTTTCTTTTCAGTAATGGTGGCTAAGGCTTCAGCTTCTGCCCGCTAAGTAAAATAATCCACGGCCACTACTGCATACTTAATCTGGCCCTTTCCTCGTGGCAATGGTCCTATGATATCAATTCCTCATTGCTCGAAAGGCCAAGGGCTAATTTGGTAGATAGCGGTTCTGCCTGCATTCTTGGAATTGGGGTGAATCGTTGGCATCGATCGCACGTTTTGGTATATTGTTGAACATCATGTTGTAAGGTTGGCCAGTCGTATCCTTGTCGGATTATCTTATGGGCCAATGATCGTGCTTCTAGGTGATTACCACAAATTCCCTTGTGAATTTCCTATATCACGTACCTGGCATCTCTTTCGTCAAGACATTTCAAGAGCGATTGAGAGTAACCCCGCTTGTACAAAGCTCCCTAAACGAGCGTGTACTGGGTCGTTTGTCGTTTTAATCGATGGGCATCAATCACTTCAGTAGGTAGTTCTTCGGTGGTTAAATAATTAATTATCGGGTTCATCCATGACACATTGTCCGGAGTGTCCATGGTATTGGCATGTACTGCCTGTTGTATACTAGGATGAGGTACGAATTTAAAAGGTATTGTTCGCCCTATATATCAGTTTGATAGGCAGTTGCCAATTGAGCCAGTGCATCAGCATTTCTGTTTTCCGACCGGGGAACTTGTCAGATCTCCCATCTTGAAAATAAGGTGAGCAACTGTTGTACCTGTGTCTTGTATGCACTTAGCTTTTCTCCCTTTACCTGATATTCTCCCTTGACTTGGTTGACGAGTAGCATTGAATCACTGAGGACTGTTAAATGTTTAGCTTCATGACTTTCAGCCGTTTGGAGACCGGCAACCGGTGCTTCATACTCAGCTTCGTTATTGGAAGCCTTAAACCCAAATCTCAGTGCAATCTTTATACGTGTATCTTTCGGTGACAGTATTACTACTCCCGCTCTATATGTGTCTCTTTCGGCGACAGTATTACTACTCCCGCCTCGCATCCTTGTTGATAGAAGATTCGTCAACATAAACGGTCCAAAGTTCAGGATCGAGAGAACTTTGTGGGGTAACATTATTAACATCATTCTTTTGTCATAATTCCCTATTTGGAGTTAAGTCTGCAATACGGTTAGCCATGACTTGCCCTTTAACCGCAGTTTGAGGCTTGTACCATAGGTCGTACTCTCCTAACTCAACGACCCACTTCATTAATCGCCCCAAAGTTTCTGGTTTTGATGAACCTGTTTTAGAGGTAGGTTTTTTAGTACAGTGATAGCATGAGCCTGAAAGTACGGTTGCAAATATCGAGCTGCTACAATCAATGCTAGTGCCATTTTTTCAATTAACGAGTAATGTGTTTTAGCATCTAATAGCGCTTTACTAGTGTAATATATTGGCATTTGACGACCATTTTCTTCCTTTACTAGCGTTGAACTTACCGCTGTTTCTGAAGTAGCTAGGTATAGAAATAATTTATCATCTGGAAGAGGCTTAACAAGCAATGGGGCGACGCTAAGATACTATTTTAATTGGGTGAATTCTTTTTCACATTGCTCGGTCCACTCAAATGGGCCATTTTTCCTGAGTACTTGGAAAAACGACAAAAAATTTATCAGCAGCCCTGCATATGAACCGATTTAATGCTGCAATTCTCCCATCGAGTCTCTGTACTTGACGCAAGGTTTTTGGGGATGTCATTTCTATTACAGCTCGTACTTTGTCGGGATTTGCCTCAATTCCATTTTGGTGGACTAAATACCCTAAAAACTTGCCTGATGACACCCCAAAGGTACACTTACTCGGATTCAGCTTCATTTGATATTTCCGCAAAATGCTGAAAGCTTCTTCTAAATCTGACTTATGTTGGGTTGAGTATCGACTTTTGACCAACATGTCATCCATATAAATTTCCATATTCTTACCAATTAACGGTGCGAACATTTTATTGACTAACCTTTGATAAGTAGCACCTGCATTCTTCCTGCTCTGTTATGAAAGACGTCTTTTCCTGATCCGGTTCGTACATTCGCAATTGATTATATCCAGAGTATACGTCCATAAAACTTAGCATTTCATGACCCGCGGTAGCATCTACTAGTTGGTTTATTCGACGCAGGGGAAAACTGTTTTTTGGGCAAGCTTTGTTTAAATCTATAAAATCAACACGCATCCGCCACTTACCATTAAGTTTCTTGACCATGACCACATTAGACAACCATTGTGGATAATATACTTCATGTATAAAACCTGCTTTGAGCAGCTCTATCACTTCCCTTGCAATGACTTGGTTTCATTTAGTATTAAAGGACATTTGCTTTTGTGCGACAGGTTTGGCATTAGGATCCACATTGAGTTGATGCACCATTACTTATGGATCAATGCCTGGCATGTCAATGTGTGACCAAGTGAATACATCTGCAATATGCCTCAGGAATGCCATCAACTTTTCTTTGGGTTCGGGTGCCATTTGAGTGCCAATCCGGACACGATGCTCGTCGGATAGCAAATGAACTGATTCAATTGCCTCAGTTGGTTCTCCCAGCGAGAGGTGAGGGTCTTTTTCTCGAGTATCATGATTGGGCAGAACATGAGGCACTTTTTCTAACTGTTGGGTTGGAGGTGTCGCTTGTTTAACGTTTTTATTTTTCTCATGTACATCAGAACCTAATGTCGGGGGGTCGTGGCATAATGCCATGTAATAACATTCATGAGCAGTAGATTGACTATTAAGAAAAACACCATTCCATTGAGAACGCACGGGTTTTCTTCGAAAGACATAGGCAACTCGATGCCACCTACCGAATAAACTCGCTTTCCATCGAATCCAACCAAGGGGGTATTGCACGTTTTCAATTGCTCTCTTCCAATATTCATGGTGTCAAAGGTTTGAAGAGCGAGAATGTCAGCTGAGCTACCTCCATCCACAAAGATCTGATGCACTTGGATGTTGGCGATGGGAAGGACGACTATCAGGGCGTCATTGGGTGGCTGATGTAAATTCTGCTCATCGGATTGATTAAAGTATATGGTTATTTCAGAACATGCCTAGGAGGCGGCACAAATGGTATAGATGTAAGGTTCCTGCCTTGCCTGTCGGGTTTGAGCTTTTCTTTTCCGGCTAGATTCTCCTCCGGTAGGTCCACCAAAAATTGTTCGTATCTCTCGTTGATCAGGCTGTTTGTCAACCTGCAATCCTTCTTGTGGGGGAGGGTGGTATCCCCTTCCCCTTTTATCAACAAATTCCTAGAGGTACCATAGTTGTATTAGGGTTTCAATATTCTTTCAAGCGTACACACTCTGAGGTGTTATGTCCATTTTCCTTATGGAATAGGCAATAACGGCTTGGGGTCCTTGGAAAAATTCCCTTGTGGCCTCTTGGTAGGCCATTTCAGCAGATTTTGATCTTTAATTTCCATAAGAATATGCTCAATTGGTACTGTAGTTGTAGTGTATTTACGGGTGTCTTACGGGAACTGTCGTCCCTTGAGCAGGTCATTGGTCCGACTTTTCCTTACTGGGTCTTGCCTAAAGTCCTATCTACCTTTTATGGGTTCAGGATTACGAGTGATGTCTCCTGGATTACTGCGGGCACTAAGTAACTCTCCAACATGCATGTGTCGCTGAGTTTTGGTGATAAAGTCATCAAAGGTGACTAGCGTCTTTTTTCCTAATGACCATAGGAATTTCTCATCCCGCAGTCCTGCGATGATAGTGGTCAGAGCGGTTCCATCAGTTCCTCCTTCCACCTTCAAGGCTTTATTGTTAAAACGGACTATGTAGTCACGAGGGCTCTCGCTGGCTTTTTGCCGAACTGTTAACAAGTATGTGGCTGGTCTTTTCTGCTTGCGTCCTCCTACAAACTGGGTAAGAAAAGCCCGAGTTAACTCTTTAAACGAGGTTATGGATCGTTTCTTTAAGTGTCAATACCAAGTGTGGTCGGACCAGCGAGGGTTAATGAAAATGCTCGGCACTTGATTTCATCTCGAGCCCCCTACAAATCCATCCATGCACTAAGTGTTCACATGATCAAGTGGATCTTTGGTGCCGTCATACTGTTTCATAGTAGGCCATTTAAATTTTGGTGGTATGGCCATTGTCATGACATTATTTGCAAAAGGCATGCCAGATTCCTCATAGAAATTTCCCTCATTTGACGCTTTATTGGTATGGCCATTAGGATTAGCGGGTGTAAGAGCTGGTCGATCATTGAGGCAGGTGCGCAGGTCTAGATGCTCTTGACTTGCATTTTCCTTTCACTGGTTTTTCAGGAACTCTCTTAGATGATCAGTACCTATTCTATCTAAATTTGCTTGTGAACATACCGGATGACCCCTTCGCTTGCCAGGGAGACAAGATTTGGGAGAGTTGATACTCTTTGGGGGATCTCTTAATCGATTGTTTCCCTCTAGGATTAATTTCTTAGGTGGATTTGGAGGACGATTTACCTGTGATTCATCTTCCACTTCCACCGGGGATTTCCCTTTTGCCGGGTCTCTAACAGAGTGATTGTGGAAGGAGGAACTGGCACATGTTCCAAGATTCTCCTTTTGTTTTAGAAGAGCCAATACCTCGACCATATCTCCCTTTAAGCCTTGCAAATCTTGATTAATTTGTGTGTACCGACTTCGTCGGCGTTGGGGCACTTCTGACTCATCCACAAAGTGTGTTGTGATCGTAAGATTTTCATTTACTCCCTTTGCCCCTTGAATAGGGTGCTGGAAGCTGGGTTGCAGCCCTCCAGGTCTTCGAGAAGGAACGAGTGAGTATCCTTGTCCTGGGACTGGATTTCCTTCTTGAGGTGGGTGGCTATGGTCAGGATCCATAAGTATATTAGATTGACAGTCGTCCCCACAGACAGCGCCAACTGTTGAATCACTTTTTGGGGAGCCCGGTCAAGTCGAGAAGATAGATTTTGCCAAACTGATCAGGCCGACCGTAAAAGGTTATAAAAGTCAGGTCTGGACCAAATCTCCTTGAAACTTGTGATTAAAAGGAAATTATAAAGCTAACACCGGTATGGTGTTGGCCAACCACACTCCGATGCTTAAGTTAGTTGATGAACTTGACTGAAGAGATAAGTAAGGAAATGTCTTTTGATGGTTTCACCTACCTTGAAGGGTTGCTCTTCTCCCATATTTATAGGAGGTGGGTTGACTGTTAGGCTCAAATATCACAATTGTACTACGCATTGGGCGTGCTAAGGCGTTGCAGTGCTATGACGTTAACTTCCTTACTTTAGTGTGCAGCTGCACTAAAACAACTGTGGGCTGTAATATTGCATATGGGTCGCAATATATTGTGCATAAGTTTTTGGTATAGGTTGCAGTATACGAGCCGTTATTTTAGTGCTACTCCATGCTGCATTTCTTCTCTGGCCCAACTTAGCACAAAAACCATTTTAGTGCTGCACCTTCTTCCCTGGACCCAATTTTAGCACAACACTTATCTCTTGTTTTTTTTTTTTAAAAAAAATTAAATCTATTGTCCAAAAAATCTTCCAAATCACGAGCAAAGGGGTAAGATTAGAAATAAAAATAAATAAATAAAAGAAAAAAGAAAAAAGAAAAAAGAAAAAAGGGCAATTAAATGGGCTTCTAGGCCCATTTAGTTGGACCTCCTAGCAAATTGGACAGCCCAGTTCCCACCGTTTCATCGCTCTCTTAGAGACGTATAAATAAATTCTTCCTCTAAACCCTAATTTTTAGGTCTCTTCTTTTCCTCCGGTAAGCCGTCGCTTCTGATACTTCTTCTCTTCTCCTTCGCTTCTTCTTCACGATCTCAGTAGCATTACCTTAATTTCCGCTTCATGCTTCTTTGAATTTTACGCATTTGTTTTTCTGTTGGTGCTCTCTTTTGGGTCCGATTTGCAGTTTTCCTTTGCGTTCTGGTTCATGTTTATATCAGTTTCTCCCTTTTTGCTTGCTTCCGGCCATGGGTTTTACATTTTTCTTAACTCTGTTTGTCTACAGGACTGAAGTGTATGGTATTTTAGCGAAGGCGAAGGTTCGAATATGAGGTATGCTAAACAGCATTCTCTTTGCTTTGGTTTCAGATTGATGTCTGCGTTTTGAAATTCCTAGTTATGATGGATGGACCCCCGATTTCTTTTCTAGTTTTGTGGTTGGGGTTCTCTGGGATAATGGGTTTTGATTATTAAACTACAATCTTGAGTTGTGCGAGCTTTGGGATAGTTATGAATTGATGATCTTGGGCAAGTAGGCTTGCATTCTTGTGTTTGTTCAAAAAGTTCTAGTTTTTTATTGTGTGGTCTGACCTTACCGTCGTTTGGTTCTACAGTAAGCTTCAGAGTGATGCGTTGAGAGAAGCTATCACATCTATCTTCTCTGATAGCAATGAGAAAAAGAGGAAATTTACCGAGACCATTGAACTTCAGATCGGGCTGAAGAACTATGACCCTCAAAAGGATAAGCGTTTCAGTGGTTCTGTGAAGTTGCCCCACATTCCCCGTCCGAAGATGAAGATTTGCATGCTTGGAGATGCATTGCACGTTGAGGAGGTAATTTGACCTCTATGGTTATGTTAACCTGCAGTGCAACTGCTTATTGTAAGCTACATTTGTTTTTTTGTTAGAAAATTTGAAATTTGCACATTTATTGTTGTCTATTAAGATTTAATCGTATGTCCCATCTATAAATATAATCTTCCTATTTCCATATTTCTACTATTTAAGGATGTTTCATAGTGTATAGATTTTAGCGTTTCTGATATATGATTTTAGTTCGTAACTCTTTTGTGTTGTGGTTGTTTTGGAGATAAATATCTTGGTGTGCATATGAACTGATTTTACTTGATTTTGGGACTATCCCATATATTTCCTATTGCTATCTTTTAATTTTAGCCTTCCAAATGCTTAGAGGGCATATATTGATGGGATTTCCTAAATTTATATTTCAGGCCGAGAAGATTGGTTTAGATTATATGGATGTGGAGGGCTTGAAGAAGCTTAATAAGAACAAGAAATTGGTGAAGAAACTTGCCAAAAAGTACCATGCCTTCTTGGCATCTGAAGCTGTAATCAAGCAGATCCCTCGTCTTCTAGGACCTGGGCTCAACAAAGCAGGCAAGACCATTTTATAAACTTATAGCTCTACTGTTTTTAGTCCTGGAATAATTAAACCTAATATTTTACAGGCTTTTGAATGAATTATATGTTAATTCTATATTTACTTCTTTTTGCCTGTTACAGGAAAGTTCCCAACATTGGTGACACACCAAGAATCGCTCGAATCCAAAGTTAACGAGACCAAGGCAATGGTCAAGTTTCAATTGAAGAAGGTGCTTTGCATGGGAGTTGCAGTGGGAAATGTTTCCATGGAGGAGAAGCAAGTCTTCCAAAACGTGCAAATGAGTGTCAATTTCCTGGTTTCTTTGTTGAAGAAGAACTGGCAGAATGTAAGTTCTCATTGAAATTCATCTCTCTGCTTAACTTGATTTATCTCATCGTCCTTGCCCGTCTGAACATAAATATTTGTTGTTTCTTGTTTGCAGGTTAGGTGCCTGTACCTGAAGAGCACAATGGGGAAGTCGTACCGAGTTTTCTAAGCTCTGTTAGTGATCTAGTCAGTCTTGTGTTCGATCTTTCTACTGTTGAAGTTATTTTTTGAAGAGCAGTTTTGCGAATTGAGCGTTTTTTTAATGATCATTGAACAAAGAAACAGGGATGCTTTTTTCTCCTCTAAAGTGACTATTGATAATGAAGTTTTCAATTCCTCCATGACCGACATGAACATTCATTTACTTTCGCTTCGGTTTATGGTATTAGAGTTGTTGGGTTCTTTCTTAATGGGTTAATACAAAGCTTCCATCTATATCAATTGTCTTTAGTATTATAACAACTTGAAAAATAATATCAAGAATGGCACGATCTGAGCTACATTTCTGAAATGATCATCCCAATACTATGTTTAGTTTGTCTATTTATGATTCATCATGTAGCTGCTCTTAACTTAGTTTATAATTTTGAATTATGCGTGTTTCTATGTTCTAAAATGACCACCCATCGAATAGCTTTATGTTGAGCTAGCTATTCTTTTTTCAATACAAGGGCAAAAATCATGTACTGGATAATAAAAAGTGGCCATCGTTGAGGTCTTGAGGTTTCAAGAACTGAGTTTTCAAGTTCGAATTTTGCACTGGCTGCTTAATCTAAGCTCGGATTCTGCACTGGCTGCTGTGTTGCTTAATCTTGTTAGCTGTGTTGCTTAATCTAGATAACAAGCTCCTGTTAGGGATCCACCAGCCCGAGTTGTATCAATTTTGAAAAAAACAAACAGCAACCATCTATGGAACAAAAGGAGAGAGAAAATCAAGCATTCTTAATCATTTGCTAATGTATATCTAGCAACAGAATGCGCAATTAAATTTGCTCTAAAAATTTATTGGAGTTATGAAATTGAAGTATTAGGCTCAGCTTCAAAGCACTCAATTCAAGCACTTGAGCAAGCAAGAATATCAAATTAGGCAATAAAAGCTTGAGTAAAAAAGAAAAACATTAGCATCAAAGCGAGGAAGAAAAAACATTAGCATCAAGGAGAGGAATTAGTTTGAGACTCATTTGAGAGCGATGTGAATTTTGTCTAATCTGCATACTCGAGCCATACATTAAAAATGTTCACTATGT
This sequence comes from Momordica charantia, assembly GCF_001995035.1. The sequence goes on from NW_019104509.1 coordinate 228,391, forward strand.
CCTTCGTGTGAGTCTATTTGAAAGTCTTGTACCGACATGAAGTCATCGAATCTCCATTTTTAGAGAGGTAAATAATGTTAAACATCAAAGCATTAAATGTCACAATAACTTATGGATCTCAAAAATTAGAATCTAATTGAATAAATTTAAAATTGGTTGATGAAAATTGAAATGAGCGAGATGCAGATGAATGTGTTCAAAATTCTGAAAGAAGTCAGAGATGGACAACTACTTTATAGAGCAAAAAGGGCTTGATCCTGCAGCTGCTCTGCCTCTTGGGAGCTTGCAAATGCCAAAACCTCCATCCCCTCTTCCTCTTGGGCTTTCAGCACATCCCAAAAGCCATTTCTCTCTCTCTCTCTCTCTCTCTCATGTTTTATATGTGTATATATATTTCTATATGTATTGCCCTAATTGTTGCATCATTTAAGGACTTGGGCTGCGTTCAATTTTGTTGCTTCGCTCTCTCCGCCGCCGCTCCACCGGTAAGCTTCTCTTGTTTCTTTACTTTCGCTTTCTCCATTTTTCAATTGAGCATGTTAATTAAACGTAAACCTCTTGTTGGATGCTCATCTTTGATCCAATTCTCCCCTTACAATCTCTGTGCTTTCTGTGTGTTTGATATTTGGGGTTTTGGTATACATAATGGCGCTATCTATGCTAATTTATTTGCCTTCATTTAGTATTATTCTGTTGAGGGGATCTCACTGCCCATCTTGATCTTGTGTTGTTTAGCATCGGAAGTTTGATTATACAGTTGCTGTATGTTCTTAGCCTTGAATCTGAGATCTGGGTTGGATCGTTTCCATTTAGGATGGAGCTTCGAGTGAAGAACAGAAAGGCCATTAGCCTGCTTCTTCTCATAATGCTCCATACATCCAATTTGCCTCCATTAACCAATGGATAGCTTTCTGCAACTGCTACTCATTTGTTACCTTTTAACAGGCATACAAATTACCAAAAACTTTGCTCTGTCTTGTGAATTTGAAGAATCATTTCGCATGTTTCTTTTGTTTTTAGTTTTCTAAAAATTATGCTTGTTTCGCGAATATGAACTTAGCTTAACGGTGATTGGTATATGTTTCTGATCAAGAGGTCACGAGTTCAGATTCCTCCCCACTTGTTGTACTAGAAAAAGGAAAAAAAAAAAATTAGGCTTGTTTCATCAAATTTCAAAAGACTAAGTTGTTAGAAACTATGTTTTTTCAGTTTTCAAAATTTAACTCCGATTTTGAAAACGTTTGATAACAAAACACATAAATTGTAGTGTTTATAAACTTACAAAACACATAAATTGTAGTGTTTATAAACTTAATTTTTCAGTTTTCGAACTTCTTTGGCATCAGACTAGGACTGTTTTCCACTGAATTAAATAAGACGATGAAGAAAAAAGTTGTAAGATCTTAGTTTTGCCTTTTGGTTGTTCATTTTGGTGGTGCTTGCAGGGAAATGCAATATATTTCAACTTCGTTTTCTTTGTAATTGATGTTATATACTTCATTTGTAGTCTTTACACGTTCATTTCTCACCTTTTAGCCTCTGGTTGATTTGTAAACCACACCATTTCAAATATTTTTCTTGGATTTAGGATCAGAAATGTCTACCATGTCCACTGCAACTCTTCCTTCCCGCTTCACGTTGAATGCACCGTGTAAAAACCGATACCGAATCACCATAATCAAGTGTCCATCTTCCATTGGATCTGCAAGCAACATTTCGAGATCCTTCGGCTTGAAATCGTCTCCCTCGTTCAGAACCTCTGCAATGGCCGTTTACAAGATCAAACTTGTGGAACCATGTGGGAAAGAGCACGAGTTTGAGGCATCGGATGATACTTACATTCTTGATGCAGCTGAAGAAGCGGGAGTCGATCTACCGTATTCTTGCAGGGCAGGTGCGTGCTCTACATGTGCTGGGAAAGTTGTTTCGGGTTCGGTCGACCAGTCGGATGGATCGTTTCTGGACGATACTCAAATGGCAGAGGGTTATTTGTTAACCTGTGTTTCACTCCCAACTGCAGACTGTGTCATTCACACACACAAGGAAGGAGAACTGATCTGAGTAATTATTGTAGCCGTTAAAAATTCTCCTTTTTTATGGGTTGGAGTTTTAAATCCTCATGTCATATCCTAAATAAATAAATTATAGATTTGAATGTCCCGGTATCCAAAATGTATCAACGGCTTAAAAGTACCCGTCCTATATCCGAGTTTTGAAAGTTTCAATTTAATTCTCGTGATTTGAGTGAGTTTAGTTTCAATTTACTTAGAGGAGTTATAAAATCTCATCATAAGATTTTATAGTTCCTAAATGTTATAGGTATTACAAAGCTATATTCGTTTTGAGATATTTGTAATAATTATTTTTTAAGGCTAGTTGCTAATGTTTAAAAAGTATTGAAATTATATTTCTCCTTTTTTATGTGGAGCGGAGATTCGAAGATAACGAATTGAATTATATGCTCAGTTTAGCTTGAAATTGTACCATTAGTCATCAAGAAAAGATGCGATTACTTTGTTCTCTAATGAACTTTTAAGTTATCTAACTACCTCTCCCAATTTAATCCCAATACAAGTGAAGGCATAGAAATTGATCATGTTTAAGTTCTTTCAAAATCACCATGAACAAAACGAAAACGAAAACGGAGGGAGGAAGAAGAATCTAAAGCACGATGTCCTCGGTTACTCATTTTCTATCTTTTTAGTCTCCCGATTACTCATTTTCTATCATCTTAGTCCCTCGATTACTCATCTTCTATCTCCTTAGTCTCCTCTTTAATCTCTAAATTCACAATTCCCTCGTCACTCTTACTCACTTACTTTTTTCTTTCTCTCTATAACTTTTTTCTTTCTCTCTATATCACTAACATCTCTTTACACACATTTTTAATCACTCATTTCTAATATTTTCTACCTAATTTTTCTCCACGGACACTTTCTCGTTTCTTTTAACTAATCTCACTTAATATACTTTCGGGAACTATTTTCCCTTCTTCACTCGTAATCTCTCTCGTTAATTTACATATTTTATCTTATCAGTAATATCCTTAGCTTCACGTACACTTTCTTTTACCAATCTTGGTCTATACATGTTCTTTCACTAATTGATCTCTCTACAGAAGTAATCTTTTTCCTTTTTTCCCTTCTTGTAACTTTAATATCTTTATTGAAGTAATAATATAATATCAATTCTATAAATATCTGTAAGTAATTAAATATAAATATTTTTGAAATAATAAAATTAAAAAAAGGGATTTTATTATAAAAGTACTAATAATTAAAAAAAAACTTTTTGGAAAGCATTCTCTACCACAAACTTAAAGTCTATATAATCAATTAATCCTAATTAGATTATCTGTCAGATTCTTAAACCTCATCTGAGTCTTTTATTGGTCAATTACTCTCAAAAAAAAAAAGAAAAAAAAATCAAAGCTTTATTAATTGACAACAAACACAGCATAGCTATGTGGCTTTTGCTTCAAGTTATAAACAATAATGGAATTCCAGTTAGATTTGTGATAATGCAATATGTTATCATAACAAGAGTTGTTTGTCCTTTTTTCCTTTTCATTTCCCTTTTCCATGAAGCTAAGCATCTTTAGACTTTAGGGATCATTTGATTTACTTGAATAAACTTTGAATTTTGTACATAGTGTGAAATTGAAAAGTTATGTAGTCTTTTAAACGTATGAAAAGAGAGTTTAAAAGTTAGAGTTCAATTGGTTAAACTCCGGTATCCAACTACGAGGTCGTGAGTTCGAATTTCCACCCTCACATGTTGTTGTATTTAAAAAAAAAAGAAAAAAAAGTTAGAATATGTAGAGCTTTTGAGACTAGTACATTTCCTGGTTAAAAAAAGATCACCCGAGAGAGTTGTGAGAAAATTACTAAAACCCTATGAAAAAAGCTATGATGATCTGGAAATAAAAATGCCCAAATATATAGGGTACAAATTTAAAGGTCAACTTAGGTCTGGATGATCGATTCCTCTGGACTGGAAACCATAATCGTGCTTAGAATCGTCAACGAGCTGGTATCTGCTCTTAGTAGGCTACGACATTTATGAACGAAAAGTCTATGACTCATAATTGAGAGACGGATAACTATAAATTGAAGTCAAAGGAGCAATCAAGACTATTGCGAGAAAATGATTATAAAGGGAAGGGAACAAGAGTCATCTTCACCATTATCATCATCCAAACTTTTCACCAAACAAATTCATTGGAAATAAAGAAAAGATGGAAAAGAAGGCACAAACTTTCAAGGAAAGTGACAATATAATTCAAATTCTCATGAGACTTGAGAGAGAGCCTATATATATATATGCTAACTTTTTTGAAGCTGCTGAGAAATTAAAGTGGATACATAATGCAAAATTTTCTCTCTTTTTCTTTTGGTTAAAACTTTTTGTTTGTGGGAAAGTTTGTTTTGTTAATATTCCAACAAAGGGTCTCCATGTAACTCAACTTCACTTTTTTCCTCTTTCTTTTTTGCACCTTGTTTCTCAAGCAAAAAGAATGTTCTCTTCTCAAATGTATATATTTTCACACCAATCAAAAAAAAAAAAAACTAAATATCCATATTAATTATGATAATATCAAATTGGGTCAACTCTACTTTTGTTTCTAGGATTAACCCCAAGATAATTTTAATTTTTGGGCCATGCCACGGCGAGAGCGAAATTGTTGCTAGAAGTCATATTTGTCGATGAAATTATAAATTTGTCAATAAAGTCACATCTCCCCCATGAAATTTTTAACACTTTTACGAAAGGTGACATTGCAGCGCGCCATTTTTTTTGTAAAGCGACAACATAATTAAAGACATATCCCAACTAAATGTTTTCGTCGAGAAAGATATAGAAACAACAACGAAATTGGCGGAGAATATTTAAAAAAAGTAGAATAAATATGAACGTCTTTTTTTCCAGAAAACTTTAATTTTATGTGGTTGCAATGGAGATTCAACGAAACATTGCATTCTTCAGGTAAGTCGATAGCTTTTCGAACTTTTACCGACGCTTAATTTTTGTACTTATAAAAGAAATAGTTTTTTTTTAAGAGAATAAATAAGAAAATAACATTCGTACATAGATTATATCTTGGTGAGCAAAGGAGAAAGGGAACATGGTGGAGATAGATAATGGCTCTCACCATTTTTCTTTTCTTTGTTTTGCATTTAGTTTTGTCTATGGAAATGCTTCTATAGAGGGAAAAAAAAAATAAACCAAAAGCAAAAATGGTTTAATAGCTAATAATATATTAATTAGCACTAAAATATGTCTTAGTATCTCTCTAATCATTTAAATGAATTGTGCAATATTTAATAATTTGGCAATAATCACGTTTCCATGGACATGGATGGGAAGTTAATTAAAGGGAATAGTTGGTCAACATTAACTTAAATTTTAAAGTATTGTATATTAGGCGAGCTAAATCTTATATTATTCTTTTTTTTTTCTCTTAATTTTTCTAAACTTTTGTGTTAATTTTGTAATTGAGTCCCTTTGCTTTTGAATGTTTTACTATAATCTTTCAAATATAGTATTGAAAACAAGAACAAAATTTGTTAGGAAAATAGTTTTCAAATCTCATATATGAAAACTATAAGGAGGGAGGGAGGTGAAAATGTATCAGTCGATTTTATTCCGTGTTAATATTTAGGATTGCTAAATTTAGGAGGCTTTTACGGAGGAGAAAAGACAGAAAATGACAAAATAAGGTTTTATATTGAACACAATTCATTTCTTCAGAAAGATATATATATCTCTAATCAAAAGATCGTGTCTCTATTGGAGGCGATTGATTGACTGCCACACGTGTCGTCATCAAGTGTCATCGACGGTTAGGAGAATCAAGTAAGAAGATTCGACAAAAGCAAGTTTAGTCAACTCAGTGTTCGAAGTCGAGCCGAACTACATTCTACATACTGATTGACCTATACCGGTAGGAGCCGAACCAAAAGAGTAATCGTGGGTGCATATGAGGTAGACATGTTCTTTGGAAGGACAACTTGGTCTTACGTTGTCGGAAGCCCTATCGGGAGCTCGCTTCTATAAATACAAGCTCCACCTCTCATGTAAGGTACCCGAAACCATA
>NW_019104509.1:240496-266142 GCF_001995035.1 Momordica charantia
AAAAAAGGAAAAAGTAATCAGATTTCATTTTTTCTTTCTGAAGATATTTTGTACCATAAAATCTGAATAAGCAACCAGTAGGAGGTGAGCATGTGGCGAACAGTGACAGGTGTCGGGCATGGAATCTTTCTGAAGGAAAAAATAAATAAAAAGTAAATAATAAATAATAAATAAATAAATAAGATAATTGGTGGAATGAAGAAGCCCAGAAAGCAGCCTCTTTTTGTCCACCTTGTAAAAGGTATCAGCCATCGTCCAATTCCAAACCTACTCTAATCATTTGTTTTCAATTTCATAATTCTACTACTCAAAATATTTAATTTTTATTAATGAACTTTGCATTTCAAATTATTATATTTAATTTCCCAATGTATAGTGGATCATTAACTAATTTAATTTAATACACGTGGTTGTTATGCGCTATGTAGCCATCAAATAAATGAATAATAATACGTTGTTGGTATGATATATCATGAATGAAGCCAAAGCAAGCATAGTTTAGCGGTAATCGACATATATGTCCAACCACGAAGTTATGAGTTCGATCCTCCACCCCTACATGTTGTATCAAAATATATATATATGATGAATGAAGAGCGATGTTAATCAAGCCTGATATCACGAGCGTGACAGGTTACATAGTACTTTACATTGGGGTGAATGCAGCCTTTTTCAAGGTGATGAGATTTGTCTAATAGATTTTGTCGGAATATGTTGGTGTAGTGCCGGCAAAAAATTCTTTGATTCTTAAGCTACAGTTGGTTTATAGGTGATATGTAATTGACTGGCGTAGATTGAATACCTCAAACTTAAGTATACTTTCTATATTTATTTGGAGTAAGCTCTCATGTGGCTACTAATTCTAATGCAAGTGGCTACATCGATTTGATAAGTGGTAGGTATATAAATTGCCACATGCTTAATAATAGGCGGTATTATATGAATCGTCATTCACCAAATCGGTGACATCTAGTCTGAACGATGGAGACTAGTCGTTCATCAGATCGATCACATCTTTCCATTTCTCTACGCTATGACATTTTGAAACATTAAAATATATTAATAAATATAATTTGTTATCATAAAAACATATGATATAATTGAAACTCGTTAAAATTAACCGTAAAAAATAGAGCCTCTGACATCCTAATTATACATACAATCTTACAAATTGAAATTGTCTTAAATGAATGAATATTTGATGAATTTACGTGTATACTTATTACTTATTTTACAAAATTAGATAATAAAGCAAATAAAAAGATATCAATGAGACAACCGTTTGTGATGGAATAATAACTCAATAATTGGATTCTATTTAATAAAATATAAAATAGCAAAAAAAAATTATGACAATAAATAGCTAGTTCCATCGATAGAATATATGATTTATCAGTTGAATAAAAGAATAATGCATGTTAATAAGCACATAAATAATCAGAATTCATACCATTTCTTCGTAATTTGACATAAGTTATAAATAAGATGCCATTATATTGGGAAAAATGTCAAAATTATTAAAAATCGTTAAATTATTGTTCTATTCGTAGAAATTAAAACCGTTAAATTATATATATATATATGTTTGATCAAAATTTTAATCAAGTTCGCGAAGCTTGGCTCAGGCAGTGGCTGATTCAGTGGACGAGCTAACGTGCTGGCAAGTGCAAAAAAAAGTAAGTACTTTGACGTAGTAGCCGACCCATCTATACTCGAGAGAGAATATAGTTTCACGTATTTGAAAAGTGAGGCGAATGTCTCTATTTATAGGTGAAGCGTCCTACAAACCTCCAATGACTCTCCAACAGCCCAAGATTCACACATATTGTCGTGGAATGTGTCGGAGTTCAATTCCTGAAAGAATATGTTCTCTGTTTAACACAACTGTCAACTCAAGCGTCTGATATGGAGATTATAAGCTCAGCTCGGCTTAGACTACAAAGAGCTAAGGTAGGAGGTGTATGTGGACTCGTCCAATAGATGGCTTCTCAACTGGACTTTTGGATCAGCTCGGGCTCTGTGGAGAGGTGACATTCAAGTTGGTTCATTGTTTTATTAGATGTTGATATGTGGTTGATGAAGACTTGTCTCCAACAAAATAGTTACCGCATCATACAAAAAGTTCATTTGGATTTTTTAATTAGCCTATTTTATTATTGTTGTGTAATCCTTTCTTACTTAATTAGTTTTCATCTTATTTTTTCAATAATGTCATATCATTTAAAGTTAAAGTTGGTAAAAGGGGGTGTCACACTTGTTATCAACGTAATTTTCCAGTCAAAAACATGTATTTTGTGCCACAATTAGCTGAAGACGAATAAAGCAAAGTAGGACTCACCCATTAACATCAATCCTTGTCCAGCTCGCACCAAACTCGAGAAAACACGAATATCATCAGGGTAAAATTCATTGAACACACCATATATGAAGCGCCAAAATAGTAAACACAGCACTGTCCAAATATTCCCAATAAAAATGTGAGATCCATTCATCACAAAGGTACTTATAAGCTCGATTTGACACTAACTAAGACCAAACAAGTAGTAACTTAAGTTTCAAAGTCTACAGGTCATCACTTCCACTAATTGAACAGCCACTTCAAATCAAAAGCCTATTCGTCACCTCATCCCAAATCATCCATCAACGACACTTACATTCCATGAATCAATGCTATTACAAAAAATAGAAGCATAATTAAAAATTTAATAACATAATTAGAATATTTTGAATATAGGCAGTTTCAAAGTACAAAGATAGAAAATACAAATCTAACTTTAAAAATAAAATACAGTAAATAAATACTTGAAATAAGTGTGTACAGAAATTCATAAACAATAACGCGTAAAATTCTTTACTCTTAAACACAACTTTTTATGAAAACGAAAATAAAAATTATTCCATAATTCACACCATAATTACGTTATAAAGTTGTCTTTTTATTTCCATAATTGAACCAATTATTTGTTTATATACCATTATTACCAAATCCTATTCTCAATTGATTGCACATATTAGCTCATTCTTAAAAATAATGTGTTCATATTAATTAGCTCCATCCTCCAAAGTCATTTTTGGTAAGAGGAGATTTTTCGTTTTTCTTCCAATTTTTTTCCAGTGTTTTCTATAAATAAATAAACTATAACCAACGCTTTAAATGTTGATATTAATGAAAATATGAATCAAATGATGAAATTCATAACAAATATTTAAATTAACAAACAACCATATTTCACTTTTTTAAATAAGTTAAAAATTACTAACATCGATGTTATGTCTAATATTAATTATATTTTGTTAATTTTGTGTGTATTCGTCTCTCACGAAAATTTAATATTTTGCATGTAGTTTGTAATTATTTGTTTACAAAAATTATTTCATCATTTTCACTCAAAATGTCACATTATTTTCGTTGTGATTATTACTGGTAAAATTTCACGTTTCCTACCATATTTGAAAATACATATTTATTTTATATCATGCATTCCTATAAAATATGTTTAAAATTATTTTTTGTTTATAAAAATATTATAAAATCAACTAATCATATAAACATTAAAAGAAAAATTAAAAATGGTTGAATCAATTTGTTGTTAGTTGTTTTTTTTTAAAAAAAATCAATTTGTTGTTTAACTTTAAAAACTTTTGAGATTTTAATTTTATGATTTTGAAATTTAAAGATAAAAGAGAAAATATTTGTGAAATATAAAAAATAAATATTTGTAAAATTGAAAAATATAAAAACTTCTTATTTCAATAATTCTTATAAAACGAAAATCAACAATGTGAATGTCCATTAAAAGAAGAAAAAAAAAGTCTGCAATGTGAAATGAAATTAAAGAGGAGGAACAGCCAATTTAGCATAAATTCTAATTAAATAAATGAAAAGATTTTCTTAAATAAAAAAAATACTAAATAAATAAATAAAATAATACAAATAAAAGCTGTCCGGACGATGCGGCTGCACCGTCTCTCGAACGGGCCATGGGCGACAGCTCTCACTGCACACCTATAAAACGCGAACTCGTATGAAATTTAGCTCCCATTTTCTCGCCGGAGATCCTTCAATCACCTGATTACACGGCCGTACCGGCGGCGGAGGGCGGTGGCGCGGCGGTGTTTGGTCGGTTTGGCCTTATCTACAGGCGGTGATGGCTAACTTCCACCGCCTCTTCCGAGTTCTGTTGCTGCTTTTCACTCTTTCAGGTTTGCTTTCTGGATCTTGTTTGTTTGGTTGCTTAGAAACTGCGGGAAATGCTTCGGAACTTGTATTTTGTTTTCTAGTCATGTAATCAGCTACAGAATATGGAGATTCTGACTGGATGAGTTGTATTTTGTGTTGTGAAGTTGAATTCTGTGTTTGTTTCTTGAATTATTCAGAGAGTCGGAAAGGACTCTGTGCTTCTCGCTTTTGTTTTCTTTCTTTTTCTTCCTCTGCGGATTTTTACCGATTAGTTGGACGGAGTTCCGTTTCGGAGCATATTCCGTGTCTTTTAGGACTTTATCTACTCTGGAGAATATTTGAGAAATTGAGATGATCTATTGTCGATTAGGAATTTGAATTGTTTTGAACTCGGTGAGATTCGTTCTTCTTTTGATTTGATTACCACGAGTTGTTTTCTTTGGAATATGGATTCTCAACACTTGTCTCTGATTTGGTTCCGGTTGTGTTTCATTTCAGGTTCAGCAATTCGAACTCTGAGCGTTGGAATTGGAATTAACTATGGCCAGATCGCTAATAATCTGCCATCTCCATCGCGCGTCGCCATTCTTCTCCAAAGTCTAAATATCAGCAGAGTAAAACTGTACGATGCCGACCCCAATGTCCTGTTCGCCTTCTCCAGAAGTAATGTCAATTTCATCATAGGACTTGGGAATGAATATCTTCAGAGCATGGCCGATCCTCAGAAAGCCCAAGCTTGGGTTCAACAACATGTTCAAACGCACATCACTCAGACTCAAATCACCTGCATCACTGTTGGAAATGAAGTATTCAGCTCTAATGATACCCAATTAAGGTCTAGTCTTCTTCCTGCAATGCAATCTGTTTATAATGCGCTTGTTAATCTTGGGCTGGATAAGCAGGTATCTGTTACCACAGCTCATTCCCTTACCATCTTAGGGAACTCTTTCCCTCCGTCTGCTGGGGTATTCAGGCCAGATCTCGCTGAATACATACAGCCAATTCTCAATTTCCACGCTCAGGTCAAATCGCCTTTTCTTATAAATGCATATCCTTATTTTGCATACAAGGATAACCCTGGCCAAGTTTCTCTAGAGTATGTGCTTTTCCAGCCTAATCAAGGGATGACTGATCCCATTACAAATTTGCACTATGACAATATGCTGTATGCTCAAATCGATGCTGTTTATGCCGCCATCAAAGCGATGGGGCATACAGATATTCAAGTCCAGATTTCGGAGACTGGTTGGCCATCTCGGGGTGATCCAAATGAGGCTGGTGCTACGCCAGAGAACGCCGGGTTGTACAATGGTAATTTGCTAAGAAGAATACAGAATGGACAAGGAACCCCGGCCAAGCCATCAGTTCCTATCGATATCTATGTTTTCGCTCTATTTAATGAGGATCTGAAGCCTGGTCCGGCTTCTGAAAGAAACTATGGTCTTTACTATCCAGATGGTACACCAGTTTATAACATTGGATTACAGGGGTATCTCCCAGAGTTGTTGTATTCATCTTCCAAAAGAAATGTAAGAACCGTTTACTTTGTTTTGTAGTTCCTAATCCTGTTTCTACTTCTTAAATAAAAATCTAATTTGTGAACTATTTCTTTGCAGGTTTTCTCAGTTTTCAGCTTGTTTATGGTATTCATAGCCTGCTTAATCTACAATTAAGAGCATCACCATCAATAATGCGATAGTAGAGGTACACCAAGCAATAGATAGGAATTCTTTTATCAGACACCATGGAAATCATAATTGCCCGAGGAGCTCTATAGAGAAGCACACCCCATACAGATCCTTTCAGCTGCTGCACTTAACTAACCATCTGTATTATATATTTACTTCCCATCCCATCATCAATTTGGTTCATTGGACGATTTTTTTGTAGTTTCAAAAGGCAATAAAGTATTATTATTTCATTAATAAACTCTCTCAATGTCATGATTGGATAATATTGAGCTCCAGAAGAAGGAACAGTTTTCTTTTTCTTCCTCTATTTGCAGCTCCATTCTGATGATCTGATGTTAAATCTCACGAACTCAAGGACTAACGTAAAGGGCCATTCAATTCATTCTCTGAGAATCTGGAATTGGTATGGTCTCTCTTCTCTCTCCTCTAATGGTATATCCAACATAGAAGAACCTATCTTGTTCATGATAAATTCTGGTAGTCCCCATCACTCTTGTCTCTCTCTCTCCCCTTCATTTTACATGTGAATCTTGCTCTAATTTCCAGTAATCTTCAGCTGTAGCAGCCATATGTGAACATGATTTCATGTAATCTAAACACATATCTGAGCTGAGCTGCCCAATTTGGAACTCCGAAAGTTACCATCTGGGGAAGGTTGGATGGACACATCTAAGATTGTGGACTTTTTCCTTCCTTTGTTCTTATTCCTTGAAGGAACGTAAGTTGGGTATCTGCTTCTGGTGGAGTAATCAAATACGCATTCTCTTTTGACTTTTGACATCTGCTTCTTTGGTGGGGGCTACTGATTTTACCAGATGATTTTTGGTGTTGAATCCATTGAACTGTTGAAGGGTCAGCTTCTCCTTGGCCCTCTGTTTTCTATTGTGATAAGTTTTTATTATTATTATTATTTTATTTTGATGTCTTTTTAGCAGGACTTTGATTTTTATTTTTAAATGGTACCATTGCCATATGAGGAGAAAGAAGAGCCCCATTTCTATATGAGGCGGTGGCTGTCTTTTTCAAAGGGAGGCATGGGAACAGATTTGAGTGGCTTCCAGATAAAGGAATTGAGTATGCTTTTAATTTTTGTGATATTTTCATAAAATAGGAGGAGGTAGTTAAATGGATCTTTTAGGTTTAAAAAGTAGTGATGTAATATCAATGATGAAATATTTTAGTCCACACGTCTTTGTTCGATTTTTGTTTATTTTAGTCTTTGTATCTCCCAACGTCTTTCAATTTTTTCCATTTTAGTCCATGTATTTTCGAAATGTTTATTTTAGTCTATGGACTTTTTGAAAGTAACTAAAATAAATGAGATAGGAATGAAAATGTATCGACCAAACTGACCCCTCTTAAGAGTACAAGAATCAAAAGAAATGTTTCGAAAGTACAAGATTAAAATAAAACTTGAAAGGACAGCGATCAAAATGGTGGCTATTTTGAAAGTATAAGGATCAAAATCAATTGTTATAATCTTTTCAAGATTGTTATCTTTTCATAAAATCGAGAATCTCGATAATTATACTTCATATCATTATTTGTTTGAGAAGTGACTACTTCTTGCCATGCTTCTTTATCGGGATAAAGTCAAATTAAATGGGTTTTAATTAGACTCCAAGAAGATATATGATGATTTGACTCCACAATTCTACAAAATTTTCAAACATAACAACATCAACTATTGATCTACAATTCTACAAAATCTCTAAATAATCTCTTTTTGCGCAAAATTTTTACTAATTTGGATTGAACATACATTTTTCCTGTTCTCTATTCCTTTGTAATTTAGTGTTTCCTTCTCATAATTGATAATAAGATAGATACTTCTCTTAGTAGTATCAATTATTCAAATAAAATTTAAATTAAGCACTTCTGAAATATCACGATCAAAATAATTGAGTAATTTTGATTTATAATAAAAAAAGAATTGCTTCAAATCAACACCTTACGTCACTTGATTTGTCATTTCTTCTAATGGTAGGTTGTTGCTCTCTCAATTAGATAACAAGATAACAATTTAAAAAATATATATATATATTGATATTTAGACGAGACAAATGACATGGTTGACTATTTGCAATTAAATTCACAAATTGTTCGAACTCACAACCTTTTGATTTGAAATATATGTCAATTATCGTTGAGCTATACTCGCTTTAGCAATTCAACAAAAAATTTTAATCTATAAATTTTGGAAACTATGATATTGGCCTTAAAAATATTATCTTAAATGTAATAACTACAGTATCAATTAACTCGAAGCAAATTAATTTTAACTCTAAACCGACATGTCGATTTAAGAAAATAATGACGTTGAACCACTACAACCCAACTTGAAAGAATTATTATATAATTGGAGAAAATGGGAATCACTTTCCATTCATAAGGAATAACATTCAACTAATGTTCTTTTTTAAGTTATCATTTTTGTCTTTATGAGAAATGCTCTGATTATTAATTCAAATTTTTTATTACTAATTCAATTATTTCATTTAAACTTAATAAATAAATAACCCTCCAAAGCTGAAGTAGAGCTTGAATTTTAGAAAGATGGGTCCACAGCCTACATTAAATAATGTTGGGACCAAACTAATTTCTAGCTACTCAACTACCTAAACCTATTAGTATATGAATTAGAATGCCCATGTGAGCGACATTATTTGTTTGGGACGATGACAAGTTTTTCATTTTCTTTTCTTTTACTTTCATCCAGAATTATGGATGAAATGATTGTAGTCAGGGTTGGGAAAAAAAAATATAGATCAATCGATCCTCCTGTTCTTCAACAGAAAAGCTTAACACCAAGGTCAAATATCTCAATCCTTGTAGGAAAACAATATTGTAATCTTTATAAGACAATAATATCCTACTCCTTGTAGGAATATATAGCTGAGCGATAAATGAATATAACTCCTTTTTAACGTTGGAGATTCAAATTCATCACTTCCACATTTGTTTTACTAAAAAAATTATTATAAATTTATCCTAGGGGATGTGTTGCTTGCTGAATCGTCATATATGATAGGGCTACCATGGGCATGGTCGAAGGCCGAGACCCAATATGCATTCAAGTAGGCACTTTTCTTAAGATGACTCTTAAGAGAGTTAATCTCATCATTGGATCGACCAACCTAAAAAGTTTTTCAGCCTAAGCTGTGCCCAAACTATTATTTAGACCTATACTAAATTGGCCTACCTTAAGTTCGTTAGAGCAAATCTTAAATCGAACATAAACCAATCTATTACCTCATCATTTAAAATTTAAAGCAATAAATTCAATTTTTACCCTGAACTTAGCAATTGAATCGAGATGATTCAACCTTAAACTTGGATAAATATTGCAACTTTTTTTTGGTACTAACCATTATTCTTTTTCCTTCTATATACTAATAGAAATCATTAGAAACACAATTGACAACAAATGCAACTTCTGAAGAAATCTGAAGAATGAGAGTTGCCAATCCTCCAAGGGTGATTAAAAACGACACCTTTAACACAAAATTAAACTTCAAAATAAACTTTAAGAATAAATGAACTGAACTAAGCTCCACTAACAGAGAGAGACTATAGAGTAGTGAGAGTGAGGTTGCACAGAAAATCAACTCTCTCAAATAAATCATAGCAACATATTTCTTTATCTTCTTGTACAAGCTCCGAAACTTGATTGAAATGAGTCACAAATAACCTAAAAAAAACCAACAAATAAAAGACTTCTACTCAGCAGACAGAATCAGAACAGAAGAACAAATAAACAAACAAATTAATCTGTACAGGGAAGACCCTCCCATGCCAACATATATGAACTTTTTGGTCTAAAACAGCAGCTTCCCTGAATGTACAGCTTCCACTACTTCAAGAAAACAAACCAATGAAGAGACGTTTTTCACCTTTCGGGGCTTTTAACTGTACGATACGAGGAAAGGGAGGATCGTTGACATGAAATCTTCGTATGTAAGCGTTGCAGAACCGGTGTAGTTCCTATCCTTCTCCTTGAATTTCTCGGTCAGGCCCTGAAATTTTGTAAAAATTGGTTTAGAAGGAGGGTCGGTATCAGTCTTCTACATCACATATTACACTTGAAAGTATGTGCCTGTTACTAAGAATATGATATTTAAATTTTAAACTACTGATGCCAGAGGTTTCATTTGAAGACGTATCTGGATACTTCGATGAGAATGTATCTATAGTATTATATGGTCGAGTTAACGTGACGGTATTAGAGGAGTCGTATTTCAAAACAGGGAGTAAAAGGTCAGCAATCTAACCTTTACTATCATGCCACATCTGCAATGAAACACAAAACCAAAAATGTAAGTACCAAAGGCTTTTGGATCATAAAAGGCTAGAACTATTCAACTATTTTGAAGCACTTACTCAACAAAACTGTCAAAATTATATTCAACTCGACCGCCGCAATGATCATCGTATAGCGAACTTAGAAGTTGAAGGACGGAAGATGGAACTGCATAGCCAAGGCCATAGAGTGCATCCCTCATTTCCAATGCATCAATCTTCCCACTTCTATCTCTATCATATCTCTCAAATGTGGCCTGCAAATTAGATATTCGTTCTTAGCCTCACTGGGTACAATATGGATAATCATAAAAGAAACAAATCACCAAAAATAAATTTTCATTTTCGATGGGGAAAAGGCAAACAAAAAACTTGTTCTGTATACAACATAAAAATGTCATAATAAGGACGTTCTATATTAAACCACCGAGCGACTCTGAATTATTGGATCAAAAGGTTGCTTTGTTGCTCCGTTTTCTACTTATCTAACCTTTTTCCCAAACATCTAGAAAATCTTGTCCTAAAAAGATCTTTAGAATTTGAAAAAGAACCATCAACTTGAAGAGAAGTGATGCATGTTGCATGTTGCATGTGCTAACACCAGTAGCTATAGAAGCAAGAGAGTTTTTCTTTTTTAATGAAGAAACAAAATGGGAAAGAAACCAAGTTTTGAACTAAGATATATCATATGAGTTAAAATTCTTATTAGAGATATTACATAGACATCAGATGCCAACAACTTAATGGATCAACTAAAATACGTTTCAGGTGTCTTAAAATGGTTTAATGGTTTTAATTCGAACACTCGGTCACGAGCTGATCAACAATATGTCCGCCAACTCTTTATATCCATAAAGCAGTTCATAATGGAACTTGAACTCAATTGTCTACTTTAAGTTAGAAGTTCTAATTTCATTGGCATCATCTTTCTTACATAAGTTTCAGCAAAAACAGAAAAATTATGCATTCAAAATGGAGAAGAAAGAAAGTAATCACAGAATAAATAGCCAGAAACATTACTTACACGCCATTGGCCAAGACAACTCCATATTGCTGCGAACTCATTAGGCCCTGCAACAGCCACCGGAAAACTCTAGTCAATATAATATTACAAATGTAGGGTCAAGATTTGAACCTTTTGACCGAGAAGTTATTAATATTTAAATTAGGTTTACAATTTCTGTCAACGTTTGAATATATTAAAAAGAAACAAACTAGTTAGCCTAAAACCACTTAGAGGAATCCAGATATAATGTATCTAGCTGTATTAATGTTAACATTAACAACAAACAAGTTTCTTCATTTTCAATTTCCTTTTTTGAACTTCCTATTTATTTGTAGTTTGGTAAAAATCAAACAAGAGAGCCACTGCTTATTCAACTTGGCCACAAACTCAAATCACAAGCTGATAGTTATGTCTGAATTTTCGGCATTCTTTTGAAAGAGAGAACGATTCTAAATGAGCATGATTGTAAAATTTAGAATTCGTGATTGTACCCATTTGCCACATTAAATCAAGGTTAAGTTTCTAATATTCACAACCCAAACAGGGATTGGATTGTACGTGTAACTTAACCATGAATCTAAGGAAACATCGAGATTTTGATTTAAGGAAGGAATGAAGAAGTAGAAGAAGAAACTCACCCATTCTGGTGGAATCAACCGGATTTCTGAATAAGAAGATGAGCAAACGAACGGTTCTAAGACTAAACCTCTGGTACCCAGAAGAAAGGGCTTGCTGCAATTCATTCTCATCGATGAATCCACTTCCATCCCTATCCACCATTTGAAAGCTCCTAATGACCTCAGGGCTTGTCCCCGGCGGAAAACCGTAGGACCCATATGAAGAAACCCCGCCATAATCAGACCCATAAGGCCGCGGCCGCTGCTGTTCGGAGTAATACTGCGCGGCGGTCCCGTGAGATTGGCCCTGGTCGTGGGTTTCCGGCGCGGGCGGTGGTGACGGCGCGGATGGAGCGGATGGAGCATTGGAATTGGAATGGGAATGGGAAGTAAATCTTCCAAAGAAGGACGCCATTGATGGCCAACAAGAAGAGCAAGAGAGAATTAGAAGATGGGTTAGAACAAGAAATTGAATCAGAAGGGGATTCGAATCTGGGGAGCAACTTTTGGTTTCGTGCGTGGGAATTTAAACGGAAAAGATGGGAGAAAGACAGAGAAAAAAGATAAAATTGATGCAACAGAGGGAAGTAAAAGGAAAAATCAAAGACGAATTCTGTAGAAAGAAGACGCGGTTGCTTCGATTCAATGAAAGATGAGATCACGGGTTTGATTTCTTTCTGCTGTTCGTTTGTTTCGCGTCCATTTCTTCAAATCTTCGGCCGATCAATTCCTCAAAAAACGTGCTTCAATATTCAAAATGGAGATTTCGATATTTTAAACCAATTAATAATTAAATTACTCTCACTTTCTAAATAGCGACATGGATGTTATTATGATTTATGAGTATTTATATTCATATTGATTGATTTTTTTTTTTTTTGAGAAAATATTCATATTGATTGATTGATGCTAATGTTTATGTTTCATGAATATTTATTATATCAATACATTGATTTTATTATATAGTACTAAAAAAGTACATGTTTTAAAAGCATGACTATTTTTTTATTAAAAAAGAAAAGAAAAGAAGGTCGAGTTTAGAAATAATAAAACTAGTCCCCTAATTAATGGCAGAGTGATAAGGACTTTGATCCTTTGTGTTGGTCATTGTAATATTCCGACTTGCTTTATTTGGAGGAGTTTTAGCGATTTAATTTAAGACGATTGTATTTTTCTCTCTAAAATTTTCATCTCAATATACTTTTATTTCGTTTTTTTTTCTCTTTAAAATTTCTTTTTCTCAACTCTCTTTCTTTTTCTCTCTAAAATTTCTCTTTCTTTCTCTTTCTCTAACAAATATTCTCTCTGGTCTCATCGCTCCTCACTAACTTTTCTCCCTCTAAATCTTCTTTTATCTCTTTAAAATGTTTTTTTCCATCCTTGGAAAATTTTATTTTCGTATCTCTTAACAAAATTTTCCAAAATTGGGGTCGGGATGGGAATGGATGCACTTCCCCCGAATTTTTAGGAAAATAATATGTTGCTCTTTTTTTTTTTTTTTTGCAAAAGCACATGAGGTTTTATTTATTCATTTACTTCTATTAAATTAATTAAATGTTTTTCTAAAAAAGAAAAAATTAATTAAATGTTTAATTACAAGGAACCTTGTGAGTTGTGTTCTAATAGTTAATTAAACTTTTAAAAGGGTTTATTGTGGTATCACATACCGTAAGATCTTGTGTTCGAATCCTATAATGTGTTGCTCGGCCTAAGCAAGAGATCTACTAACGTAAGTCACACGACATGAATTCCAAGAAATTAAAAAGAAAAAACTTTAAAATAATTTAATAGATTCCTAAATTTTTAATTTTGTATCTATTAGATCCTCAGATTTTAAATTTTGTATCTAATAGATCCAACTTTAAAATGTGTATACTAAGTTCATGACTTTCAATTTAGGTCCTTTAATTTCAAATAGTGTTTAAAAGATTTGAAATTTATACCGAAGATTAATAGTTAAAAAAATTTATTAGAATTTAGAACACATTTGAAGCCTAATAGTAACTATGAAACTTCAAAAAAAACAAACTTATAATTTAACCTTAATTATATTATCTTTGAATTGAATATTTATAGGTGAGTTTTTTTTTTTCAAATTTATTTCCAATGAAGCCAAATTTGAAAAGGATTTTGTTATAAATAGACTTTTGTCTTATTAATCTTTCAAAATTTTGAATTGAAGTCGGAAAGTTTTCAAATTTTGTACTTTTGACTCATCATTTGATTTTTATTAATGAAAATCTCTTAAAATAACTCCTCCATCCACACTTTCAATAAGCCTAATTTTAGCATAAATATAACATTAACATTCTATTCTATACAATTGCCATTGTAACTTATTCATTGCCAAATCGAGCATAGTTTAAGTTGTTAAGACATTTATCTCTGACCAAAAAGTCATGAGTTCGAACTCCTACCTCCATTGTATCAAAAAAAAAAAAACTTGATTCATTAGTTGTTACAACGGTGATCTTATTTAATACTATTAAAAATTTATCATAAAGAATATTTCTTTTTTGTGAATTTCAATGGAAAGTTCTCTTTTTTCTAATTGCTCATTCAATTCTAATCTACAAAGAAAAAGAACTAATCACAAAAATATTTTTAAGATATTAAAAAAAAAAAAGAAATGTACGATTAATTCGTAAATCACATCATTTTCTAAAATTTTTCGTTGAAAACATATACATAGATATCTTTCGACGTATGATTAATATCCCGAGGATTAATGTGCAATTTTTTATTGAATCAATAGAAAAATTACTAAATACAGTTCAAATAATAAAGCAAATCAAGAAGGAATTGATAAAACAAATCAAAGTATAATTCACTTTATTTCAACTATAAAAAAGTCACTTTAATAAATTTCCACCTATTAGTAACCCAAGATTCTATTTTGACATAGCTAATAACTTTTGCTATTCTCCAAAATCAAAATCACATTTATATCGTAATTTTGGTCTTGTCTCAACCACTTCCAAATATCCTTAATATTCAACAATTAAATAAACGTTATTTTCACTATACCCATTTACTAGAGCCTGTCATGACAACTGCAAAGAGGATTCCAAGCCAAGATTGTCCACAATCCGCAAAAGCTATATTCGTATGCTGAATTGAGACAACTAAAGAGGAATAAACATGCCAACCATATTCTAGCCCAGGTTTCTTGGGCTATACATGGTCAAGCAGAGGCGTACTTTTTTAATATATATATTTTTTATTCATGTAAAAGTGAAGATTCGAACATTTAACCTTTTGATTGATGACATATGTTTTAAACAGTTAAACTATGCTCAGGCTTGGGCTGACTTTGAATTACTCGTCCTATATCGCCTATACTAGGCAAATGTTTTATTTGACAAGCTCGTGATATATGATGTGCTCGTACTTGTACGCATCCATATGATTTTAACTCAAAATCCAGCGAAACAAAAACATAAAAATTATGGAGGATTTCATGTTAACAACATTCTCTCTCTATAAGTCCATATTAAGAAACGAAATGAAAATCAATAACTAGAAACTTCTTGATTGGATGCATACAGAATCATAAAATCAATCCAGAAGGCATAAAAAATATAAAATAAATAGGATTTCATAATCAGTCTTCAGCTTTCCAATGTTCAGAGAATTCAAAGGACGAATACAGAAGTTTACTGGATTTGTATGTATGAAGACACAAACACCTGTAATGAAGAAATGACCATGCATTTATAGGACTAAACAACTCAACATCTCCAAGCAAATATTCTTCACAATTATTTCATAACAATAAAGTTCTATCAAATTATCTACAAAAATGATCGAAGAAAAACTAGTTACCTTCTCCAAACAACTGATCCTTTCATAACCGAAAAAACTATCTAATGAGCACAATTCTAACTAGTCTCATAGATATATTTATCACGTTCAGACAGGAAAAATATAGGCAATTATTGAAGACCTGTTAATTGCTTTAATAAAGATGTAGCAAGAAGTAAGAACCTGAAAATTATCTTTGTATAGCATCCACCAAAATGATCTAGCAAGTATTCGTATAGATCCCTTCCCTCGGTTTTGGATTTGGGCTCTTCATTGGTCAGACTCGAGAGTAGTTGAAATATCAGGGACATTTTAAGCATGCATTGTCACGTCTCGTTGCTGAGAAAGACGGGTTCCAAGCAGTACGAGTCTATTTCAGATATTCCAACACACTCTGCTTGATATCTTCGAGGAAGGAAACGAAACCCATGACACTAGTGAGGCCGCTTCCATCGACATCCTGTTCCTCTATAAGATAGTTTTCGAAAGCCGTAGCATCATCTTGACCTCCCCGGATAAATATGAGTCTTGGGGTGATGCATCTGTCTTGTTTTAGTTCGTTAATTGTAGTCCTTAACAAACCTGAAAAATCAGCATGGCAAAGTAAAAAAAAAAGGCACTTCAGCCAAACTTTATAGTATCGCCTCTTTCACATGAAAGCAGCAGATTATCTTACAATCCTGAGGTGGAGGAAATGGAAGAGTACGGTCTGCGGCAGAAGAATAAAACACAATCAGAGTTGTGAAAGCGTCTAGGAAAAATATTGGACTGCCACTAGTAATCAGTGCAGCACGACTCAACGAGTGACGCGGATATGCTTGAATGTCCGGGGTAGAATATGATGACAACACTGGATACACAGCACAGTGTAGGGAACTTGGTTCAAGTGCACTGCACCAGTAAAAGACAACTAAGTTGCAAAGCAATGTCACATTAGATGAGAAACAGGGGAATAGAAGATAAATATCTGGAAGAAATTCTTCTAGCTTGTGCTAACGCCAAAAATTCAAGGTGCATAAAGTCAAGGAAAACAAAATCTGTTCCAGTATACCTTCTAAATGAAATAGTATAATGCATCAAGAGTAGGTTAAGTTAAATATATATGACATAAGCACTACTGAATTAGAAAAATTGACAGTGAATTATGAAATCGGGAGCAACATAATAATGGAAGATGGTAGGTCATCTTCAAAATAACCAAGTTCACAACGTTACCTGAAAAGGCATTGCAGGTAGATCCGATAGTCGGGGTGGATACCTTCCTCATGAAAACGAAGGAGAGGGTTCCGAAGTAAAGCAAAAACCAAGCGGGGTAGAGATTGAAGTTGCGGACACTGAGAGAATACAACATCAGTGAGAGAGGTCCCTGATGCTCCATTTTTGTAATGAACAAGCTTATAAGCCTCATTGTATTGTGCGGTAAGAATTACAAGCCAATCGTGAAGTAGAGCCCTGCCCTCTCGGACACCTTGCTCCAAAGAAGCTAATATAACCTTCAGAAATAAAAGTATGATCAAGACAATATAAATGTCAAAGACACATTGCTTTTATAGCTGGTAGCACATACATTGTACACATAAACAGAATGACTATTGTCTGCATTTGCAATATGTCAAATCAGTGGCTGTGGAATTAATTAGGCAAGCATGGATTAGCAATAGCCAACTCCATATGCCATCCTTATTTTGTTTTGCATGGAAATTTTGTGAGCGTTCTTAAAAATAGCTGTCTTGTTTTGCAGACTTTATACATAGAAATATATTATAATTACATTTGATTTCTTGTTATACTCTATTGCACTCTAAATTTAATTTATTTCATATATGGAACTTTTTAGATAAGATAACTTCATATGTTAAACTAATTTAATATTTTATTATAATTTCATTTTTAATTACATTGGTTTTATTGTAAAATAAATAATGGGAGAATTGCACAAACTACCCCAAACTGGGTGATGATTATGATTGCACCAACAAACTTTTAGTTGTGAAAATTGGAATCTTAGACTTGCATTAGTATCCATTACCCTCCATTAAAAGTCCCATCTAACGAGAGATAAATGTCACTCTCTTTCTACCACACTCCTCCCTCTAAAAAATGTCTCTACCACACTTAGGGGTGTACAAGATTGGTCGACAAACCGATCTGATCAAACCAATGTCAGTCGGTCGGTTTTCAAAACCCTATCGGTCGGAGGTCGATTTTATTAGTACAAAACCGACCTGTCGGTCGATCAGAAAAATATCCCCCAAACCGACCGACATACATATATTAAATATATATATATATATATATATATATTTTTCCATTCGTGAATGGCAAATTTATTTTTTTCTAATTTAATTATTTTATATATTTATACTTTATTTTTTATTGTTTTATCCATTACCTCTCATTTTCTATCTAATCCTTTCTCAACCTTCACTACCTTCCCTCTATAATTTCTTTTCTTCCCTTCTTTTTTATCTTTCTTCTTTCTTCTCCCTTTCAAGTTTCAAATCTACTTTTTTCTTTCTCCATTTTCATTTCAGATTTGTTTTCTTACCCTCTCCTCTTCTCCTTTCTTCTATCATTCTCAACTCCAATTCTTCTTCTCTCAACGAGAAGTCTTCACAGCAGCAAGACTGGATATAATTTTTTTTAATGCAAAGGCCATGGGGGAGATAGAATCAGTACAAAGGTCTGTGGAAAAGAAAAGAAGAGAAGGAAGGAAGGAAAAAAAAGGGCAGTTGGTTTGTTGGAGGGAATTTTGGCCTGAAAACCGACCTCACCAACCGATGTACACCCGTAAGCACACTCTGCCTTAAAAGTCTCTTACTACCACATTCCTCTCTCTACCAAACGCCACCCTCCCCGTCTCTAACAAGGGTTATCTAAGATTATATGTCTGATTTTGATTCTGATTCATGTGTGAAATATTCATATTGTTTGTTTGTTAGCCATGATTGTACAGAAATTCAGCATGCTCCCATATGAATATCGCTTTGATAGATATAATCATAGCAGATTGTTACAGAAATTCAGCACTCCTCAATTAATCAAGGTGCATATCAGGCTATCAGCTAACCCTAAAATAAAATTTGTTTTCAAGATAGTTGAGGGTGGATTTGGAAGGACTTACTTTGTGAACGAGCAATGAGAGAACCACCTCAGGCTCAACACTGTCATAAAGCTCATTAAAATTTTGAGCAGTGCCAAACTGTATAGTTCGTATCCTTAGTCTTCGTTTAAGGGAATGTTCAGTTCTGTATAAACAATCCATCATGTGTCAAGTTAGTCACAATAACTTATTATATAAGTAACTGACAAGAGAAGAGTACATGATGACTCCCGCTATCTATGAAATGCTGATTTCAGACAACCAGAACCCAGAGGAAAAGTTTTGTCATAGGAAATTTCTCACTTTCTCTTCATGAAAGCAACTAGTGTTGTAGATTATTGTGACCTTATAACTCAAATAGAAAAAGAAACTGAATTGACAAAAAACATGTGCATGATAAATTTTATCATGCTGCTTCATATTGAGGAAATTAGTAAAAAATAAAGTGAAGAAAGTGACGAGGATTTTAAGCTTTCATAAACCAAGGTGAGTAGATGTATCGCAATAAGACTAAGAAAAGCATCAGAGTGCACCTAAGCAAATCTTTCTGGACGCATAATACATGTCATCACAGTGGTTAAAATTCCTCGATCATGTCATAATCAAGAGAAACAAAGAATTAAATTAGTGAATGCTTCTAGTATGAGAATGTAAGCTGTGACGTCATTACCTACCAGTAAATTTAGAAAATGTTAAAAAAAGGCCAGTCCTACAAGACATTAACTCGTCAAAGGGGACTGGACAGTCAATATTGATGTTAATAATTGATATATATATACATCATTGAAATTCAACACTTTTATGAGACCTCAATTACACAAGAAGATCTACCTATCGAACAGATCACATGTTGAAGATATTTAGATATTAGAACATTCGAAATGAGGAAAATTAATGTTGACAGTCTTCTGCATATTTGGATGTACCTACTAGATGGAACAGAACTAGAAAGCTCCTCAGGAGGCACAACAACAGTATACTGGAACGCAATCTGCACAATAGGAAACACAGAAGCATGCCTGCAAAATACAATAGCATAATGATTGTACTATTAAGCTAGTAACATGAAGGATCAGAGAATATTGCGTGAGAACAGGAAGCTAGTGAAACGCCGGCCAGTGAGGTCAAAGACTAAACTAATTTATTCGCAAAGAATGAACATTGAACGAGAACTTGAAGGAATTCTAGAAATTTTGATATTATGGATATCATTTTCATAAAACTAAACTTTCCTTAAGAATGATACGACTATAAATAAAGCTGTCTACCAAAGGGGGCCAAGAAACACAAAAAAAAAAATAATAATAATAAATAAAGCTGTACATGGTGGCTATGAAGGACAAGGCAAAAACAATATACTTTAATCACAAATGAACCACTCCCCCTTCCCCTCTTCCCTAATTATCAACGATCAAGAGTAGAGGGTAAAAGAAAAAATCATGGAAGTATATAGGGATAAACTTAACCCAGCTTCAAACTTCAAAAGTATGAGCACCTCCTAAGCTATGGATCCCCAAGTTAAGAGGGAAACTATGTTGGGCTGAAGTTGGCTACAAGTATAATTTTGTAAGTTAGGGCAAGAACAATGTTTTCGAGGCGCACCCGGGCGCTCGCCTCAGGCGGAGGCGAGGCATTTTCGCCCAAGTGCGCCTCGCAAGGTGCCCAGGCGAGCGCCTTCAATCGGGCGCTCGCCTTTGGGCGCCTTGGCACGCCTATCGCCTAAGGCAAGGCGATCGCCTCCTTCAAGGGGCGATCTGCCTTATTATTTTTTTTCTTTAATTTTTTATGTGTGTTTTTGTAAAATACCCTCACCTGCGCGACCCAAACCCAATCTCTGCCTCCCCTCCCTCTCGACATTCACCTTCACAGGCTTCAAGCCTTCACCACCATCAATCTCCGCCGTTGCTTGTCTTTATCTGGAACTAAACTTATAGAATTTGGTTGTTTTACATATCTTGTTGACATTTAATATTTTGGTATTAATTTTTTTAAGGTAATTTATGCACTATATATATAATTTTTACTTATTCGGGCGTCGCCTTTGTATCGCCTCTCGCCTCAAGGCGATCAAAGGGCTTGTCGCCTTGCGGTGCGCCTTACGCCTCGAAAACACTAGGCAAGAAGACTGTCAGGATAATGCCAGTGAAATTAAGGTAGAAAAGACCCACAGGCCAATGAAATAAGAGGATACTTATGTTTGAGTCGACGACAAAATAATTGCATCAGGCCCTCCCTATTGCTAAGGAAAACAGCTGGAAACACCCAGCGCTTTTGTCCAACATTTTATTACTAAGGTGCAGGCAATGGAGAAGCGGCATGAGGACTGAGGAGTCCTTCAGATCTTAACTTATTGGGACAAACAGCCATTTTGGGAAACCTTCTCTGAATTTTAGTAGCTGGTACGAGTACTATGTCCATCTTGCACCACATTTGGAAACTTTATTCGACCATCATTTTGGTCTGAACCTATACTAAGAAATACTTTCAATCACATACGAATTTGTTCTCTTAAGAAAGTCTCCAGTCTTATTTGTAGACGAGCAATATTCCTCTTTCCAAGATTTCCAACCCTCAACCTTCTTTCAATTTCTACCCTTGACCTCCTTTAGTGAAGGAAAGAGAGGATTTGTAATTGATTTGATTGATGTTCCAAAATAACCTTATGAAATGATCAAACCGATAAAATTCAAGTTACTGCTATTCTCCTGATCTTCTCCATTTGAGTTTTTCCGTAACTGTAAATGTGTGTGCATCTCATGTATAACTAGATAAAACGTGGTGACAGTGAGCAACAACCATATCAGTGATAGGTATTTGTTAGTATTTCATATGAATGATATCAAGAAGATTAGGCAAAAGCATCATTTGATGCTATAAAATTTTTTCTCTCTAAGCTGTCAATAAGGGAAAATAATTCCACAAATAATATAATAGTTGTTTCATACCTTGAAAATCCAACATTATTTCCGAATTCAAAGTCATATGCGTATGTTGCATAAGAATCACAACAGATAATATGTTGAACATTCTCATATTGTGGATCTGGGAAAAAATGACCATACTGCAAAATGGTTAAGAAAATAAGTACAATGGAAAAATTTAGAGAGTAAGCATACATACATACATACATACATATACATACACACACACACACACACACACACAAAAATATATATATATATACACACACATATAAATATACATATACATACACACATATACATATACAAATATATAATTCAAACAATATTACAAACTCACACAACGGCCTGGCTTGAATTCAGAAGAAGTTCTTAATCGTAATACGCAACCAAAAGCATAAGGCCGACTTAACATCCGATACCTGCAACAGAATTCTCCCATCAAACTACCTCCTGGATAATAGCAATTTCAGAATTGAAGGTTATTTAGGTTTCAAATATTAATAAGTATCTGCATTAACATATTTTTGTTCCAATAGATGAGATAAAGACAAGCTCTCATGCATTATGTATTTTACCTGGGAAAAGCACGAGTACCATGACATTAATTCCCAAGTGCACAATTTTAATCCTATGTAAATGCAGTTTATACAGATTTATAATTAAAAGCATATATGCTACAAGGTTCTGGATATTTTATTTCTTTGAATTTGAGATGAGAAGAACAATACGAACTGCTAGATAGATACTCACATATCCTGGGGAAGAGTTGAGTCATCAGTACTCGAATAGAGGCATAGTGAGCCACCGCTTTCAATGCTAAGAAATTTTAGGGATGCCAAATCTGTGTATTCATTTGTAACAGCAAATATGTCTACGCAAACTCCTGCTTGAACGGCAACTGTAGCCTGTAAGATGTAAATCAATTCTTACAATCCCCAAAAGCATTGGAGAAGATAAGAGCAAAGACTAATTAGCCATATTACCAGCTCTCTATAAAATGGGGTCTGCTCAGGAAGTAATGCACGGTCGGCATCCTCCCCTTTACTAGCATATTGCTCCCCATATCGTCTTGTGTCAAGTTGCCCAGCTCCATAATCAGGAGGGCCAGATAGGAAAGCAAAAACTCTAGCTGAAGTAAATAAGACAATACCATACATCATAATTTATGGACATTGGTTGCACGAAAAATGTACATTGCTCAATGCCAATTCTTTGAGAACATAGAAACTATTATATAAGCTTTCCCCTATAATACTTGCCTAATGCAAATATGCTTCCATATTCTGATCCAAGGTAATTAAGGAGTGCTTCCATAGCCACACCAAAACCTCTCCCACCCATCAATATACCATCTATTCCTTGACCTGCTGCTGTGGTTCTCTCCCATGATGTTGTCGGTCGAAGTGTTTCAAGAGCAGCCTCAATGCGATCCTTACATGTTTCCACCTGCAACCGAGTTACTAAATAAAGTCTCATGCATTTGTGATGCATAGCAGAGTGATGATACTGAGCTACTTGATAATTGACGAAACAATCAATTGTATAAGGGTAGAATGCATTAAAACCTTTTACATACCGGTGCCAAAAACTGCAACAAAGGCATTACATCTTCAAGCTCAATTGGCAGCGCACCCTCTGTATCAGGGGGAATGAAGACATTCTTCACAACGGGTATGGGACCCTGAACATCATATAGACCTAGTTTGTGGCTGAAGGTAGCAAGTCCAAAAAGTGAACCAGGCCCAAGAGCTGCGACAAATATTGAAACAGCATGCATATAAAAGGACTTAATAAGAATTACAGATTTAAAAGACAATAAGGTTTTAATCTAACACTTAAAAACCTTCCAAAGCTGCCAGTAATGCACTTTTGGTGAGCTCCAAAAATTCTTCTGAAGCTGCAGTTGAAAACCATATAGAATAACATAAGAAGAAAAGGAAGAATATGTCATGGACGCAAAAAGAAAAGGGATGAATTGTATTAAATAATTAATTGGTATTTCCAAAACGCACATACTTTTCAATCATTTTTCCATCTTTTCCATCTTGTTTAACCAGACCAATATGTTAGAATAAAAACTTTTAATCTTCACTCCAAAACACTGGTACTAGAAACAATAAAACCTACTCTCGGAAAATAAAAATCATGATAGATCCAGATACTGGAGAAGAATATAATTGTATCTCCTCCAAACAAAATTTGGATGGTTGAAAAATAAGCGTACAGTTTTTTTTATACGAGTCAATAACAGCTGATAAGCAAATGCCTGCATACATATTGAATAAATACTGGTTCGTTCTTGAAAAAGATGTGCAGCATCATAGATTACGTTATATCGATTTTGAGTTTTTGAGTGGGCCTCAGTGTTGTATTCTTTGCTAGAGAGCTGCTAAGGATCTTGATCACCTCCTATGGTCTTGCCACTTTGCTTCTTCAGTGTGGGATTGACATTGTCTGTTTTGGACTTTCAAGGTTCATCATGCTCGTGCCAAAGACTGTTGCTCAATGCTTGAGGAGGCTCTTCATTTCTCCCGTTCAAGGATAAGGGTAATTTTTTGTGCAAGCAAGGGTCTTTGCTGCTCTTTGGGGTTTGTGGCTTTACAGGAACAACAGGATTTTTGGAGGGGTTGAGAGATCGAGCAAGGAGGTGCGAGATCATGTTCGGTTCCATGTTTCCCTTTGGGCCTCGATGTGCAAAGTGTTTTGTAATTACTCCTTAGGTTTGATCTGGCATGATTGGAGCTCATTCTTTTAGTTTAGCTCCTTTTTGTGGGCCGGTTTTTCTGGACATATTCTTTCATTTTTTCAATGAAAGCTCGACTTTTTATCAAAAGAAAATAAATTACATTATAACTAATTATGATGATAAATCACGTGCCTGACATAACTAGTTGTGACGAACTCCAAACTATATTAACCATTTGTGTTAGTTGAAAAAAAAAATGAAATCCTCAAGAGAAATTATGGGATTGCATTATTTTGGTGCCTTGTAATTGGACTTTTCTTTCTAAATTCTTTTGTAATTTTCTTATTTCTATGATTATATCAAATTAGAGAACCTTCATTAAAATTCTTAGCTTCTTTTCACCACTGGCCTCTTTTTTCATTACCTATCAGGGATAGACGGATACAACTCAGAGGTTTTGAATCATGTTTCGACGATATAACTGATGATTAGTATAGAGTAATCCTCGTAATTGGATTAGAGATATTCTAACAAAATTATTTGGATAATAGGCATCTGAGTGGGTTCAAAGTCATCTTACATGACAGATCAATGGCTGCAACATATACTGGACGAGCTTGCATTGCTTCCCCTCCAGAGCCTTCGTCTATATGATTGGAAGAGTAGATCAATGTCAAAGAAGGAAAATCCAAGAAATAAAGAGAAGCAAATACAACCATGCACAAGGCAACAGAAATAATATATACCACATCAATCAATAGGACCATTGGTACCAGAGGGAATAGGGTTTTCAAAAAAAGGCTAAATTTCTGCTGAATGTCGGGTACATGAAAACGATTACAACAGCTGATTAACATATGAGTCAATTATAACAACCAAGCTCCATGACTCCATGAAATTAACAAAAATGACAACATTCATATTCACCATCCTCCTTTCTCTTCCCATTCTCGCAACCAACTTAATGCGCGAGTGCAGAGAAAAACAAAATTGGAATCATTACTCCACAGCTAAACGATTCTTCCACACTAATCCAAAAAACCCAACAATTACAAGCTAAGAAACAAGCAAACTAAAGAGATTCAGTGGCAGGAATGCGAATTGAAAACCAACACTGACCGGGAAGCTCGAGATCTATGAATGAGGACATCATCTCGGGGCAGGACTCAGGATTGGAGAAGCGAGCAATAGCCTTAGAGGAGAGTCCGTTAAGGGTGCCGCAGAGGGCACAGGTCCATGCCCAATGCTCGAGGTCGCAGTAGGAGTTGAAGTAGGCCCAGCAATGCTCGCAGCGGGGGAGGAGGTTGGCGTCGGATCCGTAAGCCGGGGGCCGGCC
>NW_019104509.1:269033-279612 GCF_001995035.1 Momordica charantia
ATAAGAGAAAATTGCATTACATAGGTTTATGCATTCAGAAACTACCTCCGTAGCAAAAGATAACCTTCTTTCTTATATTTTTCCTACTTTATTACGAATATAGCATTTCATTTGAGATGCCACATAAAAGTAAATATACATCCATTGGTTTGAGTCGTTTGACACGTTTACCAAAGTACCTCCTCTAGTTTGATGTCATGTCAGGAAGGAGGTTGTTAGGTATCCCAAATACAAGAACCTAACAAGAACACTATATTGCAATACAAAATAGGGATTACAATACCGATAGCCTTTCGAGAGGGCTATCTCTCTCCCAAGAACTCTCTCAAGTTTCTCACACAAAACCATTCTCCAAGATGTCCTTTTCCCTCCCCTACTACCCTTATTTATAACAACTCACCATAATACTCTCCCACTAATATACTAATAATATTCTCAAACTGCACTTACTAGAACTCTCACAGAGGTTTATTTTTAGGAGTGGTTTATTTTCAGGAGTGATTAGAATGAGTGATTTTGAAAACAAAGATTTAAGTATAATTGATTTTCTAAAATTATCACGCAAGTGATACCTTAAAAATCAATTTAAAGTGATTTTAAGCTTTCTTAAAATCAAATTTTTAATTGGCCAAACATGATCAATAAGAAGGGAAGTGATTTTGACAATAACAAAAGTGACTTTGCAATGCCAAAATCACTCCCAAACACACCCTTTGCACCCTATTAATTCCTTGGATTTGAAATAATCACTTTTAGCCCATTGAGATATAGTTACGTTTGCATTAACCATAAGATAAAGTATCTAACGTCCTCAATATGTCATTATTTACCAGAAATAAAATTTTCTTTGGTTCTCATGTCATTCCTGTTATCCAACCAAATTAATATTGGTTTTGGATTGATTGTTATCAAGTTATGGCAAACTGATAAAAGTCTTTCGTTGTTTTGTTGTTCCTTACAATTCATCAGATCAATGGATCATTGGCACGTCGGGCAATTAAGGATTTGATGGCGAGAGGTTCAATTAGGCTCATATCGGCTCATTCTAGCCAACAGATATACACTAGAGCCACAAATACATGATCAAAGAGTTTCTGTTTGCAAGAGGGACATCTTGTTATTTTTTGTGAGGCCACCATGTCAGGAGCTAATAATATCTATGGTTTTGAACATTATCTTCTGCATCTGTTGAATGATGTTGCATTGAGAACTCGGATGAAAATTATTTGCATTGCTCAAACGTAATTTTTGAAACATTTTCTTATCTGTGGCTTGGCAATTCACTGTCACGTGGTTTATGTTCTGAGCTCAAGCAATTTAATATGAACAAGATTTGTGAATTCCTGTTTGAGGAAATTACAGAAGTTACAGCTGTACTTAATGTCATGGGCATAATTATTTTCCACATTAAGTTTTTTTTTGGTAACTATCAAATTTTGTACTAGGGTTGAGGCAGTAGTAACATGAATGCAGGTAAATACTTCGAGACTTCGTTGAGGATCAACTGTGTTGTCTGTTCGTTGGAATATACTTTCTAACTCAAGTTTTCTTAACCATTAAGATGAGAATTGTGAAGCACAAAGGTAGTCTTGGTTGTGCTCACCGAAGCTTTGTACGGTCTTAGGTGCTACATTAGTATGAGGTCCAGCAAAGAAAATTTGGCTTGGCTAAGCATATCTTGGCTGGTTTTCGAAAGGGGTTACATGAGGTATCGGTACTGAGGTACAAAGCATACGGGCGGGAGCCAAACTTTTAAACTTGCCACGTCCTCTATCTCAAGTGTATCTATTTAATGGTAAGACCTTGCCCCTTGAGTGTTCACGAGGATGCCTAATATTCTCAAGTTTACTTTCAAGTGTGGAAAGTGTGTCGAGGTGAGATTGGGTGAGAGGTGAGTCGAGCCAAAAGATTGACATTCTAAAACATTTGAAGTATATGCAAGTGATTGAAGGAGACAGAGTCAAGTGGCAATACAATCCAACTAAACAGAACTACTTGTTACAAAAGACATCTTTACGTTGCATCAAACGTAAAAGTTATTGTTGCAGTAAACATAAAAGGTATAATCTAATTAGTATCTCACTTGGTAAAATAGAAGGGTTAAATGATTGAAAATTGAGATTGTTAAATAATACACATTGAACACTAAGATTATACAGTTGGTGGTTGTATGAATATCCATAACCCAAAAAAAAAAAGAAGTGTGATTTAAAGGTGCATAAGAGGGCCTTGCTAGTTAGAATGCACAAGAGTTTCACCACAATGTCACCCTAAATAGTGTTGCAGAGGATTCTTATGCTTGTCTGCCTACAGTGATGTCGATGAAAATATATAGCTCCCAAAAATGTTGATATCAACAGATATTTCGAAAAAATTACAAAAATTATAAAAATTATTTGAATTAATAAATAAAACATCGATACGATGGTTAAAAGTAATAATTTATAGTCTAATTAAAATTTTATTTACTAATTCAAAACATTTTCATCTATTTTCACACTTTCTGTAATTTTTCTTCAAATACCAATCATTAATATTTCCATCTAACATTTCTATAAAATCGAGACATTCAAATCTCAAACTCTGGTTGAGAGTTTATTGTTGATTATTTTGTTATTAATTTTACTTAGTAAAAAGAAGACTTCTTATCCTCGAAAATTCACTCCTCCCGACGCCAAAGAAGACCGACCACACAACTGCACCAAATCTTATATTAGGGATGATTTTGTTCAAAATGAATTGTTCTAATGAATCCCTCTGAAAATATTAAGTTTATGTTTGGGAGTGATCAATTTTTTCATTTTCTAAAAAATCATTGTACGACATTAAGGATGTGAACACCCTCTTTGGAAAATTGGAGAACACCCCATTTCAAACCATCCTAGACGAAAATTTGATAGATACATGATAGCTTTTCATAAAGTCATCAATCAAATTGGAGTTTCTATTTACTCAATATTTATTGGAGAGAATGTGAAATTGAAACCCAATTAAACCAAATCTTGGTCACAAAGCATGCACCCATGCAGTCTCTCACTGTCAATTTCCAGGAAATGAAATAAGGTTGAAGAGAACCATTTCCAGAGAGAAACGTAAATCTAAACAGAATGTTTTCGTTAACCAAGAGCCATATGCACTCGATTAAAGGTTTATTCAGCAGAAGAAAGAAGAACACTCACCTCCTCCTCTTCCTTCAGACGCTGATGAGATGAAAAACAACATGCTGTTTGCTATCTCAGTCCTGGACTTCTTCTGGCTTCTTTTTAGATTTGAGATACCAGCCAACTGCACCAAGAATAGTCACAGTTCCCGCTACAACAGCGTAATTGCGGTGTTTGTCAGTAGATATCTTCTCTGCTGATGCTCCTGATGCTGATGCTGAGGCTGAGCCACTTGGAATGGAATCAGCCGCTGAACCTCCCGGCTTTTCTTCTGGTTTAGGTCCCTAGAAACATTCGGCATTTGTAGCCTGGAGGATTAGAACATCTAACTCTCACTCAAGAAAATAAAATTATATTACCACAGACCTAGATGTTCAAGTACAAGCAATTCACCGCAGCGAGTGGAAAGAAAGTAAATATGATAATGGAGCTAAATAAATGGCCAGGGTGGTTTTCGACTTCCATTTACTTTAATCAAGTTGCTTTGGCATTCATCAATGTTCACTCTCATATGAGCATTACAAAAATTAATTTGTTGAAAAATTGGTTCACATAATATCGTAGAACCATCAAAACACTTAGTGTAAGCATAAAATGTTTTAAAACCACAATCAATGGCTCTGTTTACCCAATAAAAATGATAAATCTATTTTCACTGCAAACCTTGTCAATTACATAGGACATCTAAAATTTTACTTCAATAAGATAATATTATAGTTTTACAACAATGAAAAGAATTATAAAATTTTAGTCTGTAAAAGCTAGATTATCCAAGATCCAAATAATTTCAAACTCATGTTCCCAAGCGGAATTTTTAAGGATCTACAAGCATACCTTGCGTGCAAGCTTCTCCAGTTTCTCTTGTTCAGTTTTCTGCAAAATCACAATCAATAAGCTACGAATGGAGAAAATGTACTAAAGACATCATAAGAAAGTAGATGGTAAAGGTGGGATGTACACTCATACATAAAACAAACTCTTGGCGTTGAAAAATCTCCAAGAGTTCGCCATTTGATGTTTCAACTTAGACAAATGTCCCACATTAAAAAATTCAGTTATATATGTTGATAAACTAAACTTTCATTAAGAACAATGAAAATACAACTAACTAGAAAAAGCTTTCAGTTATATTGTAATGTCAAAATGAATAACTACAGAACTCCACAAAGAAGTAGTTTTAATTCCCAAGTCATGAATCTCTATGGCAATATCCAAAAACCAATCTTCTACTTCAATAACACCATCTAACCCACTAGACAAAATAAGGTATGAGCCTATACTAAATTAAAAATACAATTGAGCAATAGAAACTTAAAAGGATGGTACACTTGTTAGAGGGAGTCTAGACCGCCATTATTGACTCTTCAAATAAATCAAAAGGCAAAACCATGTACATTTCCCATAAGTGAATTCTCCATACTTTATCGCTCATTTCATCATTCAAATATGATAACATATGAAAAACAGCAAACTATTAGAAATCCCTAAAATTAGGAAAATCACTAATAAGAAGATAAATGCGAACCTAAAAACATATCTAAATACCCAATTATTCAAAATTAAAGACAAGCCTAGTTGATAAAGTAAAACATGATCGTTTTTTTCCTCCTCCCTTGAACAAAACTCTCATCCTCAAAGGGGAAAGATATCTTTGCACACGTCACTATTAGGATCGAAGCCATTTTATTTGACACCAAATACTGCAATACCGCTCTTGAAATTATAGTACCGATCCTACGAACAGACGTAGGAACTTTCGCCTTCAACACAAAGGGACTCCGATCGCTCAATATCTTTGAAACTGTCTCTAATACCAAATAATACTAATAAAGATTAAAATGAACAGCAGAAAAATAAAAGAGAACAGTAGACTCATTCGAAACTGTAGAACTCTATCCTTCGATAAACTCAAAACAAGCTATACTACATATTTACAGCAAGTAAATTCGCCATACTTTTCTATCCATTTCATCATTTATAATGAATGAAACAACCAACGCGACCTAACAAAAAACAAATTTAAAAAGCACACAATCATTTGGCAAACACACAAAAATCACAGGTCGGAGGCTCCAGACGGTCACCTTGATGTAGACATTCTCGGCAGCCTTCTCTTCCTCGCTAAGTATCTTGCCGCTGCTCGAGAACCTTCGAGAAACAATCCTCGCCGCCGTCCGCGCTGCTGCCATTTCGATCGATCGCCTTTCCTAACCAGGAGAAAACGAGTGATGCTATTGAAACGGAACAATCATCGGGAAAACATGCAACATGTAGCTTGCAGAAGATCACTTACCGAAAAGAGAACAAAGATCAAGAACTGTGAAGAACAAAGATGAGTGAGATGAGAAGTGAGAAGTGAGAAGAGAGAGATTCGGGAAGAAAACGGTGGGCGTCGCTGTGGAGGAAGTCAGAATAGGGCTTTTTCTCGTGGATGTAAAAAAATTATGAAGGCGAAATGTGTGGAGATCAAGAAACTGGAACCCGTTTGATCTAAGAAACGAATCAACAAAATTACAACACCTGTCTGCATTTTTACTAAATTTTAGTTTGGGTTTAAATACTATTTTCTTCTTTATATTTTCGCCTTTTGACTTTGTTTGGGCTTATTTTAATATTTCTGCTCTCAAAAACGTCTATTTTAATTTATATATATTACTTTTTTTATTTTAATACATTTACTTTTAAATCTTCTTACCTGATTTCTTATTATCCACTGAATTGGTATAAAATGGTCTTAGTTGGGTATAAATTTTGTTTATTAAAATTTTACAAATAGAGATAAAATTTGTCACTTTTTTTAATATATGAACTAAAACTAATGTTTGAAAGTACAATACTAAAATGAAAAAAAATATATTTGAAAGTACAAATTAAATTTAACGTTTTAAAAATATAAATATCAAAAATTAAATTAAAAGTACCACGATCAAAACATTGAGTTTAGTTTGATCCTTAATCATCTTAATCATTTTAAAATTTTCGATTTAATTGTTATAATGTATATAAAATAAATGGTGGATGGGTAGTTATTTTATAGGTTCATATTTCTCAATGAT
The DNA here is from genome assembly GCF_001995035.1 of Momordica charantia. The sequence goes on from NW_019104509.1 coordinate 275,251, forward strand.
ATCCCACGATCAAGACAATTGGCTAAATCCCGTGAACCCGAGAACCGAAACACATATAAAAAGAGTAAATACTCGCCCGCGAACGTTTCATTTTATTAGATTTATAAATTTTGGTGGATCAAATATAATAATAGATAAAAAAAAATTATTCTATTATTCTAGAATCTATAAACAGTTTAGTYTTCTATCAAAATAAAAGGGAGCAGGTTTGAAAAAGGATCTTATCCCTTATCCCTTTCAAACAAAGGGGGAGAATCGGTGTTTTACTACCAACCACAAATTTAATGATAAGTTTTAGTTAGATATGATTTTAAATATATTTGGTTTCTTTAGTAATGGAGTTGAACCTACAATTTTTTAAATAGAAATACATATCTTTAATTGAGCTACGTATTGGTTTTAATTTATTTTTTTTCTAGTGTTAATTCGATGCTCAAGGTGGGGTTAGATTTTGTAAATCATTTCACAGCTATTTTTTGCGACTTGAAAGTCCTTTTGCTCTCATTTTTCATCTAGCCTAAATCTGAATGGGTTAAATTACAAAATTGCTTTCCCATATGATTTAGTGTAGTTTTAGTTTGGTGTATATGGTATGAAAAGTTTTAATTTGATCACCACAATTTGATTTTTGTTTCAATTTTGTCAGTGCAGTTTTTAGACTTTTAATTTCATCTCTATAGTTTGATTAAATCTCACCACTCGACTCTATTGTTAGAAAATATTGCTTATTTTCTATTTACGTGATGTGATGTGAGCTTTATTTACTGAGATGATGAAATAGGTCAATGGATGAGTAAAGAAAATTGATATATCAAATCAATTATTTTGTATTCCATGTCCTCTAGGGATGTTAACGGGTTGGGTCAGATTAGGAGGGATTTTGGAAACAAACTCGAATTTTTGAGTTGGCCATATATAGGAACCGTCGAGTTTGAATTTGATGGTCAACCAAACCCAACCCAATATCTTCGGGTTAGGTTGTTGAGTTGTATTTTTTTTTAATTCGACTTGGGTTGGACTGACCCGATGTTTTAAAAATTGAACCTGAGACCTAATCCAATCCATCGGGTTGGGAAAATCATAACCTAATCCAACCTGAGACTTCATCCAACCGAACCCTTACGATTTGGTAATTAAATGTTAAGAATAAAAAATAAGACCATTAAGACTTAAAAATGTAATAAAAATCTTATGATATTTTATAATTAGGTAAATACAACCGCCAAAGCGAATATAACTCAACGGTAATTGGTATACGACATATAATTTTTCAAGAAAATAATTTGGTTGGTGATATGTATTTGGAATAAATTTAAAATAAAACATTATTAAAAAAATATCGACGCACCCTTGCTCACAATCGCAATTGGCAAGCCATGTTAGACTTGTTTTTCGTCCCCACTCGGAAAAAGATGATTAGAAATGGGCATTTCACGCCATTGCCAGTCCCCAAGCTCAAAAGGCGAGTACAATTTCGCTTTATCAGCAGCCTTACGAGTCGCAATTTGTCTCTCAAAAGTTAGGATTTGGTAAAGAAAAAAAGCAGCAGACAGATTTGCTCCGGCTCCGCCTGCCCTCGACTACTTCATCGGACTACACAGGAACAACCAGCCGACTGACCTCCCGATGGCGACACCAAGAGGAGAGGTCACTGTTTCTGCTCTGCAATTTGCTTGCACAGACGACGTCTCCACCAATGTCGCCACCGCTGAAAGGTTTGCCTGTTTCCTCAAATGGGTTTCTACTTCAGTTGTTCCCTACACCTGGGTCTTTGAATTTTATGTAATCTGAATTCATTGTTCCTTCGTGTCACGCCCCCGTAACTGTGATGCTCATTTTGAATCTCTTTGCTTCTAGTTGTTGTTGTACATGAACGAAATAGTGAAGTAATGGGATAACTATCATGGTGGCTGTCCAAAGGAGTTGGGTTAATGAAGAGGGGGCGGGTTCAAACCCATAGTGGCCACCAACCTCACGATTAGTAATTCTTATGTTTTTCGACACAAAATGTGGTAAGATCTAGTCGATGGCACGCAAGCTGATCCGAACTCGTAAAAAAAAGTAGTGAAGTAGTGGGATACTTTTTGAGTTTATTTTGTTGTTGTAGGTGATTGGTATGACTATGAMTAAACTTCAAGCGACTGAGATTCGGGATTCTTTATTGTTGTCCCGAGGAGTGTCTTATCATGGCCGATAAATTCCAGTTTTTATTTGATTTAGTGCTGCAGACATTGTGTATTGACAATTTGGTTTTAGTATTTTTTTTTCCTTGTCCATTAACGTTAGTATTGCAAGTCTCCTCACTCTCAAGGAGTAAGTTTTTGTGCTGCTCCCTCATTTAGCAAAAACTTGTGACCTTGCCAGATTTCTCCTGTAGACAACTAGCTAACATTAGGGTTTGAAAGTATATTAACTTTTATACATCTTGATGTGTTGGCTCCCGTTTGAGAGCTTCCTTCTAGTGCTGTTTCTAGTTTATTCATTTGTGCGTGTTTAATACTGCTTGAACTTCCATTTCTTTGCAGGCTGGTTAGATCGGCGCATGCAAAGGGTGCAAACATAGTACTGATTCAGGTATATAAACTAGAAACTAAATCTATAAACTTTTCCCATTGACAGGTTAAATTTATCCCACTGACGTTACTTTTGTTCATTATGTATATTAGTTCTAAGTCTGGCCATAAAAAAAAAAAAAAAAGCATAATTAAAAAAAATTGAAGCTACTGTATTAAAAGAAATGGATGAAGGATCAAATTCAGAAAGCTGCTTGAATCCTACCCTCAGTCTCAGAGAATTGGCAGTGGAGAAATTAATGATCCAAGAATCCAACATCACTTCCACATAAAGGCAGCAATGAAAAATAAGGACTTCTCCCCTTCAAGAGATCACAAATATTTAACATTTTCAAATCCATAGGCCAAAGAAACACTCTACCGAACCACTTTGAAATTGTAAAATAGATTCATATTTAACTTCTGATTTCATAGAAATATTTACGAAAAAACACATCCTTAGAAATCATAAAGCGTGCATTGAAGAAATGACTTGGAAAAGTTCCTTTAGAACAAAGATAATGGTGTTAACTTGATAGTTGATACAACCTCGAATTGAAATAAGGAGCCAATGAATCAACAAAGTCAACATGATCAAAGACAACCTGTTGATTTGAGGAAAATGATATATATGAGCCTGAGTCGATTCATCGAATACTAATGCAGCATATGCATGCATCAAAGCATTCCGCATATGATGTCATGTCCATCTTATTGCTGCCTTGTTGCATGGTGTGGAAATTTGTTGAATTGTGTTTGATACATCAACTGTAAAGACACCGCCTACTAAGGGACAAACTGGCTAGACAACTGATTCTTTTTCTTTGGAGTCATCTGGTTGCAACAAGCTAATTTTTTATTATATATATATTTTTAATTGAACTTTTTCTCATGGATTTTCTCAGGAACTATTTGAAGGCTACTACTTCTGCCAGGCACAAAGGGAGGATTATATTCAACGAGCTAAGCCTTATAAAGATCATCCTACAATTCTTAGGTAAAGTCAAATCGACATTGGCATTTCTCTTAACGTGGCATTCCATATAGCTTTATACTCCATCCATTTCAGATCCCTTATCAGAGGGACAGAGATTTACTCTTGACCTTATCGAAATAGATGCTTTTTTTGTCAAACTTATTTCAGCATTTGTTTCTTGTCTAGGATGCAGCAACTTGCAAAAGAGCTGGGTATGGTGATTCCTGTTAGTTTCTTTGAAGAAGCTAATAATGCCCATTATAACTCCATAGCCATAATTGATGCTGATGGGTCAGATCTTGGACTTTACAGAAAGTCCCATATCCCAGATGGACCAGGTAGCAAGAAGCATTTATTTCTTAACCCAAAATTTTTTATATTAATTGTTTTTACAGTAAACATTAATTTTCTACAGGCTATCAGGAGAAGTTCTACTTTAATCCTGGTGACACTGGGTTTAAGGTGAGCGCTTGTGTTTATGCATCTTAATCTGCACAATCTGTGGATAATCTGTGAATTGAATTCAAATACTAGTGGAACTCATCATGATGCCTTTTTTGATGCTTGAACAGGTTTTCCAAACAAAATTTGCGAAGATTGGAGTTGGTAAGATAATTGTTTTGCTTCTTCCACTGTTGGAAACTTTTATAGTTTGAGCCAATCTTTTAGAAGTCTTAGTTTTGTCCTTGATCCTTGCGGATGCTATTTTATTAGTTAGTGCTGTCCATTAATAGGGCAGAGTTAAATCATAAGGAAATGTTGGCGTGCCATGTTATTTTTTGATTTGGCGTGCAGAGATTTATTATTGATTTTTTTTTAATAAGAAACAAGACA
>NW_019104509.1:286670-325717 GCF_001995035.1 Momordica charantia
TGGTGGGAAAATATGAAAGAGGGATGAGATTGGGGATTGTTATATTGAGGTTTGAATTGATCAAAAGAATTTGCTTTAGAAAAGGTCAGTTCCTGGCTTTTGGGATCTCTTGGTTGAGTGGTTTTACAACCAAATCTTCATTTTGTGGTCATTATGATGCCTGTTCTTATACTGCCATTGGTACATATTCAAAATTATAATGTTTGTTTGTTTCTCTTATCTTAAAACAAACAAAAATAAAACACACACACACATCAGTTAGTTGATGGTTAATTTTAAGGATTAATCATGTCAAATTTGTGTAAACGCGTGAGAATTTATTTTCTTCCATCTGTCGGCCAATTACAGATAAGAGGGATCACAAAAAAGGGAAATGATGATCAAACAAGGGGATATATTCACATCATATAATTGGATCTATTCTGATTAATGGTAATGGGAATTTCTCTAAATGTTATTTTGATTGTTCAACACGTGTAGTAATTCGACTCGGAGATGATTTGAACTCGAAAATATACATATATATATATATATATTTAGACAATATTATATTGTAAATGAGGAGAATAGTAAAAGAGATGCTAGATGCTTGATTATCAATTAAGTTTGGCAAAGATATGTAATGGTAATCTATATTTGTGATTAATTAATATTAGAGATGAAAACACAAATATTATAGCTTAGAGTACGGTTGAGGAATAGGTATACACTTCGCTAAATTGATTAAGACACATATCTTCGACTAAAACGTTGTGAGTTCGAATTTTCTAGTCCACATGTTGTAGTATTAGAGTGGTTATGCATATATCACATTATTGAATCAATTCAATTTCACCATTTTGAAAGCTTTGTTTGATCATAGATTTATGGTTCATATTATTTTTTAGGTTAAAATCTCTACCTTGTTGAAGTACAACATGTGAGAGTATCTTAACCCGTTGAACTATGTCCAAATTGGTTATAAAATCTCCTCGTCCCTGAACTTTCAAGAGAGTTTAGTTATTTTTTATTCTTCAACTTTCAAAATATTCATTTAGGTCTTTGAATTTTTGAATTTATTTTATTTTAGTCCCATACTTTTTAAAATATCTGTTTTAGTCATACAACTTTTAAAATAACTATTAGTCCTTACATTTATTTTATTTTAGCAAATAGGTAACTTGACTTTCAAGTATGTATAGTAACAATGCTCATGTAAATTTGTTTGACAGTGAGGGCAAAACTAGATTAATTAAATATTATGATTAATTTAGTTTCCATGGTTTGTCAATAATTGTGCGCTTAGACTCTCCGTTGAATAACTCCCTCATTTTTATTGAATTAAATGATGATGCATAAAAATATTGACTAATTTAACATGACATGCCAAACCGAGTCTAGCTCAAGTGGTTAAGACACCTATCTCTGACCAAAAAGTCATGCATTCGAACCCCCACCCCACATGTTATACTAAACAAAAAAGACGTGACAAATCGATATAGTAGAAAGAAGTGGATTGTTAAACAAATAAAATGAGAAGAGTTGTTGGCTAATTATAATTAGTACACAATTGTGAACAATTCCTAAGAGATTCCATACAAAAAACCAAGCACAATTCACCAATTATATCCTATTCTTAGTTTCGATTTCGAGCTAGAGAATCGATTTCCTATTTCTTAATATCGCATTTCGATCTAAAATCTCACAGAAAAACAAACTTTGAAAAACAACTCGAGCTTTTTCTTGTCTCTTTTGATCTTTATGCGTTTTTTTCTCATCTGTAAAAAAGTTGAGAAACGTTGTTGTTTTTAGACCCTTTACTTCAAATTTACAGTTGGCAGACAGAGTAATCGTCATGACCGGCAGCAGACTACCATAAAAGAGGAAATAACTTCTTTCTCCCTTGCCTTGCTCYATTTTCCTTTGATGATTGAAAGTAGCAAGTCACTCCACTCATTTATATTACTTGTTATGGACCTTCAACGTTTCACCTTTTTTTGATCTAGAAAAGGATGTCTTGGAAATTCATGCTCGAACTACTCAGCTAACTCAGATTCTTCCAAAGAAGACCTTTATTTGAAAAGAGAATCAACACCTTAAACAAATTTTCTTTGAATACTCAACGGTAGAACACTAATTATTTCCCAACTTCAAATACAGCAACTTGGAACAACACATCTTCACCACAAACCCAAATTTGGATTAGATCATCCTAAAGACAAATTTAAAATATTTGCTACTTTTCAACTAATCATATCTTTCGGTATAGAAATGGCAAGTGTGACATCCTTCTTTAAAATACTAGTTTGGATATTAGAAAGATTTAACGTGTGATGTGATCATGAGAGGATGTCGTTAGAGATAAGAGATAGTTATAGAGAAACGATAATTTGACCAAATTATACACAACTATTAATCATTTTCAAATCGTGGATAAGGATTACATCTACGATACATATAATAGATTAATGACAAAAATTATAATTAAAAATTTGATTAATAGAAATTTGCAAATCCAATAGTTCTCTTGTTAGCTCATTATAATAATGTAACAAATTAATTATTTAGCAGAGAGGATAATAAATAGTATTGATTATTTAATTTAAATTTTAATTAAAAACAAGATCACAATCTGAATTGGACTTGAAACACCACGTCCAAATAGTTTTAGTTGGCCACCCTATTGAATTTTTAAAAATAAATTTTGTATATTTATTTAATTGGGGAATAGTTATTTATTTATTTATTTTGTTTGACAACTCATGCCTATTGAATTCTTTCTAAAGTACCTTGGAAAAATTATAAAATCTCTCATCTCTTTATGAGAGAATATAAAATGTCTTTTTTTTTCCTTCCATTTTCTCTCCAATTAGTTTGGCGGTAATTATGGAGGATAATTAATAAAGATCTATTGGATTGACAACAAAAGATGACGATTTCATCTTAAGCTTTTTGTTTTCTAAAATTATGCTTCAATATAGTCGATATTAAAAAAAAAAAAACGTTTGAAATCTTAGTTAAAATTTCAAAAAACAAAAGTGAATTTTTGAAAAATAATGAGTTGCGTAGGTAATATTCTTATTTATTGTTTTCTATTTTTTAATAAAGAAAATAGACCGTTGCAAATATGACAAAACTATTTAGTAAACTTATCAAAATAACCAACCACATTCAGTTTTCTCAAATATAGCACTTTAAAAAAGAAACACATGTCCAATTTTAAAATGATAACTTTACCTAAATGATATACATCTGTAAATATATATGTAATATATATGACTACTGATATATGTATGTGATATACATCTGATATACTATTGATATGAGTGTCTGTGCAATATGTATATGATATACTACTAATATCATTTGTCTGATATACTACTGATATGAGTATTTGAGATACTAGATGCCGCCCACTGCAATTTCTCTAAAGAAAAACATAATTAACTGTTCTTTTCTTTTCTACTAAAAGAAGAAACATAAACATGTTTAGTGACCATTTCCATGGTTGTTATCCAAAATTTTCAACAAAAACAGAGAAAAAAAAGAATATATATATATATATATATATATGAAAATTACTTATATAAGAAAAAACAAACTTTCCTTCAATTATATATACCATCATATACTTGGATTCATGATCTTCCCATATCTATATAATGTTGCCCTTCACACATGTCTCTTTACTCCAAATATAATTTCATAACAAATATATATATATATATATATATATATAAAAGATTTGCTCCAAGTTGATTTGACACAGCCAAATCCTACATATTGTTCATGGGGCTGTTTCACATCTTTTTTTACAAGTCAATGCAAAATGGTCATTTTTGCTCTGTTGTTCAATTATTGCACGTCTTGAGATTGAGTTTTAGAATATTGAAATCGTSCAGCCCATTCCAGCCAATTATAGAGAAGCTTAAACCTTGCCATTATACATATATATAGATGATACAGGGAAGAAATATAATTGTGTGCATGACAATTAATTTGGCATACTCATTTGATTGATTGATTCCTTTTTCACAGCTCCATAACCATGACAACAATGTCAACAACTAAAATTCCTTGTTCTTTGGCGCTCGCCTTAGGTCTCATGATGCTCTTGAGCTTCGTAGTTTCGAGCTCTGGAAACCTTCAGGTGGGATTCTATAAGGGAAAATGTGGCTTCAGAGATGTTGAATCCATCGTTAGAAATGTCGTTACTGCTGCACTTGCGGGGGATCGAACTCTCACTGCCGCTCTCCTTCGTTTACAGTTCCATGACTGCTTTGTTTCTGTAAGCGCTCTCTCTCCTTGTTTTCACTCTCTTTCGACATTAACATGCTGAGAGTGTCTCAAGATTTTAGATACTGATGTTGATAGAAATGTCACGGTCTCAGAAAAGATTATTATAACTACTCATAGCTTAAGTGTTTGGGTTTCGTGGATAATTTGATAAAATCTTTTCATTTGAAGGGATGTGACGCTTCCCTCCTACTGGATGGAAGCAATAGCGAGAAGAGAGCTCCTCCGAACCTGAGCGTAAGAGGTTACGAACTTATTGATGCAGTGAAGAATGCTGTGGAGAGGGCATGCCCTGGAGTTGTTTCTTGTGCTGATATTATCGCCATGGCTACAAGAGATGCTGTTTCTTGGGTTCCTACTGATCTCTCTTTTCTCTCTTTCTCTTTTTATAAGTATTTTCGAAGACACTTTGTGAATCAATATATATCGTCATTGGGTTATTGTAGGCTGGAGGAGGACGATACGGCGTGGAGACCGGACGGCGAGACGGGTTGAAACCCGCCTTTAACATAGATCTTCCGGGGCCTTCGATATCAGTCTCGGACTCCATTGCAGCCTTTTCTAAGAGGAACCTAAGTGTTACAGATATGGTTTATCTTCTTGGTGGGTAGCCCTAAATAATATGTTCTTGTTGTGTTAATTTCTTTACTTTTTCTATTATTGATTAAATTATATTTTCAGTCCCTACACTTCCATTTCTATTGAGTTTGTAATGTAAATTTTATTTTTATCATTACTCTTATCCTCTATTAAAGTTTATCCAACATCTTTGTGATTAGTGAATAGTAATAAAAATCCAATACATTCTAGCAGAGAAACTAACTAAAAACAAAATAATTATCAAATAAGACGGGTGATTATTATTTTTGTTTCCCTGAAACACAAGCAGGTGGCCACACTGTTGGGGTAGCACATTGCATTTTCTTCAAGGATCGCCTCTATAATTACAAGAACACAGGGAGACCCGACCCGACCATCGATCCATGGTTGCTCAACAACCTGCGAAACCAATGTCCTCGAAATTCAGACAACGACAATGCTGTATTTCTTGACCAGAACTTTCTAAGTTCTTTCGTCGTCGACAAGTCATTTCATAAACAGATATTGCAACGAAGAGGGATACTGGAAATCGATCAACAACTTGCTTTAAATCCATTAACGAAAGATCTAGTGTCGAATGTAGCATTTGGATTCGACTTCTCGTATAAGTTTGGACAAGCCATGATCAATATGGGAAGAATTCAAGTTCTCACTGGTTCTCAGGGGGAGATTAGAAAAAGATGTGGTGCTGTTAATTGAATGTCATAACCCTAGTTTTTAGGGTTGATTATATGCTAAGATATTATTTTGGTCTCTGTATTTTTTTACTTTGCCTATTTTATCTTGAACTTTCAATTTTTATTCATTTTATAAGTTCTAGTACTTTCAAAACGTTCACTAAATTTCTTGAATTATAGTCATAAATTTGTATATATTAACGGGGTTCCATTGTATGTAAAATTTGTATTAAAAATTTTCAAATAAAAATCAAATTGATCACCTTTTTAAAAGTATAGKAATCAAAATAGAAGTTTTTGAAAGTACGAGGAATTAAAATAAGCGAAAGTTTGAAAATATTAAGACTAAATCCAATGGTTTGAAAATACATGAAAAAGAGCCAAAATATAGGAACAAAAATATATAATATTTAAACTTTGATTATATTAAAGGTGCATGCATATAGACTGCTATCCTAAATGAATTTTTTTAACCTCTTGCCATTATTTCTAATGTATTTTGTTAAATGTAATCATTATTCTTTTGTGTGAATTTTCTGTATGCTTTTAAGATTTTTACTGTATTGTCCCAATAATTTAAAATTTATAAATTATAACAATGATACTTGTGTTAATTAAAGTGTGGATTCTTTTTTAGCATATTTAGGGGGCTTTTTGATAGAAGATATATATCTTAATCAGTTGARCAATGCTTGGTTGGCAATTAAAGTGTGAATCSATGGACACTGATATGCAAACTTTATTAAGAAGACTATAATGGAGCCAAATTAGAAAATCCTGTAACCTATGAGGGAAATTATTTTCAACTCTACTACGACTTCCTACCAGAGAGGTAGAGTATTGCTTTTTTATAAGGATTAAGATACTGTTTTTTAATAAGGAAGATTTTATTTGTACAGAATCCAAATAAAAGAGATTTGAGTGGTTGTGTGAAAAAGAGTTCGTATATGCAGGTTTGGTGAAGATATTTTTAATTATGTAATCCTAAATAGTCATTGTTAGGATAGAAGTAAGATAGTCATTATACAATGATATCCCTCCATTATAATATTCCAATTATGGAATTTGCTCTTGTGGAAGATCGGGAATAGTCCCAAGATTGGGCAAACCAGTATAATCCTTTTGGTGGTTAAGTTTTTTAATTCATCCCTATCTCTTATTGGTTTATTATTGCTGCTAAGAGAAAAAATTAAATAGTTTGTCTATATTTTTTCCCATCACTTCTCGTTTGGAAGACTTACCTAAAACTTAACTTTAAAAATTGCAAATTACAAGCATCCAGCGATTTCTTCTAACTTATAATTTTCTTTACCATAAGTTCTTGAACTTTTTAGGATCATGAATTGTAAGCTAATTGATCATGGATGTTGATTAATAACACTTCAAGTAAAATTCTTTTTTCTTGCGAAGTCTCAAACAAAATGATGTAATTTTCAATGTGGGTTTTTCAATGACTCGACACGTTTATTAGATTGATTTGCGTGAGCTAGAAGCTACTAGCTAGGATGGCACATATATGACCCAATTGAGTGAGACCCTAGGCTACGAGGTGAACCTAGTTTATTTTTTAGTACGATATATAGAGGTGGATATTCGAACTCACGAATTTTTTTTTAGTACAACATGTGGTTGGTGTGGAGATTCAAATTCTCAACTTCATGGTTGAACATATATATGTGCCTTAATCCGTTGAATTATAAATCGAAAATAGGTGTCTTAATCAATTGAACTATGTTCAAATTACATTTGGCCCAAATGTATTATAGCTCGACCATGTGAGATATATAGAAGCCACCTAACAAAGTAAATTTCACTACCAACCACATTAATATGCAAGTAAGGATTGTCAGCTTACAGTTGAGCTATGTTCATTTTGGCCCAATAATTAAATTTGAGACGAGGTTCAAAATTTGTGGAAATTAATTTAAACTTTGATAATTTATGTGCCATTTGATAATGGTTTTTTTTTATAGTTTTTTATTTAAAAAAATCATGTTTGTTAGGGTACAATTTCATCCCCTCCCCGTTTCTCTTTAAAAAATATTTGAATTTCTATCTAAATTACACACATACATATACATACGTACGTAGAGTTTCTAATATTTAGTCATTGAAAATTAATGTTCACAAAARCTATACAACTAAAAAAGGGAACACAATAATTGACTTCATCCTAAACTCATCCTAAATTCACCATGAATCAATTCAGAATCAAATAGTCGATTTTCCCAACCCTTCGAAGGAGCTTTGCCATACGCTGTTTTCAACCCCCTCTACCTTGCTCCTTTTGAGATATGCTTAGGACTTAGGAGGGCCTCTAGCGTATGTATCATTAGTAAGAAACTAATCAAATATAGTTAGGCAAAGAATATAATTCATCAATCTTTGTAGGTCCGATTTCCTCTAACGAGCTATACGATAAGGGGAAGTAATGTTTCTAAGTTTTTTTCTTTTTGTGTTAACATGATGGGCTCGGTTCAACGTAATTGGCATTAAAAAGTCAAAATTAATACCAACCTATCACATGTTAGATCCAAATTTAGTTATTAAGGCATATTCCTATTTTTCCTAGGCAAACGAACAATTCTTCAAACATTCTTTAAACTCCAAACACCTCCATCCAAAAACCCCGTTTTCTAGAACAAATCCCACAAATCCAAAGCGAAAATCCTTCTTTGTAATCATCAAATTAAACCCACAAGAAAGAAAGAATAACACTCTGTATAACCCAAAAATTTCCAACCAAATTCCTTCCCTATAAAAATCACACCTTTAACTCTCCCAATAATTAAAAAACCATACTTAAAATATAATATAACATAAATGGCTATGGCTTCCTCTTATTTTTTGTTCTTCGTGGTTGTGGCCATGATCTTGTCCAGTTGTTGGAATATGGCCGACGCCGGCGACGCGGATCTGATAGTGGACTTCATCGGCCCACTAGACGGCGGCGCAAACGGCAGTTTCTTCACCTTCACGGGGCTACGCTTCGCCGTGGCCGGAGAGTTCCCTCCAAATTTCAAGCCCACAAAAGCGACCTTCTTGGAGTTCCCAGCCCTCCTCGGGCAGAGCGTTTCTTTGACCGTCCTCCAGTTCCCCGCCGGCGCCGTCAACCCGCCGCACACCCACCCCCGCTCGGCGGAGCTCCTCTTCCTTCTCTCCGGCACCCTGCAGGTCCACTTTCACATTTTTTTTTCTTTTTATCAATGTTTCTTTTTTAAATATTGTATTTTTAAAAGTAATTATTAGGGAAAATGATATCACCGTGATTAAAATTTTGACAGGTCAAAAAAGAAAAAAATAAAAAAAATAAAGAAATTGAGATATTTTTTCTATTTGTTTTAGAGAACGAAAGATTATCAAATTTGTAGCGGTAGTCAGTAGCAAAATGCAAATAAATATTTTTGCTTAAAGTATTTTTTGGGCTCATTACGTAACCAAAGACAATTTATTTGCTTTTTTACTCGATTTTCATCACGAACGATGACCTTTCAATATATTGCTATTAGACTTTTCATGAACTTTATCACCCTTCATGAGTTGTTTTTTATCTATCGAGTGAAGATAAGTTGTAAATGTATTAGRTCATMTGAAATCATATATATCTTTGGCATCTTAAAACACGTGTGATATTATCATGAATATACAGATTAAAATTGCGAAAGTCTCAAAATATACACACATACTTGGCTCCTTACCGGTGAGAACTAATCTTGTACTCACCACAGTTAAATGTCTGACAACTAAGAGATAATTAAAAATGCAAAAACATAATTTGTTTTTAATAATGAGTTGTCAAACATTTAACGGTGGCGAAGAAAAGATTTGTTCCTCACCYGYAAGGAAGCCAAGTATTTTTCGTTCACATGTAAAACATATCTTATTATGTAAAACATTGATACTAATGATGATTGTATATACCACAAATAATGGACTACTTAAGTACACAATCTAATATAGATCATTGTAGAAGTAGCTAGATCAGTCTCTTACCATAAAAATGTCTGCATGCACACCTCTCTTTCCCATTAAATCTCCTCAAAGAAGCTAGCTCAAGATATTTTTGGTGGATCAAGACGACTAACAGACTATAGAAGACGAAAGAATGAATCACCTGTCGATCTCTATCAAATAAAACTATACTTGAAAAATGAGACACATATTGACCAACACAAAATCCATCTCTATGAATCTAGGCTCATTGATGAGACGACGATCTAGAAAAGAAAGTCTATCGATTGTCACCCCTCCAACTATGAAAAATCCACCAATTCACGTGTGATATGTATGAATTATGAGAGTTTGTGTACCATAGTCGATAACTAGATATAGATACTCACAAAATATTCATCATTCTTAAACAAATAGTTTTAAAATTATTATACTTTTATTTCTTCCCAATTTCCTTGCAGGTGGGGTTCGTGGACACCACCAACAAACTCTTCAACCAGACCCTTCAAGTTGGGGATSTGTTTTTGTTCCCTAAAGGATTGCTTCACTTCCAGTTCAACTCCGACCCTCTCAACTCCGCCACCGCCATCGCCGCCTTCGGCAGTGCCAATGCCGGTACCGTGTCGGTGCCGTTGTCGGTGTTTTCGAGTGGGATAAGTGATGATGTTCTCGCTAAGGCTTTCAACACTCATGTGGCTGTCGTTCGTAGAATCAAACATGGACTTACACCCCCAAATTAATCTTAAAAAAGTACAAGCTTAAGCCATTTTATATATATATATATATGTGTGTGTGTGTGTGTCTTTTTTTATTGTCATTTTCAAAATAAAAACATGTTTGATGTTTTCCTTCTCATGTCGTGTTTGTTAAAAGCTTCGAATTAAGCTGGTGTTAGAAAATCATTATCCAATAATAATAAACATATCTTATTATGTAAAACATTGATATTTGAAATCTATATATATTATAATGGCATAGAAGAAATCAATCCTTAAACAAGAAAAATAGAATTAGCTACGAGGGAAGATTGAATGAGCATTTTGGTTTTCTTCYACTCTGCAAAAGCTTGAATTGAGAGACTTTCAATTTGTTGATATACCATAATTAAGAATGAAAATATTTTAGTGTTTATTGGTTAGCATCTATGCTTTGCTGACTACCACTAAAATTTTGATGCATGGGAGATCAGAGAAAAGAGAAATGCAGGAAAATAAATCATTTTGCTGTCAAATTTTTTTTTGTAGTAGTAAACATGATGGTAGGTGTTAATCGATGAGCACATTGTTCATAAAGAATATATAGTGCTCTCTCTTTAATATGATGGAAAATTGTATTCCGACGAGAAATTTCTTAAACCATAATCTTAATTAATTAGATGGTATTGAGGGGCGACACTTTTAAATGAAATTTTGTGAGCTTATTAGGAGGACCACTTAGTATGTCGATTAAATAATTTAAATATAATAATTATTCAATGTTTGGGTTAATTAATTATGTGATTAAAGAAATAAATGTTTTGAAAAATATACTTGTGAAATATTAGATTTGACGCAATCTTACTTTATAGGGCAAGTTCATTTTCTATATTTGTCATTTTTATGGAGTATATTAATCAATTCAAATGAGAGATGTTTTTTGTTAACCAATTGAATTGAATATTAATTGTGGTGTACAGTCACATTACTAAACTTCGCTAAAGGAAAATTAATACCTACCCCTTCTGTTCACACTATAATTTTTTATTTATAGATAATTTTTTTATTTTGATAGACTCCACATAATTTTTAATACGACCTAACAAATAATGAATGGATAATATAAGCTTAGTTCAGTGGTATTTGACATCTATATATATTTTTTTACAATTGAAATTTTTGGCCGACCAGAGAGACCGAGGGTCAAGTAGTCACAATTGAGGACAAATTAAAGGAGCAAAGAGAAATAGAAACCAATTCTATTTTAGTTAAATTACAAATTTGAGTCGCCGACCACAAAGAAGTTTTAGGAATAAAATAAAAAGTTTAAGAAAATTAAATTTTTTTTTTCATTTGACAACTAAATATGTAATTGGAGAAATTCAAGATATTTTGTGTAAAAAATATGCATATAAAACTCTAAACAACCACGCCTAACAGCATACATGAAGCTAACAAAAAAAAAAGTATACATTAGAAAGGAGATTGTTCTTTTTTTTACGAAGGACCAAAATGAGGATCAAAGTATATACGTATAAACCAATTCGAACATAGCTCGGTAGTAATATGCCAACTATCTTATTTAAGGTGGAATATTCAATTCTCCACCTCTGTGTTTGTTGAATTAAAAAAAATAAAGTTCAAAATATATGACATTTAATTTCTCAATAAAATAAATAAATATGTACTTTCTTTGTCAAACTAGTCAATTCGAGATAGTTCACTTGGTTACGATACCTATTTTTGACGAAAAGATTGTGAGTTCAAATCTTCATCCTACAAGTATACTAAAAAAATTAGGAAACTATGATTCGTTCAACTAGAATTTGGAGTAAAAATTAGTTGGAATTTGATTTAGAAAATAGAACAATGACATATTTAGTCCATAAAGTTTGAATTTAGTTTTTAACTAGTTCTCAAGTTTGAATTTAGTTTTTCTCTCGTCTCTCAGTTGAGTTGAGCTAGTGGAATGATGAATAGATGTAGTAGCTAACATAAAGGCTCCGATTTGTTTCTGTTTCTTTATTTTTAATAAAGAAAAATATATTGCATGATTCTAACATTAAGATTTAGAACAAATTAAAAATGGGAACCAGAAATGAAAAACAAAGTTAGTTGTAAAATGCTTAGATTTGTTAAGAAAATTAGAAACGATAAACATGAAAACGTTACCAAATGGGTCCAAAGTACTAGACTTTGATTATGCATAATTTTTAACGAGTTGATAAATTTTATTATTCCTTATTATCTTTAAGTGACATTTTTCCCTCATTTTTCTCTCTCCATTCTCCTCTCATTCATTTCTTCCCCTCTCGACCACCCCTCTTCRTTATCAAATTAAACCTTTAAATTCACTCGGTTCTAATTTACAAYAATGTGAACACCAAGTTTTTCGACAATCAAACTAGATTCATCAACGCTCGTCTTGAGTAATTTGATAAATCTCTTTTTATCTAGTAACATATGTTAACTACTACATCATCATTTTGCTAAGTCAAGATCAAATTGAAATTTTAGGAATCAATTAAAAAAATAAATTCAAACTTCAATTACCAAACATGTSAATGGAAATTGAAATGATGGCTTTTTAAACTCAGGGATGAAAAGACGAAAAATATATTTTATCGCAATATTTAATATAGTTTAAAGTTGTATGATATTTTTATTTAAATTTCAGTTGAAAATAATTCMAAAAAACAAGATTTARTTCCGATTATTCTTGATTTTGTTTCTGTTTCTAAAAGGTWAAAAAGAAGACTTTTTCTTCTATAAATTTACATTTACACACAGAGAAACGCTTGTTCTTAATTGCCCTTAATGTAGAAATTCTGCCTTTATTAAAAAACCCTGCGTTGCCCTCGCGGATTGGACGACGGCGCGGGTATTCTTCTGATTCCGGCCAAAATGGACGTCAATGTTGGCTCCGCCGCCCGTTTCCGCCACCGCAAATCCTCATCCACCGAACGATTTCTCGGTTCCCTCTCATCTCCGGCCTCCCGCCATGGAAACC
The DNA here is from genome assembly GCF_001995035.1 of Momordica charantia. The sequence continues at coordinate 299,879 of NW_019104509.1, forward strand.
CTAGCTTCAGCTCCACCGCCGCCCCTGTCAACGGAGCCGACGATGAGAACGAGCTCAACGAGGACGACGTCTTCTGGACCGGCGATTTCGCTGCCGAATCCGGCCACCATACCCACTCCACTCCCTCCTCCTCTTCCTCTTCCACTCCTCGCCACCACATCCACCACCTTCAGCACAAGGGTTTCCCCCAGCCGGAGACCTTCGGAATCCTCGCCGCTCTCCCCGAAAACGAGGCCTCGTCCAGTCTCCGCAGCTCTTCCTATTTCTACCACAAGGCGTCCATTTCCTCCTCGTCGTCTTCTTCCTCCCCTTCGTCTTCCCGTATGATTCCCACCATTCCGAAACCTCCTCTGGAACGATTGCCCCTTCCGATTTCTGCCTCGTTGAAGTACCAGTCGGCCCCGGTGAATGTGCCGATAATGTCGAAGCCGGTTCAGAGACACCAGGAGTTGGACGTGGATGACATTGATGAAGGAGATGGTGAGATGTTGCCGCCGCACGAGWTTGTGGCCAGAAGTTTGGCCCAATCGCCATTGTTGTCATGCTCAGTGCTCGAGGGCGCAGGAAGGACGTTAAAGGGCAGGGATCTCCGCCAGGTTCGCAACGCAGTTTGGAGACGAACAGGTTTTCTTGATTGATTAATGGGAATTGAATTTCTGTAATTAATTTTGGAGGAACAGATTTGCTTACTTAGCTTTCGACAATTCGCAAAGCTGCGAGTGTCTGGTTCACTTTGACGACTATTTGCGTCGCTCTTTCTAGAATGCCGAGGGTCCAGGAATATTTGAATCTGCTTGACACTCATCATAAGAAAGAATTGGAATTGTAATTATCTGAAGGGCATCTAAGAATTTACTTGGCAAGTTTCTTTGTAAGTTTGACTGTTTATCTGAAAACATTTTTCAATCTATCATTATTAAATTCTAGTAATGTTGTTAGATTTGCATCTACATTTCTAGTTACAAGAGTTCAACTAGAAGGGATTCTACATAAAACTATTGGGTGCAAAAAAGAAGTCCAAAATGGAGAGTGTTCAATTTGGTTAATTTTTTTCGTTTATCCTTCTGTGTTTAAAGGGAGCTCAATTACTCTGTCTTAGTCATATAACGCCAATTACTCCTTACTTAGTCATATAAGGCGGCATAAAATAATTCAAACTGTGTACACTGTTCATTTCTTTTTTTCTTAATTTGACTGAATCAAATCAATAGAACACTAGTTGTAACTTTGCCAAGTTTCTTGGACATCTGGATTAAGAAATACGCTACATGTTTTATAGGTTGAGTCGAACGGTGCTTGTTTCTGAATATTRTGGAGCTTTTCTTTTACCTTTATCGGACCATCACTCATGTCTTTTCTTTATGTGGATACTGGCTTAACATGATAAGTTGTGAATGACAGAGTGCGTCCTTTATGATACCTTCTTGTAGTGATAACCTCGAGCAAATTTAGCCCAACATGTCTGTTTATTTTAATAGGGTTGGGATCATAAGGAGCAAAAGTATCCATTTTGTTGCTGTGTTTAATGATATTTTCCTCAATCCCTACATCAGACTATTCTCACGAGACAACTGTATCTACTACATTTGGTTGTCATATTAAATCTTAGGTAGCTAGTTACAATGGTTTGAATCTATTCGCTCCAACTCCCTTTACTATTTATATTAGTCCTATTAACAACTAGAACAACCTATGATTGTTTGTGACGGAGGACCATATGTTCCCCATGGAAATGTTTATTGTTGCTCTCAACTTCCGTTCCCCATGGAAATGTTTATTGTTGCTTTCAACTTCCGTCCCCCATGGAAATGTTTATTGTTGCTTTCAACTCCTGTAATGGGTGATCGAACCTCTTGGAATGCAGGATGAGTACGTACTGATGTGGGTGAGGGGAAGCTGGAAAAGAGAGGATTAATTATTAGTGTAGAGAGGATTAATAATTACAGAGGAGAATGATGAACAATCAACACTTCAATTCATTAAGATTTAATGAAGATCAATTTACATAGGTATTAATAGGCAAAATGGTTGAAACAAATGCAGGAAATCAAGCTATGTTGATGATACAGAATTGTACTTTCTAGAGTTCTATAATCAATACCAGAAATAATGCATATAAAATGTGGCTCCAAAAATAAGTTCATGGGTAATCGTATTTGAATAACTGCTGTTTGGTTCTTTCCCTCCTTTAATGAACTTCAAGTTACTTTTTATTCCATTATTCTGTCATGGTACGTAGGAAGTTGAGGGGATTAGACTAGGTATGGCTCCTTGTTTGGGGACTTCTGAAACCTGAATTCTTTTTATTCAGTGCATAGACGAAAAGTATTAAAGTGAAAAGTGAGTCGTGCATGGCCTATAGTTTAATCTGGATAGAGCAGTAGCTGGATTTGATTGACATACTTCCTTTCATTATATCATAATTTTCCACTCGTTTTAGTTTATAAATATTCTGACAGATCCTTGCTGGTGGTGATGTTGCTTGACGGCCTCCAGAGGTAATTTGTTTGCTTCCAGTGCCAGCAGAAAAACACTTTGTTGGACTGTTTCTTATGAGATGGGAGCATGTGAATGGACTACATTTCATTTTAGATCTGCTGTTTTTGTCTGTTATTGTTTTCTTATAGATTTGACACAGACAATGTCGTAATTTGATTTTCTTTGAAAATGAGATTGCCACCTCTGATTTCTGGACATTGATTTGCTCCTCTGTCTCCTTCGTCCTTTCCCGTTCTTAACTTGTTTCTTTCTTCTCCCGTTGTGTATTATTGTTATGTCATATTTTGGTTCCTGGAAAATGTGACGGAAGTAGACTTCTTTTTTTCTTTTCTTAATATGCTTGTTTCTTCTCATCCCCTGGCTCCACCATTGCAGCTCATGGAAGGTTGAGAAATTTGTCACATAAGTGACTATGCAATATGCATTCAAGGATAAATAGATTTGGTTATTAATTTCTAGGTGTACATGGTTAAAGTTCGAATGACCTTTGCCTGCATCTTGTAGGTATTACTTATTAGATTCTCAATCTTCTCCAAAGTACTCAGCAGGAGGAGAATCATTTTGTATGCTAAATGAAGCTTGAAAATACCTCTCAATATTAGTTTATAGATTCTCAACCTTCTCTAAGGCACAGGAAGAAAGAGAATTGTTTTGTTTGTTAAGGTTTCTTGCATCCTAGAGGCGATATAATCGCATTCAGTTTCTTTCTACACTATGGCTATACTGAATTTGGATGTGTTTGTTTCTGGACCTCTAATTTAACCAATCTTCTGCTTGGCCCTGTACAAGACAATAAGTTATCCTGAAAATTTAGCAGGGGTGACCTCTCTCCTGTCGGGCATTGGCCGAGTTTCAGCTACTCCATTTTCGCCATTAATGCCCTCTGCTTCCCAAGTCTCACAGAGAAACAAGGTCAGTTTATGATGTACATAGGATACTGTTTCGATGAGGTGAAGGATAGTAGTACTTAGTATTGACTTATGCAATTTGCTTTCTGATAGTAAACTTACTACCTTTCCTTAGCTATGGATTCTGTTTGAGCCACAGCTTCCTTTGATTCTACGGTTACAACTTTTGATTCGTGGAAATGTAGATAGAAATATGAACACGTTGGATATTTTATTATTTGGTGAGGTCATTTTTTTTGGATTTCGTTACGGATTCTGTCCCTAAACTTGCAGCCTGTTAACATGCTTCTCCCAATCGAATACGGCAGAAATTTGGCTGCACACCATTGGATTAGACAGGTCCAGAAAGTGAGGTATGTATCATTTTATTCGTCCATGTCCTGAAAACAAAACAAGACGTTAGCAACATTTTTGTTCTTTGGAGTGTGAAGCGGGTAAAAATTGCCGGACTAATTATGTCATTCTACATTTCAACTATTTTTTAGTACAATATGTGAGGTAGGAGATCGAATTTAAAATTTTATGGTTGGAGGTATATGTCAATTACCATTGAGTTATGCTTGCTTTGGTATTTTATCATATGAATTTTTAGTCTACGTAGGATTGGTTGAATTTTTATTGTTTTACAAGTTTCAATTCTACTCTCCGTCTTTCAAATTGTTCCATAAGTAGCCTGAGGACTTTTTTGAGTATAAGCTGGGGAGTTTGGTGATGGGACCGCATGACAATATTGAGATCTCGACATTTTCAATGATATCTTATCGATACACCTGGAAAAATAGCAGCAGAGTAATTTTTGTGGCACCATAAGCCAAAGGGAGGGGCATTATTGATATTTCATTTACCCTTGCATTCCGGGAAATGGCTGCAGCCATATATTCCTTTGACTGAGTGAGGGGATTTTTGAGAATGAATTGGATTAAGATTAACCATTCAGTTTCAATTTCATATATTTTGTAGGGTCCTAAATTTTCTAACAATTTTGACCTAAAAGAAAAATTATAACGAATTTGTTTTGATTTTGGTCTTTTCAAATTTTAAATTTATGAACAGTACTTGAGTTTCTTTTTTTTTTTTCAATTTATAAAAATATTTCTGAAAGGCCTAACATGTTTTCAAGCAAAAAATGGGGTTTTTGAAAAATTGAAAATTTTGGGTTAGGATTTAGAGGTATTTGTTTAAATTAAATTAAAATTTAAGGGCTACTGTTTGATTATTATTTCATTTTTTATTCTTTTGACTTTTAAATTAAATCAAGAAACACTATTACTTTGGGTTTCATTGTTTTGAAAATTAACAAAAAAAAAAATTTTAAAACTTGTTTTGGTTTTTAGAATTTGCAAGGGATTCAAATGTGTTTACTAAAAAGACATACTAAATAAATTATTAGACTCATGGTTATCAAATAGGGTCTAAATTGTAAGTTTGATTCTTAAATTTTAAGGTTAGGTTGTGTCTAATAGGTTCATAAACTATGGTTTTTAAGCTTTCAATTTTGTGTTTGATGAACCATTTACTTATTAGACAATATATAATAATCTTGTGTCTAAAATGTTCTTGAAATGTTCTTTAAAGTTCATGTATTTACTAAACACTTTAAAATTTAGGAACGTAGGACTTTTTCACTTAAAAAGTTCAATGATCTATTAGATACATCATTGAAAATTTTATTTGTTAAGAAAATTTTATTTGTTAAGTATTTTTTAAAGTTAAGAACCTTATTAGACACGGTTTTCAATTACTAAATTTATAATTTACTCTAAAATAAAAAAAAACAAAGAAAAGTATTGGTATTTTAACTTTCAAAAAGTCTATTTTAGTATATTCAAAATCACTTTATCTATCTATTAAACAATTATCGACAAAGTGACAAAAAGGATCAAATGGACAAATTGGACCAAATATGAAGAGGAAAGAGCCAGGGCTTGAAGCAATTCAAGTTGATGGTTTGTTTTTGGATTTCAGATTTGAAAGGAAAACAACGTACAATACTAATAGGTGAGTGAATATGTCTCAAGATTTTTCTTTGTTAGTATGAGCAACTAACCACGCAATCTCTATTCCTGCCATGTAGTATTTATTGCAACTTTACTTTGGAGAAGACTTTCTCCCATCATATTAAGAAATTTGTCAGCTGGATGGTAACTAAAACCAAATGGCATTTATGCCACCTACTTAATGAGGCCATGTGACCTTTTACATTAACTTCTTTGTCCTCTACTTTATGCTTCATTTATAGGGCTGCATACTGATTTTGAGTAGCTAAACACTTTGATTCAACTGTTGCTATCTTATCTATGGCTTCTCTTAAGCTGCTCCTCACTCTTCCTTTTCTCTTGCTCATGGTTCTTGCAACAACTCAAGCTGCCCAATGCTACACTTTGAGGGCCAAGATCTCCTGCCTCGACTGTCGATCTAACTACGACTTCTCTGGTCGGTATATAGCTTGTGTTGTTCTTATTTCATGTTATTTGTTTTCTGTTTCATGTCTCTCTTTTTGTTCTTGTTAAGAGAAAGAATGGCATGTTTTGTTGTTATTTATTGTTGTTTGAAATTGAACATGTCGTTTATTTGAGTGTTTTCGTGTAATTAATATTTTGAAGTGACTTAATTAAATGTTGATAAAACATGTATGTTTTTTTTGGTGTCCTATTTGATAGGTTGTCTTTTTAAGTGAGGCGTGCGAGAAATTAAGAAGGTCTATATCTTATTTTTATCTCTAAATTTTTCGATTTAGATGATGTCTTTTTAGTCTATGTACTTTTAACTTTAGTTCATTCTGGTCAATGTACTTTAAAAAATAAAGTGACAATTTTGGTTCATTCATTTTTTTTTTTATTTCATTTTAGCATGACAGTTCATTCAAAAAATTGAATTAAAGAGTTTTCATTGTATATAAAATTTATGTTAAGACTTTGCAATTAAAAACCAAAATAGTCATGTTTTGAAATACAGGGACCAAAATGAACATTTTTGTAAATCTAGAGACCAAAATGAACAAAGGAAAATTGAAAATACAGAGACAAAAATGAACAAAAATTGAAAGTATAAGTATAAGTAGTATAATAAACCGAAGTCGAAACTCAAAAGTATACGAGACCAAAATTTACGTGATCAATTTGTTAAAATAAAGATAAAGACTAACATGGTTAATCTTTCTTTTCAGGAAACAAGATCGTGGTGAAGTGCGAGAAAGTGAAAAACCTAGCCGTAGCAATCACCAGAACCGATGGATCATTCGAAACTACGCTTCCTTCGGACGCCTCCAACTCTCAGTCGCCTCCTTCCAACTGCATTGCCAAACTTGTTGGGGGACCTCACCAACTGTATGCTTCAAGGAAAGACATGGCTTCCATTGTCATCAAGGCAACCAACTCCAAATTCTTCACCATTGCCACAGCTCTCAAGTTCTCCACTTGCAAACAACACAACAAATGCCAAGCCATGAAAGATCAGTTTATTGCAGATTCAAAGACCGTTGATTTGCCTCTGCCACGTGAGTGGGGGCTGGCACCTTCCAGCTACTATCTTCCTGAGCTCCCGATCATAGGCATTCCTTGAATGTTATATCATAGCTGCTAAGTTTGCAATAATCTGCTTTGAGAACTTTAAGGTTTGTGTATTTGTGCTGAAAATGTGTTGTGTTGTTGTGTTGTATGTTGTTGGGAGTGGATTAATCATATGGCTAAGTGTCGTCGGCTATATAATCTAGTTTGAAATATGTTTGTAACTATTGGTATTATGAAGTGAAGTTTCTAAGGCTGGTTTCGTATTGTCTTAGCTAGCTCTTTTTACAGAGATCAAGATATGTATATTGATTAGAGAGTTTCGTTAGATGAACGAGTAGACTAAATTAGATAGATGTATATGAAAATTTACTCTTACTCACTCAAAACATGACGTGAAAGCAGGTTGAAAAGGGAAGACTTCTTCCACGACAAAAAAGTCATGTGTGCTCACCTACTCAATGGCCCACATTCTACTGCATATATGTTCTAACCATGGTCTTACAGCTCATATGTTGTATGTAGATCATGTGACAATATTTTCATACGCACACTTGAAATTCTACATAAATCATTACTTTTACATGAGTCAACACATGTATATTCATTTTGACATTTAAAGTTTAGAGAAGTAAAATGGTAGAATCATAATTCAAAAAATTCCTTAATTTAACCGGAAACTTTTTTATATTTCAGGGGCTAAAGACGTGCCACCACGAGAGAGTTTTTGGTATGGAACTAAGTATTTTTGTAAAAGTTAGAAAAATTAAAAAATCGTAAAAAATATTTAAATTACAAATAAACATTTTTCTATTTCTAAATAAGTTAAAAGTGATTTATATTAATATTAGGTGTATATTAATTTGTAAATGTCGACCTATCAACGGATATTTAATACCATAATATGGAGATTTTTATTAAATTGTACTATGATTATTAGATAAACGACAATACTTTTACAGAAAATATATAATTTGGATGTATAAATATTACCATATAAATAGCTGGAAGGGGAGTTTTGTATTTCTTCTCAACAACATTTAACAAATAATTCAATAGTTTTCACTAGAAAAATAAATAAAAGAGTTATTGAAATTCCTTTAATAAAAAATATTTCTACTCAGAAATTGTTAAGTAGAGTGTAACTTAATATTCTAAAAAAACAAAAAAAGAATCTTACTTTACAAAATTTATAAATTTAATTAATTTTTTGGATTCTAGGGCCAAAATCAATTTGATCCCATTCCCAAAGAGCTTCTTCAAATTCTTCATCTTCTTCAACCATCCCCAAATTACTGCAACTTCCGGCGCACTCCCCTGAGATCTCCGCCGTGCCCGGCACCGAGCACGAAGTTTCCGGCGACCTAGCCATCTGAACGGTCTTCTTTCCCCGCCGTTCGGGTCCGCCGACCGTCGCCTCCATCGGCCGCCGATCGAAGGCTCGAAAGCATCCCGATATCACATAAACTCGGCACAAACTGAACTCATGCCTCAACTGCACACAGAAAAAAATCGAACGAAAGAGCGAATTAATCGGCCGGAATGGAAGGATTGAAACAGAGGAAATTGTTAATTGCTGTTCGTGTTTTTGCGGCGGACCTTGGCTTCTTCATCGATTGCTCTGTACTCGTTCATCTTCCACTTGGTTTTGGTTCCGGTGGGCGCTCTTCCCCTGTAGAACACCATCGTCTTCTTCAGTCCGATCACCTTGCTGCAGGAGGAGTAGACGTAGACCGGAGAGCCGGTGGCCTTCCAATATCCGGCCGCCGTCGTCCGGCTCGGCCGGCCTCCTCGAGCTTCCCTCTCCTGCCGCGGCACCAAGAAGAACCATTGCTCGCTGTCTCCTCTGCAGAGCTCGCCGGCGAAATCTGTTTCGCAAAACCCCCCAAAATTTAGAATTTTATAATTAGGTCAAATTTGTTAGTTTCAATTCAATTTTACTCTTTATTTCGGTTAAAAAAATTTTACTCTCTATTTTTGTTCATCTCTAATTTAAAATTTTAAAATATTAAAATAAATACATAAATTAGATACAAAATAAAAATATAAACCAAAAAAACTATACAAAATGCAACAAACTTTGGTTTTGATTTTGCATGCAACCTTTTGAAAGTTGGGATCTTTTTTGGTTAACAAAAATGGGGTTTTCAAAAAACAAATTAAAATATGAACAATACTTTCAAATGTGAATTTTTTTTTTTCAATTGGTCAATGGTAATTGATATATATTTTGTACTATTGTACTATCCCTAACTTTCAAATGTAATTTTTTTACGTAAGCTCGAAATATAGATAAGTATATCTTTGACCAAAAAGTTAAATATTTGAATTTCTACTCCAACTATAATGGTGTGAGAGTTAGAGGGAAAGAGAAGAGTACTCGGGAGGTCCCAGGGCTCGGAGTCGTAAATGTTGAGGAGGGGGACAACCCGGTGCTTCTCGGGGATGGTTCCGACGAGCTGGTGGCGGAGGTAGAAGGAGATAAGCTCCTCCTCCGTCGGGTAGAAGCGGAATCCGGGTGGATACTCTTCTTTTGCTTCCTTCTCCCCGATCGCCATCGCCATTGCCATTGCCTTCTCTGCTTCCATTTCTCAGTGCCAAAAGTAATTCTCTTTTGCTTCATCTCTCTGCAATATATATAGAGAGAGAGAACTAGAAAGAGAGATGTTGAAAGGAGATTGGTGAGTTAATGGGAGGGAGGTGTAAACATCAAGCAAAACGCGCTTCAATTGGAAAAAAAAGAAGAAGAAGAAGAAACAGAGATGTTAATGGAATTTGGACACTTGTGTTATTGTGATGTGATTATTATCCATCAAAATAACCCTTTTTGACTTGGTCATACACCATTTTTTTCCCTTTTCTTCTACTTCTATACCATTCTCATTATTTTGTTTCATACCAATTCCAATTTCAATGGAATCATTTTAGTCCCTATCCGTGTTTTCTAGCGTTCGAGTTTGGACAGCACAAAACAATCTTCTACGTGACAAGATTGCTATTTTAAACCCTACCTTGACTTTTACCTTAGTAAAGATTCTCGTGCCGAAAATCTTGTGGTCGTGGTGAGTATTGAACGGGTCCAATATGTCAATGTTTATAAATATAGAGATAGCTTCCGTATGCAGATACACAAATTAGATATTACTTCGAATCTATATTGACTTGAGCAGCAAAACTCTTTTCCTTCTTTGTGCAGGCCTTATATATATATTTGTAGTTTCGAACTCTAGTTCCTAAGTGTTTTTTTTAAGTAATAAGAATTCAGCATCAACAAAGTTTGTTTTATTTTTGTTCTAGAATCCCCGAAAAAATAATGTATCAATGACTAAAATTAAGGAATTTAAAAGTTGAAGTACTAAAATATAAGTTTTAAAATTTAGAGACAAAATTGAGATTAAAATGAAATTTTTTTGGGTTGATAACTTGTAATTGTTCTTTAAGTTCAAAATCCTACTAATCTTTTTCTTTACTTATGATCAATTGTGTTTTATAATTGAATGCTATAATATTAACAAAAGCATACATTTTTTAGTTTTAGATTAAAATTTAGAGAAAAATCAATTCAATATATTATTTATTATTTTTAACCATTAATTTTATACATACATTTAAATTTTAATAGTTCCTTTTATATATTCATGTATAAATATTCTTATTACATAAAATTAATTTTTAATAACTATTTAGTTTTTTATGTTATATTATTTTTTAAAGTATTTATTACACATTTTATAAGTCAAGCACGCAATCAAAAAATATTTAGTTTTTTAACCATTAATTTTTTACTTTGATTTGCCAAAGCGAATATAGTTCAGCGATAATTGACATATATTTCCAATCAAGAGGTTGTCACATGTTGGCTAGATCTCACGTAGGTATGTTCATAAACTTTACTAAACTTCGATTTTGGTGCAGCAAAAAATTGAAAGTAGAATATGGACAAACACAAAAGACCTTCTATGCCCTCAAAGACCATGCAAAAAGGGAAGAAAAAAAATCAATAATACAACATCCAACCCACGAATTTTTTGGAGTAGATATATGTTTTAACCAGTTGATCTTACGCTCCAGCATAACTAGCATCGTAAAAATGTTATTTAATATAACTCATATATTGTAATATAGTGTCAATTTGACAAATAACTCATCTTTCCAACTAAAAATTTGTGAGTTCGAATTCTCATTCCACATATTATATTAAAAAATGTGATACGGTCATTTTTATATTCTTAAATATGAGAAATTACAAAATAATTTTTTTTACCATATAAGATATGGATCCAACATACAATTCAAGTAAGTTTTTGACCAGGTAAATTATACATGTGGAGAAAAATGAACCAAATAAATAGTATTGGGTTATAACATTGACCTTTTCAACTCTAGATTATAAGAATCAGGTTAAATTTTTATAATTTAGTTCAATTGATTTTTCAAAATCATCGTCAAAACATAAGTGATTTTGATAGTGGCAAAAATAATTTTGATAATGCCAAAATGAATCCCAAACACACCCTTAAAATGGTTAACTTATTATTAGTTTTTTAGTATAACATGTTGGGTAGAAGATTGAACTCACAACGTTTAGTGGAGATATATATGCCAATATGCTCATGATTGGATAGTTCGCTTATTAATTACTCAATTTTATTTTATTAATCTTAATTATTATTTTTAGTAGGTAGTATTCTTGATCAAAACACATTTGATAACCATTTCGTTATACAAATTTAAGTAACGAAAAACAAAAATTTATTGACAATAACCAGTTGAACTGCTCGGATTGACAATAAACAAAAATTTAAGTACATTATAATAATTAAAAGTTTGAATGACAAAATTTCACTTATAAACTTTAATTTTGATTTTTATCTTAATAGAACTATAACATTAGCATAGCTAGTAAATTTTAATTAATGTAATAAGTTAATTAGAGTAAATGAATGATAATTTAGCACTAGAAAGCAATAATTAAGGGGTAGAATAATTAGTGATAATTAGCATATATCTCTCATCCTACATTTTGTTAAGAAATTAAGGGATAAAATAAGATTGGTCCATATGATTCTCCAATTTTATCCAAATTTTTAGCTTATTTATCTTATTTACTTGCTTTTTTCATGTCAAATCATAATGGATTATAGAAAGCTACCACATGAATATTTAACTAACGACACTAATAATAAAATATTTATTGTAATCAAAGTTAAAGAAAATGCAATTAAACATATTTAAAGTTTAAGAAGTAAATTGATAAAGTGGAGTGAATTTTGTAATTTAAGTTGTTTTCATTTTTTTTTTTGGGAGAAGAGTAATTTAAGTTAGTTTTAAAAACAAAATAAAATTTAAAATTGTTGATCGCCGGAGATAAGGGATACTTGTTACCGGGAAAGCTGGCAGAGTTGGAGAGTTTGACGCGCTATTCCGTACGGTGCCGTTAGCTGGACGTGAATTGACGGTTTACCTAACTTTTATCTGGACAATGGTGGGCTCAAATCATGAGAGAGAAAGTCAATCACCAAAATATAATATTATTAAATTAATATATTTGTATCATTTTTCAAAATTTAGGACTAAAAATATATATTTTAAAACTTGAATGACCAAATTGACCTGTGTTTGAAATTTAAGGAATAACAAATGTATTTTATATGATTTTGGTATTTATACTTTTAGTCTTGCTTCGTTTTAGTCAATATTTTTCAAAATGTTGATTTTGGTCCATATACTTTCAACTTTGTTTCTTCATTTTTGTTCATGTTTAAACGTGACTAATTTGGTCTCTATTTACAAAATTTTAACATAATTTTTATACAAAATGAAAACGCTTTAATATAAATTTATAGCTATATTTCAAGAAATTTAGTGAGTGAAGTATAATGCTAAATTATGATTGAAATAAATGAGATAAAATTGAAAATGAAAAAAATCAAAATTGTCACTTTTAAAAAGATACTGGAACCAAAATAGACCTTTTGAAAAATACAAGAACCCCCCAATTTTACCCATACGATTTCGATTGGATTATAAACTTATTTGGGTTGGGTTGGGGTTCAAATTAATAAATTAAAATTTTATTAGTTACGTTGTTTCAAAGGTTCACCTAAAACCTAAACTTATTATTAATTTTAAAATTATTTCATTTAATATTTTTTTTAATTATTTATTCGGAGCTCCTAAAAACAATTTTTTAAAGTATTTACAGTGTACCTTTTTACCATATAAATAAAAATCTAACTTACCAATCTTAATTCAATATTATTAGACAATATATAAATAAATGTTTAACATATTATCATTTATCCAATACTTTGAACAAGTTACTCGAATAATCCAAACCAGGGTGGGATTGGGTTGGGTCGAATAACTTTACAACCAGAACAATTATATTGGGTCTAAAAAGTACCTCAATCCAACTCAACCAAATCCGTGAACACTCCCAAATTGGTGGGAGTAGGATGAGTGTAAAATATACTCCTCGTAGGATGAGGGTAAAATATACTCCTCGAGATTGATGATGCCGAAGGTATCCCTAATTTGACATGACATTAATTTTAGATGTCATAATCTAAAGAAATTAGGAAGGAAAAAAAAGGATGGGATACATATCTGTGTTTACTTCTTCTTCTTGGTTTTTTTTTTTTTCTCTAAGTTCACATTTTATCATCTATTGATTTGATTTTAGAAAGATGTTCTTCTCTCTTGTCCAATAATTTGACATAAGATTTAGATTTTTAAAGGGAGAGGTGTGAGTTAAAAAGGGATTTCAATTTGTTCTTCACACTCTTTACTCATTCTGTTCATGCTAGGTCGTGGGAAGTGTTTTTGGACATCATCAAAATGTCTCGACTAACCTTCACTGATATTTTTAAGTTCGTTGGATTTGTGTGTGAAATAAATTGGAATTTGAAAATATTGATAAACAGTTAAATATTTATGTATTTGATATAGGAGACGAAAGTCGTAATTATTAATTCAGATAAACAGTTTAAATAAGGAGTTGTTTCTTCGTTTTGTTAAGTTATTTGTGTTAAAGTTTTTTTTAGTACAATATGTGAGGGTGGGGATCGAACTCACCACCTCTTGGTTGAGGATATATGCCAATTAGCACCGAACTATACTCGATTTGACACATTTGTGTTATAGCTACTAAATTTTTGTGTGAAAGGTTACATGTTTATACAATTATATATAGTTGTTGTTTTCTTCATTTGGGATATCCAAGCATTTCTCATTTGAGTTTGTGCTCCTCTCACAAGAATTTTCTTTTTCTTTTGTAATTGTTGTTCTTGTTTGTGTTGATAGCAAGTGTCTAAGAGTTATGTCAGATCCAAATAGTTCGATGTTGTTATTTTATCGGAGTTAAGTTGTTGTATCCTGTTGAGACGATTACTACTGTAATCTACTAGTATTACCCTTACATATATATACTTTTTAATATGACACATAATCGTCCAATATGATATACAAAAAATTAGGTTATATAATATATATCTTAAATATATGCTGTATTTATCCAAAATATATTCTATGCAAGTATATAAAACAGTACCACATCATATTATTGAAGTATTATTTCTAGGGGTATATGCTTCATATACTGACTACAAATATACTATATGCGATTTATTATATCAGCAATCCACACGGTAAATGTAATGTCTCAGGTTCAAGATCTCTCTCGTTCGGACGTGGTATCGGTTCATTCATGTACCCCTCCTCTCTAGTCGGGCATCACAGTAAAAGTCTATATTCATCCAAAAANCCAAAAAAAAAAAAAAAAAACATCAGTTGTAGCTAGAGTTGGTGGGATGTAGTTGATTTTCTAGATTGGACTATAAAATGACAATTCACATAAACAAAAAGTTAAAAGCTATTTTTCCGATTTAGTACAAATCATGCCTAATTTTTTTGAAGTCAATGGCTGAAATAACTTAATCAAAACGACTATCGAAGAAACTCAATCTATAGATGATCAACGAATTCAAACGACGATGAAAAACGAAGCTAATACCAGTTGAAATTAAGAAGCAAACGACTATGAAAAATTGAAGAGGAAAGCTGATTTCGTGGGTTTGGAAGAACCTAGTAGAAGTCGTACAATAATGGAGGATGTTTAGTTAAAGTAAACATAGTTTAGTGGTAATTGAGATATATCTCAATTAAGAGATTGTGGATTCGATAATTCAATTTTCAAATCTATTATCAAACACATATTTAGAAACACTAACAATAAACCTGTTTTTAAATTACCAACCAAACCTACCACAATTTTCAAGGATCTTCCTTCAAAAACTTTTAATAAGAATTTATATTTTTTGTTTATTTTTTAGTACAATAAATAATAAATAGCGGGGAGATTTCAAGTCATGACCTCTCGTTCAAAAACTGAGACCAATTTGCTCGGGGGACAAAACTTCAAAGAGTTGGAATAAAAAAAAAAATTCATTTTGAGGTTTGGGCAAGGCAATTTGGAATGGATGAATTCCTTTTAATTTTTAAAAACTTTTTTTTTTCTCTTTTCAGTCACCCATGCTAAATTATTATTCATCAGCCTAAACAATATATCATATTAACATTTGAGTAATTAAGTTAACAATTAAAATTTATTAAAATACTATAAACTTAAACAAGCTTTTTTAAAGTTCGGGATCGCAAATAAAACCATCACTAAAGTTTATGAATTATATCAATGCCAAATTATGACCTTCTAATTAAACAAGCGGACCTATAAAGAAGTTTGGCCGACCTATGATGAAGTGAGGTATGCGAAAGAAGATATGCACGAAAAACGTAGATTCTCTACCTTCATAATAAATGGAGAGGAAACAACAATGCAAGGATTAAAACACAAGACTTTCTACTCTGATATCATGTTAAAGATAGATAAATTACCACTTGGGGCCCTCCCTTCACCACCCCATGGGGATGGTCTACAGGGTTCATAACTACTCCTCTTACTACAGGACGCTTACCTAGCCAACATTTAGATCCGGCTCTACCCAAACTTTTCTGGTTTACCCCAGCATTCYCCACTTGTCCGACTGTTGCTGAGCAATTTTTGGATATCAAACGGACCTCCCCAGAAGGTAATTTTAATGTGGCCGATTTCCCCTCTTTTGCAATCAGTTTCGCTACAACACCTGCTGCTCTAGCTAATTGTCTTAACCTAAAAGTTTAAGTTGATGAATTGGATAAATTTAATTCATATATGGGATATCTAATATCAGTCTACATTCGAGTTATTCACTCTCAAGACGAACTATCAAAATTGTATACCTGCATAAAGAGAGGATTTCAGTATTTAAACATGTTTGGGAGTTGGCCCACTTGACATCCACTTTCCACATTGTGTGAAACCCAACATGAATTCAGCGATAGTGACAAGTTGGAAGTTGAATAGTTGTTGAAGAGGGATTATCAGTGGTTATGTAGTATAGCTATAGCTCTGCTCGAATCAAGAGATCACTGAGCTATATTTTTGGTAGAACTATATACTTAACATAGTAATGTATTCTTAGTCGAGCTATATTCATGACAGAGTTATTTCTCTTCGAAAAATGGGTCTGAGACTTCATACCTCATCCTATAGTCAAGCTTTTTCATCATTTTTCATCGCCTTAACAAACTATATTTATAATTTGATGAAAATAATCACACACATTTATCATTATTTACCAACTTCTACCCTCTTTTAAAGAGAAATCACGTTGTCTCCGTCATCAAAATCTCATGAAAAAAGGAAGAATTCATCCAAGGAGAAGGATACGAAAAGCAAAAGATATTATAAAATAAAGCAGCGGAGTCTTTTTTTTTTTTTTAATTATATTACCAAAGGTTTAAATACTATTTTTTGGCCTCTACTTTGGACTTTAGTTTATTTAAGTTCGGATACTCTTAAAGGGTCTATTTCGATCTCTACACTTTTTAAAAAATGACCATTTTCGTCTCTCTATTTTTAGTTATCTCATTTATATTTCAATTATAATTTTATCCGAGGACACTTCAATCATTAAATTTCTTAAAATTGTAGCCAGAAATTCTATTAAATAATTTTCATAGTATATAAAATTTGTGTGAAAATTTTATAAATAAAGATCAAATTAGTCGCTCTTTAAAAATATTTAGACCAAAACAACATTAAAATGAACAAAAATTGATTTCAACATCAAAATGGACAAAAACTGAAAGTAAAAAGACTAAAATAAACGTTTTAAAAATTACATATACTACCATTAATTAAAATATAAAATAAACTTACAAAACCAAAATAATATTTAGTTGGTGGGAGAGAAAAAGTGAAAACCAAAACCATATTATATTTAATTATTTATATTATATGCATTGATAGTTGTTTTCCACCCAAATCCAAAGGGGAAAAGTGGAGTTATTTCTAGAAAGTTGAATTTGAAAGATCTATTCAGAATTGGAAAAAGAAAAGATTTTTAACGCATTATTGGAGGTGGTCGAAGGATGTCAACTTAGTAAAACACGTTGTGTTGGGGATTAAAATGTTATTTTCTACCCAATCATTGGAAAAAAAATATATATGAGTCTATTTTTCAACGCGTCCAAGTAGACACCATGATATAAAAATAGGAAAATTTGTGTTACTTTCCAATTTTTCTAGTAATTTTTTTTTAAGAGAGATAGTAGGGGCGTTCATGGATGGGACGGACAGAGACGAGGAAGTCTTCTCATTCCCGTCCCCCATTTTATATCCCATCTTCGTGAAATTTCCTACGAAATTTTGGTGAGGTGGAGTGGGATTCCTTGCCTGAGATTCTTAGAGGTCGGAACCTCGCAAGGAATCATTTTTCTCATTTATTATTTTTATTATTTTAATTAATTTCACTATTAAATTCTTTTTTCTTTTTATAAAAACATAATTAATTGCTTACTCACCAAACATGAAAATCCTCATTTGAAAGAAAAAATTATCGTTTCATTTTAGTCCAATTATCCATATAAAAGGTAAATATATCACAACAAGTCTACTAACATCTCAACAATAAATTTGAACGGGATGGGGCGAGAAATGGGGACGGGGACTAGACCATATTCTTCATTTCCCATCCCATTTTAGATGGTGAGGAAGAATTTTTCTCCATCCCACCCTGCGAGGAGCTTAAACAGGGGATTCCCCATCCAGTGAGGGGCAGATCCCCATGCAGCTCCGTCCTTGTGGGAAATAGACACACCTAGAGATAGGAGAGATCACACAAAACAATAATAATAATAATAATATTATTATTATTATTATTATGTTTTGACATCTCATCGGAACTTAAGGAAAGTAACATTCTTTTTGTTAAATCAACAAATTATCAATTGGCAACAAATAAGGAAGTGGAGATAATCCCAACTTCAACTCTCACAGAAGATAATAATAAGTACTTTATCTACTAAATTTGTGTATGGATCAGTAATTTTAGCTTTGTTCTCTAATAGTTTCACTTACCTAGACTTATCTAAATTATTTTGGGAAAAAGGAACTATTCTATCCTTCCTTCAAAGCTATTTTCATCTATTTTGTAATAAAAGTTAATTTGGATTCAACTTCACTAGAGTATGTTTAAATTGAGCCAGAATTAGTTCTAGGGCTGACTTAAGTTAGTTATAGACCACGATGCTTAAAGACCCTCAAACTGAGTTATCTATTTATTTTAGTTTTTAATTATAAATATAATTTACAATGTAAAATGATATATCTTCTTTTTACTTATAATATTGAAAAGATAAAAGTAATAATATATATATGGAAAAAAAAGCCTTTAATCAAATATAATTTTTTTTTTTTAAGAAAACCCATAATTAATAAGCCTCGTAAATTTGTTTCAATTTTAATTGACTACGTCTAAAATTTTTTACTCCATTGAATTTTTTCCTTCTCAATTAAAACGTTTAAGTTTTCTTTAAAATTCAATTATTCATATAATCCCTCGAACTTTAGGATTGGAAACTTTCCCTATTCTCTCTCTCTTTTTTCACCGTTAAAACATTTCTAATTCTTTAAAAAAAAAACAGAAAAAAAAACTCTTCCATAATTGTATACCTTAAGACTAATTTTAATTAATTCTCTTTCTCCCTCTCTCTCAACCTTCATATATATATATATATATATATTTTAAGACTTCATATCATCTTGAGCCGTCATTGGCCAGCTCCTATATTACTTTATAATATGGTTTTATATACATTATCCACGTATCTAGTCTATTTATATTGGATTTAATAAAATAATCATGTACTAATGACATCAAAATGTAAGTAGTACACAGAGCTCTACTTACCAATTTTTTTTTTTTTCCAATTGTGTTTTCCAAATTGTGTGTTGTTGTGTTGAATCTTCATTTGTAAATAATTTAGGTGCTTATAAATTGTGGGTTAAAATTACGATTTTGAGAATTCTATCCATTAGGGTATCCATACTTATGAATATTTGCCCTACGAGATAAAGGTTCTAATTAATTTATAAATCATATTTTTATAGTAGAATTGTTCTATAGTTTAGAAGTTTAAGTGAGATTTGTCACATGCTAACCTCCTTTTAACTTTTAATCACACATGCTAAATTATTATTTATAAGCTTAAACGACCTATCTATCATAGTAACATTTGAGTAATTAAGTTAAAAATTAAATTATTAAATACTATAAATTTAACTAAATTCTTTTAAAATTCAAAATCACTAAATAACTCTGTCACTAAAGTTTATGACTTATGTTGATGTCAAATTATGCCTCCTAATTAAACGAGCAAATCTATAAAGAACCATGACCGACTTATAAGGAAGTTTGGCCGACCGATGATGAAGTGAGCTATGTGAAAGAAGACTCGAACAAAGAGAATAGATACTTTGACACTTAGGTCAGTCTCAATCCAAGTTATTTCCTCTCAAGACGAGCTTTCAGAATTGCATACGTACATAAAGAGTGAACTTCAGTATTTATAAATGTCTGAGATTTGGTCCCACTCGGCATCCACTTTGCACGTCATGTGAAACCTGGTATGAATTTAGCGGTAGTGGCACATTGGAAGTTAAATTATGGTTGAAGAGTGGTTATGGATGATAATGTAGTATAACTCGGCCCGAATCATAAGATGACCAAGTTGGTAGATCTATATACTTGGCCATCGCGATATATTCTTGGTCAAGTTATATCTTTGACCGAGCTATATCTATGACAACCCTATTACTCTTTCGAAAATGGGTACGAGGCTTCATACCTCAGCCTACAGTCATCCTTTTTGACATTTTTCCTCACCTTGACAAACTATATTTATAATTTTGTGGAAATAATCGCACATATTTATCACTATTTACCAACTTCTACCCTCCAAAGAAAAATCACATCGTCCTCGTCATCAATATCTCAGCAAAAGGAAAGATTCATCTTAGAAGAAGGGATACGAAAAGCAGAAGGAAAGATCCAAAAGATATTATAAACTAAAACAAGAAGTGGAGTCTTTTTTTTTCCTTTTTTCTTTTTTTTTTTTTAAATTATATTATTGAAATTTTATCTACTATTCTTCACCTATATTTTTGAATTTTGGTTCATTTTAGATCTGATCATTGAACAAAAAAAAAGATCATTTTTATCTTTCCATTTTCAGTTTTATCTCATTTGTTTTTCAATCATAATTTTAACATATGACACATCAATCATTAAAATTGCTTGAAATTACACCCGTAAGTTTGTATTAAATAGTTTTCATTAAGTATAAAATTTTAGTTGAAATCTTGTAAATAGAAATTAAATCCGTCACTATTTAAAAATATATAGACCAAATGAGAGTTTTGAGAATGCAAAACTAAAATAAATAAAAATCGAAAGTACATTCACTGAACATTTCACCCACCAAAATCAACTGAAATAGAAAATACAACTTACAAGACCAAAGTAATATTTATTTATTTTTAGTAGCCAAGATAATATTTAGTTGGTGGGAGAGAAAAAGTAAAAACCAAAACCATATTATAATTATATTATATGCTTTGATAGTTGTTTTCCACCCCAAATCCAAATGGGACAAAGTGGAGTTGGTCGAAGAATGTCAACTTAGTAAAAAAATGTTGTGTTGGGGATTAAAATGTTTTTCTCTACCCAATGTCTCATTTTCGAACGCGTCTGAATTGACACCATGATATAAAAAATTGTGTTACTTTCCACTATTCCCATTTTTCTAGCAATTCTTTTCTAATGAGAGATCACCAAAATAATAATAATAATAATAATAATAATAATATATTTTGCCATGTCATCTTGAACTTACGTTTTTTTTTTGTTAAATTATCAACAAATATCGAGAAGATAATAATTATCTACCGAATTTTATTTGGATCATTAATTTTAACTTTGTCCTTTAATAGTTTTATTTAACTAGGGTTGTTTACATTACTTTGAAAAATGTATTCTATTTTTCCTCTTCGAAGCTATTTTAGTCTAGTTTTGTGATGAGAGTTAATTTCAGACTCAAACTTAACTAGGACATGTTTAAATTGAACGAGAGCTAGCTCCTGCTTAATTACTTTAATTTCTTATGCGGTTGTATATTCATCCACATATTTAGTCTATTTATGTTCGAATTAATAAATAATCAGGTAATGGGTCAATTAAAAATCAACTACATCGAAAAAGTAAATAACCATGTACATCGAGCTCCTACTTACAAATTTTATTCTTTTTCAATTATGTGTGGTTGTGTTGAATCTTAATAAGTAAATAATTTAGGAGCTTATAAATTGTGGGTTAAAGTTACAATTTTGAGACTTCCATTGATTAGGGTATCCATACTTATGGATATTCACCGTACGAGATAAAGATTCTAATTAGTTTATAATCATATCTTTATGGTAGAATTGGTTTCTATAGTTTAGAAGTTTAAGTGAGATTTCTTTTCTAAGATTTCGAATGTGATACAATTCTATTGCCAGTGAGATCAGCTATCTCCTTTCCTTCAACTAATTCAAGCGATTCCGTCAGTAGGAAAGTCATCTCATTGAACATTGGATTATATATACTGAAAAAAAAAAACAATACAAAATCGAAAGTCCAATATAGATATACAACGGTCGAGAGCTGCCAATTCTAGAGGTAACACTTTCTTTTTTCGCTTGTTCGTCAAGCTTTCGAGCAGTTCTTTCAACTGCCGCGCCACCCAGGGACTGAACAGGTTTAATTTAAATATTGTGCTATATATAATCTTTCTCTAACTCTTAACTTTCTTAGATGTTTAGTTGGTTTGGTTTGTTGGGTTAGTAAAGAACTAAAGTTAGAAACTATAAATGGGAAACAAATTCACCAAGAAAAGTGTTTAATAAAATCCACTAGACTTCAAAAAATAATTACCTATAATTTCGTGCATACTTTCCATGTGTTGTTACACTAATACGTACGACTTTTGTTTTGGACCAAACAATAACACATGCACTCACATAAATGCGTAGGAGAGAGTCTAGACAGAGGGGAAGGAGGAGAAAAAGAGAGAGAGAGATACCATTTAGGTTAAAAAAAAATTAAAATTTTAATAAGATATGACATGTGTCGAACCAAAATTTTAAATGTCAATATTGATAAAAATGTCAATGTATCAATTTTATGAAAATATCGATATAAATATCGCCAAAATGTCAATGTCAATTAATGTCGATGGATGTTTCTAGAAAATAATTAAAAAAATCATAACAAACATGCATTTCACTCTTTTTATATTAATTAAAATTTATTAATATTAGTATTGTGTACATATTAGTGATATTTTTTATATTTTTTAAACTTTTGTGATACTATAGAAATTTTGATTCACCTCTCATGTTGATGTTGTTGGGGCTGATTAGCGCCTGCCACGTGTTAGCATCGTAAAGGTATTTTAGTTGAAAGATGCTTTTTATTATAATAATTTGTGCAAGTTCCTTTATGTCGGATATCATTAGCCGAGCTGAGTTGTCCATCACTTATTATTAGCCGACATGAGTTAGCATGTCTGTAGAAGTGTTGAACAATGCACTAAGTTCGACAACATGCCGCGTTTTATAGACGGTCGGATGACCGTTAGCCCTATGTCGGGACCCTGTCAGATTTCATCCCTATAAATAGGGATGCCTGCCCTCCATGCAAGGTAAGCGAATCTATTTGCATTAAGAGAGTTAGATTAGATAATGACTAACTTGCTCGTTATAGTACTAATCTTGTTTTGCAGGTTCTTCGGAGGACAAGGAAGATCATCTTGTACGCTCCGACCTATGTAGATGAGCTTAGTCAATTTTTGGATCAAAACAAATGTCGAATTCATGTACATGTGAAAATATGTATGAAAATTTAATACTATGTGCCTAACTCATTAAAAAAAGGAGTTTGTATCATCAAAATTCTACTTTATCATATTAACTTTTTCCTAGGTCAACTAACAAACTAGATTATAAATTAAATCCAAAACTTGTGAGTGCCTCATGCATATTTGAAACCATAAATCTAACTCTTTGGTAAAATTGAAGGGGTGTTGAATTTGGCTTAAGACGTGAAATTCGTATTTTACATGCACTTGAGACATAAGTTTCGTAAAAATTCACTTATACAACTTTCAAACTAACATGAAAGTCTAACATTTTCAAGCTTAAAATGTCAAACATCTCAAATTCTCAATTATAACGTATCGACTTCGGATCCTAAATAATCAAATAAGAATCAAATTTATATTCAATCTAAACATAACTCAACTTGTAAAAGACACTTCTCGATTTTAAAAATTTCAAAAAACTTAAAAAAAAAAAAAAAAAAAACCTCTGAAGATACATTTTAAAAAGTTCAGTGTTAAAACTCTTAAACCCATCCAGAAAGAAAGAAAAGAAAAAAGAGGAATCTTTTGCGTTGTGCCCCTTTCCGATTCCCCGTTGTCCACATTCCCCATTCTCTCTGTTTCGGTCTCCAATGGCGATTTCCGACACCCTTCTTCTTCCCCAAACTTCCCCATTTCCCCCAACAACCCGCCGCTCCTCTGCCCCCAAAAATGGCCTCCAAATCCGAAACAGCGCCAGATCCGTCAACTTTCTCGATCTCCGACCCGAGTCCCGACCCGACCCGCTCATCTTCGACCTTCCCCTGTTTCGCCCCGGGTCCGACAGCTCCCGATTCGACGTGGTGGTGGTCGGCGCCGGGCCTGCTGGGCTGCGCCTGGCCGGAGAGGTGGCAGGGTACGGCATCAAGGTGTGCTGCGTGGACCCTTCGCCGCTGTCGCCGTGGCCCAACAACTACGGCGTGTGGATCGACGAGTTTCGCGCATTGGGCCTTCAGGATTGCTTCCACAAGACCTGGCCGATGGCTTCCGTCTACTTGGACGACCGGAAAGTCAAGTACCTCCACCGCCCCTATGCTCAGGTTCCTCTAAACCTTTTAAAATTCCCATTCACCATTTTCCAACATCATTTCTTTCTAATTTTTTTAGTATAATATTTTGTGCATATAGGTTGATGATAATGTTTTTTCAAAATGTCTTGTTTTTACGAATTTATTTTGTTTTCGTTTTTTAAATTATACGGTAAGCTCATGGCTTAGTTATTTGTTTTATTAACTTTGTCTTTGATCATTCACTTCTTTATTTCAAAATAGAAAAAAAAAATCACTCGTAATCTTTTTAAGAAAGTATTTGTCGATACGGAGGAATATTATCCTTATTATCATTAAATGTTTGACAACTAAGATATAAAAAACAATGAGTTTTGAATTTTTTTAGTGGGATAAGATTTGGTCTTTAACTTCAGAAACCAAATATTTTTCCTTTTTGAATTGTGGTAAAGTAAAATGATTGTATTGGTAATCACTGAATTTTATTATTTTTTATTCATATTTTGATCATTAGAATTTAGATCTAATATAGCTTTTAAGTACATATATTAGCACTATCTAAGCACCTAATTCCATGTTTACTACTGTATCAAATTGACAATTTTTTATTTAAAAAAAACAATATATTTTTATGCATTTTCTCTAAAAATTTATTTTTTCGTAAAGAAGGCGAGTTCTCTAAGGATGGTAGAGGACTCAATCCGCCTGCTGTGGCGGGGTGGTTCTTTTGTTTCACAATAAGAGATCTGGACGGTTATCTCGAGTTCCAACAAAACCATTTTTAAGGATGAGGACGACGGTTCAGGAATTCGCTCGAAAGAAGTGGCGTACCAAGGGATATTTCGATCACTTTGTTAGATCACTTGTTAAAATTTAAATAATAGTTGACAAAAAGATAGGGAGCATCTAAATATGTTTCTATTAACTATTAACATAAGTGTATACTAAAATTGTCCATCTAAGAAAAGATGTATGTATCTCCGACTAAACAACAGTGAGTTGGAATTTGTAGCTAAAGTGAGTATCTAATTGATTATTTCTTAAAAGTTACCAACTAAAATAAATATTTGATTCAAATTAAAATTGTTGGGGCAGGTGAGTAGGAAGAAACTGAAGACGAGATTAATGGAGGAATGTGCAGCAAAGGGGGTGAAATTTCACAAGGCAAAAGTCTGGGAAATGGAGCACCAAGAATTCCAATCTTCAGTCCACTGCGACGACGGCGCTCAAATCAAAGCAAGCTTAATCATCGACGCCAGCGGATTCTCCACCAAATTCATAGAGTATTCGAAGCCAAGAAACTGCGGATTTCAGATCGCCCATGGAATTCTGGCTGAGGTCGAAGAACACCCATTCGATCTAAACAAGATGGTTCTAATGGATTGGAGAGACACCCATTTGGCGAACGAGCCATATCTAAGACAAGAAAACAAAAAGGCCCCAACTTTCCTCTACGCGATGCCGTTCGATTCGAATCTGATTTTTCTGGAGGAGACCTCCCTCGTCGGCCGCCCGGCGCTGCCGTACGCGGCGGTGAAGAGGAGGATGGCGGCGAGGCTGCGCCACTTGGGAATAAGGGTG
>NW_019104509.1:338513-349718 GCF_001995035.1 Momordica charantia
TTTTTTTTAAGTACCTCTTCATACTTGCATATTCGTTTAATAAAAGTTGAGTTTCATACTCTTTAAAAACTTGTACAAACTTACAGTACGCTTCAGCATTCTTGGACATGTCCACATTGACAAAACTTCACATGCATAATTTTTTTAATGATAAAACTCGGCTCCTTACTAGTAAGGAGCAACCTTGTCCTTTCCACCATTAAATATTTGACAACTAAGAAAGAGAAATGTAAAAACAAAAATTTAATTTAAAAAATAATGAGTTGTCAAATATCTAACGACGGCAAGGACAAAGTTGCTCTCCTTACCAATGAGGAGCCAAGTTTTATCCATTTTTTAATATAGCTGCTTAACAGTGGAAAGATGCTTATGTTGTTTTTTATGTTTTGGGTATTTGATTAGTGGATAATTTTTCGAAGAATACTCAAGTTCCGAATCCTTATATTTATTTGTTTTCTTTTTGGGGTTAGATACAACATCCAAGGTTGCATTTGAATCGGTTCGACATGGTCATCACTCCTCATCATGATTATTATCCTTTAACTTCTCAAGCACAAGAGCAAGTCCCTCGATTTATGAAGAAGTGGATAACTCCACGTGAACCACCAGATCAGCATGTGGTAAGTGTGCTGACCGTATATATTTCGTTATTCTTTCGATAAAAATTTTTGGGCTTATACTGTCAGGTTTTCTTCTTTCAATTGACAAAATACAGTCTGTTCTAAAATTTCTAAATACAGGTCTTGACTGTTGGAGCCCTTCATCAGATTGATTTTGCTGCATTACGCAGTGCAGCTAGTGCATGGCACGATGAGTTTGCTCCTCTTCCGAAACCCTTATTGGTGGTCAACATAGGAGGGCCTACAAGTATGTTTCTCAATCTATTGGGGCATCATACTCACTATCAATTTATCCGTTATCCCCTTTCCTTTTGTTTTTAAAACATGAAGCTTACCTTGTTGATAATCAATTCTTTACTATTAAAAAAAGATTATTCCTTGTTTATTAGCTTGTAAGGGTCATATTACTTTAACCATTAGTGTATTACTATTTTGTATAGCATGCTAAATGAAAATTTTTGCATTTTGATATATATGTAAATTTTGAGCTGTTGGTATGTGTTTTTGACTAAACTCAGGTCTGTCGCTGACTATATTAATTGTGCATTATCTGGAGAACATTTCTTAGAATAACTTGGTTTGAGAAGCCCCATATTATATTCAATATTTTGAAAGTCATAGAAGGGATAAAGATAACTACAAGTCATGGAAGAACTAATGGTCCACGAATATACACTCTTAACACTCTGAGACCAACAAGTAAAGTTGTCTCCATTTAGTTGAATGGTGATTATTTGGTCTGGGTGGCTGTTGGGAATTGGGATTAATGGTCCCATTCTCATAAATCTCAGTTACAGAGAACGAAGTTGATTCAGAAGTTACTTCAGACATTGCAATGAGGTTAGAAGTATGGTTTGACCAGATGTGATTAGTGGCCAGCGAGGACACAACTGGACTGCTCAGACAAGGTAGCCCAAATACTCAGACAGTTGTCTGAACATGGATGAATGACAATGATGAAATCTTATTTTTGGACGGTGCAAACATGACGCGAAGAAATTTTCATCATTCTCTATGCAGACTAGTTTGTGCACTATGGTTGGTTATTGCATGCTGGAGAATACTGCATGTAGGAGAAACGGGCATTGGAGAAAAAAGGTGCATCAAAGGTCCAACTTTGACTAGGGTTTCTTTTAGCTCTAATACCAACTAAACAAGATTTGAGAAAAATTATATTATAGAGTATATCATATGCCATAATATGAAAGTAATACAAAGTCCTCTGACATAAACAAAGACCAGCTAGAGTCTAAAGATAAGGAATGAATTAAATTTGCAGAAACATAATTATTGCCATAAAAATGGACAACTAATATACAGATGGAGGAAATTCAACAGAACACTTGTTTATATTTGAGTGAAATTTAACATGTATGTCACCCATGAATAAACCATAGAACAAATAATTTATATACTGTTAAATTTCTCATTGTTTTGTTGTTTGTATTTTTAACTTTTGAGAGAATTATGGTGCTGGAGCACTTAACCTGGTTTTTCAAGGCTGTGAATGTTGCTAGGAATGTCGTCAGGAATGTTGTGCTGGGTCTTGAGAGATTTTGTTACGAGCAGAGAGTACAATAACTATAATCTATGCAGAATTTAGGGTGATTTTCAGTAAGAAGTCCTGGGTATATGTAGGAAAACCTGTAGCCTCCATTATCCAAATCTTTTATCTTCTTTTTCCAATGTGCCTTGGAGCTGCATATTTTTGTTTTGTTTTCTCCCCTTTTGTTCACTAATATGTGATGGAAAACTTCCCCAAGGAGGTTTATACTGGGCTCATTGTGCCACCTTCACTTTATTTTCTCTTCCTCTTGCCTACTAGACACAATTCATGATATAGGAGGTGCAAGTTGCTAGGATGTAGGGTAGGTGGATAAGTGGACCTATATTGACGTGTGCAAAAATTTCTTCCTATATCAATAGTAGAGACCACGGGATACATTTTTCTGAAAAAATGAACACTTATGTATATAGGTCTCTGTATTTTCACTACATTCTTGTTGGTGATCGTGTTGATAGTGGACATTATAGATAAAATGTGCTTGAGTTATAATTAGATTTTCTGCAGGTTGCTGTTGGTATGGTGTGGATCTTGCAAAGCAGTTGGTAACCAGTTTGCTGAGCGTTCTTGCAAGCTGTGGAAGTGTCAGAATATCCTTCTCGGACAGAACTCCTAAGAAGGTAGGGTTGAGAAAATATCTTAGTTATTTTCTATCGGTGACCTTTCTTATACCTTGTGCTTTCTTAACAGGTGTATAATGTTGTCGTGAAAGAACTTGGGGATAATCCAAAAGTTCACATCTGGGGTGGACAAGGTTCATGATTATCTATTATATGAGTTTGATATGTTTTGTTTATTGTAGCCATATCTGTAAATTTGATTCAGTAGTTCCATATTAATATTCTTCAGAGCCGAATCCGCACATGGGCCATTTAGCTTGGGCAGATGCGTTTGTTGTAACAGCAGATTCAGTTAGCATGATAAGCGAGGTTTGCAGTACTGGGTATGATTGTCCATCTCATGATTAATCCCCGCTTTCAAATTTCTTTTTTCCATTTCTTAACCTCGTTATGTTGATCATTCCCGTCTCTGTTTTTATTGCAGGAAGCCTGTCTATGTAATTGGAACTGAGCGCTGTAAGTGGAAGTATTCTGCGTTCCATAAATCTTTGAAAGAGAGAGGAGTCATCCGACCATTTACAGGCTCTGAGGATGTAAGTGATTTTTTATTTCTTGATGCCTCATAGTGACTCTGCTGTTACACATCTCTTGATGTTTTTCCCTCTATTTTTAATGCATGATCGGTTATCTAATTAATCAAAGTTTCAAAATTAAATTCTAACGTGGAGAAGGGAATGAATGTTCTGAATTTGTTACATTTTAAGGTTCTTGTTTGGCTCTGCTCTTGTCTAGTTCGTCTTGTGCCACTAATTCAGACACCTTCCTAATTAGTCCCGAGACTTTAGAATTAATTAGACAGTGTGCCTATATAACTTTCAAATTCATAGTGTTTGCATAGCTTGTAGCTGCAAGTTTGACACTTCATTAAGTACTTGAAAAAAGGAAAAAGAGAAGTCCTTCCTCTAAACAGGGTCTTTTTAATATTTACAATTAGACAAATCCAGGAGGAAAATGTTGATGACCTAGATTTATGGATATTTGTACACGGATGTTTCAAGAAATGTAATGGATATCACAAAGTCTTATGAAATTGATTTTAGTTATCATATAAAAAAATCTAACACTTGCTTAATTAAAGTCAGAAGCTGTCCTTAATACTTTTATTTCCAAGTGTAGTTATATGTGTATACAGTATACACTAATTTAAACAAAAACCATGTTCTAAATATCTTGAATTTCTAAAAAAGTATAAAATAGAAATGAATGGGATTGATGAAATATACATTAAAATTGGTATAAGAAAAGAGTACAGATGAGAAAATCTTAATCTTAAAGCAAATTCTTCGAACATGAAGTTAGCATGGGAAAATTTTATATTTAACGAGTATATATATATTGAGGGAACTATGGTGGACTAACGTTCGTTGAATGATCTGGTGACGTTGACTAACATGTTGACTTTTGCAAGTTGCTGACATGTCATTCGCTCCCTCAACAATCTGTGTTACCATGACAAGGTTACCCACCCAAATACAGTCATTTCAGTGACAATGATAAATAAGCGTAGAATGAAAATAAAATAAAGAAACCTCACAAAGGACACCCCTTGATTTCAGAAACTATATCGGTACAGACATGTGTCTTTAGGTAATCTTTATTATCTGGTCCTCGGAAAATTTATCATCCGATTCTCCCCGTTTTATTCCTTTTTTTTTTTTTTTTTTTGTGGATATGAAACCTGTGTATGTATTACTCACAAAAAGGAAGAAACAGCGCTACGGGGCATAGGGAGCCCCCTCCCGCACAAAAACTAATTCAGATTCTCTTTCCATTTACATGTTTTGTTGTCTGAGATCCTGTCTTTTATGAAGATCAGCTCTCTTGTTCTTTTACTCCCTTTAGAACTTTGATTCTATTCAGTCTGAGTCAGCATGTTTCCTCGGAGGCATGGACCATGGCAAGATTAAGATGCTTTAGTATCAGTTTGTTCTGAACTCTGATATCTTTTTGAGAATCTTTTCAGTGTACTGCTAGAAAGTTATGGATATTATATTATATCATTAAAAAAGCCTTGATTTCAAAGCTTTTATATTATTGTCTTTTTTTCATATAATTGATAGCGTTTGCTATCTTTTTCTGCTTGGTGACAAAGTTGAAGAAAAGAATATCTTGATTGGGTGGCTTTTCTGTTTTATGCCAAATCAAAGTTCACCAGTCAAGAGAATACTCATCACTTATGATGTTGACCAATGGAAGTTTGATGCCCCTTTCATATATTCTGTTTTAACATTTCAGATCTCAGAGAGCTGGAGTTATCCTCCACTGAACGACACGGCAGAAGCAGCTACTCGGGTGCGTGAAGAACTAGCCAGGCGTGGCTGGAGAATACGGCCATAGGAAGCCTGTTGATATCTGTTATACACAATTTACTCTTCATTTGTCAGTAAAATATGGGGCCTTCACCTTTTGAGCATTAGATTTGTACAATGGTGCACATAGGAACAGAGATTAGAAGCATTGGTGGTTTCGAATCCAATTTTTAGACAAATATTGAGAAAAAAAAAGAATAATGAAGCTAGCAGCAGCTGTTTGTTAGTGCGGCTTGTATTATAGGCAGAGGCTTTGGCTTTGGCTTTGGCTTGCTGTTTTCCTCAGTTCTGGAAGCTCTTGAATTTTGTTGAGGAAAATTTTTATACTGTATGGTAGAATATATATTTCTTGTAAATTGGTTCATTTATATGAGAAAAATAAGCAAATTCTTAAATGGTTTTGTTACAAGCCACGGTTGGAACAATCAATATGAAATTCACCATTGGTTTGCTGGAGATTGGTTACAAATATAGAAATTATTGAATGAGTTTGACTGGTGATCTTGGTTTATTGATAAATCTGTGTTACATCAGCATCTTTTCCGAAAATTGAATAGTTCCATATCTCATTTTGGACAAAATATAGAACAAGAGTGAAAACTAGACACAAAATATGAAAGAAATATAAAATTCTCAATCCACGGTTTCGGTTTTTGGGTTAATGATATGTTTTAATCAATTAAGTTATGCTCAAGCTAGTAGGTTCAAACTTTCGTCATTGGTATGAGTTATGACCCAATTAGTCTTAGTTTTGAAGATCAATTTTCTTTTTTATTAGGCTTTATTTCTTCTATTTCATTGTGAGTTCTCTCTTTTCCTTTGAATATATTTATTTTCCTTTCAAATTTGGGGGTTGGAATTTGAACTTCCTATGATATTGTCATATATTTATTCTCTATTATTTCTTAAATTATTAATAATGGTCATCCTTGATATTATTTATTTTCATATAGACTCAAGGAGTTATATTTATGGACATAAGTACCTGAAAAAATATAATATAATTTGTATGGAGTATCTTGCTTTTTTTTTTCTCTCTTTTTGTTTGCAACATTAATAATTATGACAAGAATAATGGATTAATAAGTACCTTTGCGAAAAAAGAAAAGAAAACAATAATAATAAGTGCATATGCAATTATTGGTCCTTATATATTGCAAAAAAAAAATTATTGGTCCTTATGCTACAAAATCAAAGTTTGACGGAAAGAATTATTATAACTAGAAGAGAAATACAATAACCCCTATAAATTATTGTAAAAAATATGAGATAGGCATATATCATTGGCAAGTTCTAATCCCCATTTCACAAGTTATTAAATTAAAAAAATCTTAAATCATAAACTCAAGTTTAGAAATTATTACATTGAAATACTAATTTGGTCGTCATGAATATTCAAAACGTCCACATTTTAGTCCTTATATTTTCCGTTTTTTCCCATCTTAGTTATTATACTTTCAAATTTTCCATTTTAGTTCTTGTACTCTAAAAAAAGTAGTTGTTTTTGTCTGTTAATTTACCTTTTTTTTGTCACAATTTCAACGTAACACAATACCCAATAAATTTCTTGAAATTCACTTTTATATTAAACAGTTTTTCATTGAGATTTGGCAAACAAAACTAAAATAAAAATAATCACGTTTCAAAATACAGTACTGGGCCCAGCCCATTAAGAAAAATAAGAAAGAACCGAGCCCATTAGAATGATACTGGGCCGAGTTAAAATGCGCACGTGCGGGTTGAGACGAAGTTGCCACGTGCGCGGTTTCCAGTTTCCACGTCATGTGGCGATTTCTCATGCTGAGAAGCTCACCGTTAAAAAGGGGCAGGGCATCCCCTGTTCCATTTTCTCCCCCTTCTTCTTCTTCCCCTCAATCTCTCTCTCTCTCTCTCTACAAAATTTTATGTTTATATATATAAATACTGTGGTGTTCTCTTCTTAGCCCCCAAGTTTTCGCTGCAAAAACCCTAACTGATTTCTCATTTCAATTCCTTTCTTCTCGACTCCTCCTCTCGCAGATCCAACATTCTGGGATTCCCCCGTTTCTTCTCCTCCAGGTCACCATCCTACTTCCACTTCCCAAGAATCGGATCTTTTCTTTTCTTCCATTTTTCAAGAATCGGGATTGTTTTTATCGGTGCTGAATTCTCCTTTTTGATTGATTTTGTTTTGTGATGTATTATGGTTGTTGTTGATTTGCAGCTCGGACTTGTGGAAGGCGACTCTCTTGATCATTTCCGGGTAAATTCGACTACTTAAAAGAGGGTTTTGTTGTTTAAAGTTCGAGGTGTGGGTCTGATGAGCATTTTTAGGGGAATGCAGAAATTGTTTTGCAAGGAGCAGAAGGAGCTGGGCTGGAAGAATATATTCAGCCAAGGGTTGGGCGTCACTGCTCCCAAGGCAAGAACTCGTGACAAACCCATGCAGTCTACTGCGTTGAGTCTCTGAGCTTGGATTGGATTTCTGATTTCTTGGGGTCATAATAAACGAGCCCAATGACTAAGGTTTATATACAGCGAGGTTCTTCTTCTTCTTCTACAAACCCTAACCGATCTTCTGCTCCTGCTTCTTCATCGTTCCGGCCAGAACAACATGTTTCTACTTCTCAACCGCCAGCTTTGAAAGATGAGGAACTTGGAGAGAATTTACAGGAACAGTCTGMTGTTGATGAGCTTTTCGACACTGCAAACAGCGAGAGCAAGGCAGCGAAAACAGAAGATGTTTTACATTTTATGGAAGGTTCTTGTAATGATCAGATGGAAGTTTTGAGAGATGAACTTTCTGGAGACAAGGAGAAGGTTGTTAAAGATGATATTGTGGATCAAGGGGAACAAAGAATTGTATCGGATCACCTTCAAATTTCTGAGAGGAATGTAGTTGAAAATGAGTGCTTTAAGGGGGATTCCTCACAGACTATTCGAGGGAATTCACCACCTCCACCACCCCCAGCCCCACCACTCAAACCTTCTTCAGTGAGCTCAAACACTAGGAGACATGTCTTAGGAAGTTCAAATACTGGTAGAATTGGATCCTCGAGAAGCAGTGTTGCCTGGCCTGTTGTTTCAACTAGGACCTCCCTCACTGGGTCACGGCCTTCATCTCCAAGATCACATGTTGATAGCGAGGGTTACAACAGTGCTGATGAGCAGAACTCTTGTTTTGTGTCCTATAATGATCTGGTAAGGTTGTTGGTAATTGAAGTAAACTGGCCGCTTTCTTGGTTTACCTCTTTGTTTTTTTCTAGACTAAATATATTTTGAAGCTCTGAAATGTTTTTTTTTTTTTTAATGCTAAGATGTAATTTTCTCTATTTCGTAGTGGTTTCCCCTGATACATTGTGCTTTAGTAGTTAAAGATGATAGTTCATGCAACTCATAATCAGTGTTAAGGTTTGTCTAATTTTTGACTATCAGTATCAAATAAGGCTTTTTTTGCCCCTTGTTTGGGGATTCATTTATCTAGGTATTTGGATACTTTTACCATAAAAATTTTAAGCATTTTCCTGTCGTTTGAGTACGAGAATTTTTGTCTTTTTTGGAAGCATGGTGTTCGTTTATAAAATGTCATGCTGTCACTACATCTGACAATTACTGTGCTGTGGAATGTTGGAAAAATTTTATAGTACCACACTTTCTGTAATAAACTCCTTGTACTGACCCATTGTATATGATGCGTTTGACGTTATTTCAGGAAAGAGAGAGGCAATTTGAGATTGAAATTAGGCGGGTAAAGGGTTTAGAAGTTAAAAGAATGCTGGAGGATGGGAATTGCCTATTTCGTGCTGTTGCAGATCAAGTATATGGGGATTCTGAAGCGTATGATTTGATTCGACAGATGTGCATAGACTACATGGTATGATGAGTTCTTGAGTTGATCTCTCTTTGATATTAAGTTGTAATTGCTGCACAAGATTTTTACTTCAGGTTTCTCCATTTGACTTCAATGGAGGATTTGATATTTTTTTGGTTTGAATCAATTTATCAAATGTCAAAGTTCCTTAATGAGAATTAGTTTATGATTGTAAAAAAGAATCAAATGTCAAAGTTGAACTAACATATTGATATGGTAATCTTAGTTCTTGTTTTACTGACATTAGGGATCTTTTTTTTTAATATTATTTTAATACAGTACGGGTCTTCTATTAAAGTAGAGATATTATATAGGTTGGATAAAAAATACACACTGAAGTATAGACCTTACTAGTGCCTAGAACAGATGATAAAGGAACTGAGGACATATATATGTATATATAGATAAACCATAAATCTTCAATAAATATAGGAAGAGTTCAAAAGGAGGGGGAAGATAAGTACTCAACCGGCAATAATCATGAAGGGTGAATAATGATACAAAATATTCATGAGACACCCTTGCCGGAACTCTTGTTATGTCCTTATTGTGGAATATCTCCATAGAAGAGCTCTTTTTTCATTACAACAACAGATCTTAGGCTTCTTTTCTTAAATTCCCTAACACAATTTGTTTGAAGTACGGAAACTGAACAGGAAGCACCACATTAAACAACATTTGACAAAAAGGATATCTCTAACTTTCTTTTTCTTTTTTTTTTCCCTTAAATATAAAAACCACACTACGAATTATAGACAGAAAAGATATGAAAGTTCTCTAGTTGGCAATGTTATTGATAGAAAAAACAATGATTATAATAGAAAAGTTTATAGAGGGTACACAAACATCAACTATATGTAAGAAAGCTAGTTTGCTCCCAAAGTCCTCCACCTCGTTTAATTTATCTTAATTTTTTTTTCATTTGTTCCCTTCACTCACCAAGAGAATAGCTATCACTGCATTCTTCTATACAATTCTAACTTTGAACCCCATGTAACAATTGGATGGAGCTTTCGTGTTGTTGAAAGAGAAATGCCCACATAACTGACAATTGGATGGAGTTGTGTTGTTATAAGACTTAAGAGAAACACCTTCATATTCCTGAACAATTCAGCCAAAAAAAAAATATGACAATTGAGAAAAAAATAAAGAATACAAGAGGGCAGTACGAAAAGCCCAAGTCAAAAAGGAGCCAAGAGGCAATCGACAAAATAGAAGAGAAGAGAAAAACAGCAAAAAAGACCAAATAAATTACAAAAAAGGGCTCCAGTTCAAATAAAATGAGAGATAAAGCACTAAAGTCCTTAGTGACGGAATCCCTAACGAAGGCATTGAACTTAACCAAGCCCCAAACTTCCTCCCAGGAACTTTCCTTATCACTAAAGACTCCTATTTTTGTCCAATCCTTTTATAGTCCTTTCGAGAGTGAACCATCCTACAGGTGTAGGGTGGGAACGCATAAAAGCCATATGTTTCATAAGATTGCGAAAAAAGCTGTCGGCTACATAGATGCCCTTCTATCATGAAGAGGGGATGGAACGAAATCTCCTCCAACATAAGCCTACATGAACTGCCACGAACCAACTGGACATTGAAAGTTTCACCAAGAAGCTTTCCCGAATCGCTGAAACATATTGGCACTCTAAGAACGTGATCCAGAGCATACAAAGAACAAATCCACTGAAACATAAGATGATCGCTAAATGCGATCCATGGTATTAGTCCTCTCGTGGGTATATTTCGGCAAAGAATATGACCTTTAGGATTCACCTTCCTGAGCAAGGAGAACAAAGAACCTGTAGGGACACCCACAGAGAATATAAAAATAGGAGCTGCAAGAGAAATCCCTGGACGGGCTAGGAGACCAAAATTGAATATCCATAACTTCGGTGTTGAAGGTAGTAAGTAGCTAGCAAGGACAAGATCAAAGATACATCTGAAGATTCACGATCTGACAATGGACCACTGAGACCAAAGTTGAATGGTTGAGAATCTCTAGGGGGAACAATAACAAAGCAATGGGCGCAAATTTAAGCAGGACAAATGATAAAAACTAGGAAAGAGATGTTAGGGGATGCCAACCGTCCCCCTAAAGAAAATCACCGCTCCATATGACCATACCCAACAATAAACCTGACAATAGCTCTCCATGGGTTCCTGAAAGTGTCTTTGATCCAACAATTGGGAACCACCTAGAAGGATTAGATCCATACTTTTTTTTTATAAGAGAAAGATATATATT
>NW_019104509.1:349858-392814 GCF_001995035.1 Momordica charantia
ACGAGATGCTATAATTACAAAAGAATTTTCTATGCCTAATACACCACCAAGAGGTGTGTAGGTGGACTGTGTTACAAAAAGTTTCAAGAGAAGAAGAGTTATCCTAAAAAATTCTATTGTTTCTTTCCATCCAAAGGTTCCAAATAAGGGTTCTAGCTGCACAGTTCCATAGAATTCTTGCTTTCCCTTTGAAATGCCACCCGTGGAGAGCTTCAAACATCCACTCATCAATTTTCTGAGGCAAGAAAGTGGAGTACTCGAAAATTTGGAAAAGGAAAGACCACCCACGAAGAGCAAAATGGAAATGAAGAAAGATGTGATCCATGGACTCTTCATTCTGGTTGCAGAGAACACAAACAGAAGGGGAGAGGGCCCAGTTTGGACATCTGCGCTGAAGTCGTCTATCTGCTGTGTTTACAGTCCTGTTAGCTAGGGTCTAGAGGAGAACTTTAACCTTCTTAGGAATAGAGAATTTCCAAAGAATAGAGGTTAGGATTAGATCCATACTTGCTCACAAAGTCACAATGATCCTACACTAAAGAGCAAGATCTTCTAGGGGGGAGTGCAAAGCCATTTTACGAGCATGGTCTTATTACGAAGCAACAAATTACCGATACTTGGCCTTCCCATTGAGATTGGTTTCGAAACAATTTCTCATTTGACCAAGTTTAGAAAGGGTACACACAACATAAACTATATGTAAGAAAGCTAGTCTGCTCCCAAACTCCACCTCTTCTAATTTATCTTTAAAATTGTTTTGATTTGTTACCTTCAATTTCCCAAAGAATAGCTACCACCGCATTCTTCTATACAATTCTAACTTTTCGAGTACAACATGTGCGTGTGGGGGTAGAGATTCGAACTCTCGACCTCGTGGTTGGATACATGTGCTTTAACTTGCTATGCTATGCACTGGTTGGTCTATACCATTCTAACTTTGAACCCCACATAACAATTGGATGGAGCTTCCATGTTGTTATAAGAGAAAGTCCCACGTAACTGACAATTGGATGGAGCTGTGTGTTGTTGAGAGAAACCCCTGCTTATTCCAGAACAATTCATTAACTTTTTCCTACAAAAAGAATTGAAAGAACAAATGAAGAAAAGCTGGCTTTAACTTCTCGTCAAATTTTTTGTAGCCTG
Source organism: Momordica charantia (assembly GCF_001995035.1). The sequence goes on from NW_019104509.1 coordinate 351,002, forward strand.
CAAAATAATTAACTATTAACTACACCTAACTAACTACTAAAACAGAAAAACAAACAATTAATGAAAGACTATCAAATAAAGGGTACTTGATAGACAAAAATAAGCTCACTACATTTCTGTAGGGGGAACTTTTGTGGAACTTCTTCTCTTACAGACCCCAGTAATGGGCACATATAAATGGTTATCTTGTCTCAACCTTTCTACTTTAGTGCAAAGATTATACTTACTTTGCATCCAGTTTTGCCTGTTCATTTAATTGAGCTTACCGTTCAGGAGCGTGAGAGGGACCACTTCTCTCAGTTCATAACTGAAGGGTTTACATCTTATTGCAAGAGGAAAAGAAGAGATAAGGTAAGGAGTAGTTAGATTGTTAATATCCTCTTTTGATTCTATAAAACTTGTTATTTATTTTTCCTTCAAATTTTGGTGCTTGGTGATGGAGGGTTTCCTTATACTCTGTTGCAGGTGTATGGAAATAATGCTGAAATCCAAGCGCTTTGTGAGATGTACAATCGACCAATCCATATTTTTTCCTATGGCACAGGTGCAACTTATTCTTATGGTGATAGTTACTGCTATTGAATGGTTTAAGCTACCTTTTCAAAAATAGTGTGTCAATTTTCTAATACCTATATTTTGTATTAGGCATGGGGCGTTTTGTCTCTTTGGCCTTCTGACTGTTTATTATTACTACTACTATTGTTATTAATATTAAATAAAAGTCACTGTATCCTGTACTTTTTTAATTACCTATATTGTAATGCAGAACCTATTAACATCTTTCATGGAAACTATGATACTGACCTGCCACCCATTCGATTGAGTTATCATCATGGAAATCATTACAACTCTCTTGTTGATCCACGACGCTTAACAATTGGTGCAGGGCTTGGCTTCAGTAGTCTTCGAGGGGTATGTATAGTTTATAATTTTGTTATTTTTTCTCTTTTGTTTGTTTTAAAAGAAAAAATTATGGAAACAGTTAAACTCCCATTGGAATGGATAGATCACAAAAAGGTGAACAGACGGAAACCCACCCTATCAAATGGGTTTTAAAATAACTCTTCCAATGAGCCTTAAGGATATGTTTATGATTGTGGCGTGTACAAGGAATGAATAAAGTCAAAAGGCTACCCAATCCCTTTTTTGGAGAAAATTAAAGCATAGAATTTCCTGGAAGGTTTCTTCACAGGAAAGGACAAAAATTTCACTTTGTCATTATGTTGATGACACCATCTTCTTTTGCCCTTAAGATGGAGGAGTTGTGTGAATCTTAAAACAAGATCTTTTTATGGTATCAGTAGGAAGAAATGTTTAGTTTTGGCTTCAATTCTGATCCTGTTAAGCTTGAGGGATGAGCTCAATTGGACGGTCGTGAGATTTCTTCTTTGCCCATGACATATTTGAGGCTTTCATTGATACATAATCTTAGTGATCAGTGGCTGAAAGAATGCAATAGTGTTTCTTCTTGAAAGAAAGCCTTTCCTTGAATCCATAAGAAGCCCTTTTTTTTATGATGAGAAACTGCACTTTTATTAAATGAAAAAAGAAGATACACAAAAAGGGGATAGCCCGGCAAAGGGAATCCATAAGAAGCCATTTACACATTGGGTATTTTGAAAATATTTTTGAGTTTGAGGAGTTCAAGAGCAAGTCCTCCAAGCATTAATGTGCCAAACCATCAAACTTTCTTCTACGGAAAGAGAGGACTTTCCTGATGAGATTCCGAGTTTGGATTATCCATCGATATTTTCTTTAGCCAAATTGAAGAGAGGAAAATCTAATTTTAACCTTGTAGAGGATCACATCCAAAGAGAGCATCATTTTGACATTATTCTAAGAAACAGGTTTAGGGGAATTGCTGGAGGAGTCGCAGATTAATAGTGAGTGGTCTTTTTTTTTTTTTTTAGTACAACAATGTGGGGATGGGGGATTGAACCCTCATCTTCTAGGTAAGGAGCAAGATGTCTAACCGTTGAGCTATACTCAATAACTAAAAGAAACAACGATTCTTTAGGATCCTTCCTTTCTTCAAACGGCATGATCATGTTGGCACCTGGCACGAATTGTTATTTTTATAATATATTTGGTTTACTAATCTGCATCTGTTTCACTAATGTTTTCATAGTATGGTTAATATATATTTGATACTAAATATTAACATCAAAATTGCAACAGATATTACTTGGTAGAAGGAACAATTGCTATTGCATGTTGTTGTGCTCAGTGTCATTGTAGTTAGGGTTGGGCATTGGAGGTTGTTAAAATCTCGAAAAGTTGAAATCTTCACTTGAGTAGTTTTAGCATGTTAAAGATTCCAGTCAGCCTAGTAGTCATTGTTTCTGAACTTGAAGACTTATGGAACTTGATGTTGTTGTCTGCAGGCTAATGTTGACAAGGATAAAGTGAAGGCGGCTTTGAAAGCACAGCAAGATCAACAGATTGATAATGCAAGTATCCTGATTGTTAAATTTTAGACTATAGGAGATTTGTAAATTGAGATTACTCTTCATTTTATTTTACTTTTGGCCCTTTGACAGGCTCTTCTTGCTGAGGGACGGTATTATTCAGATCTTGAGCTTACTGAAAGGCAGATTGAGCAGATGGTGATGGAAGCTTCGAGAGCTGAATATCTTGCTAAAAACTCATCAAAGCAGCAATTGAACCGTAGAGACAACTCAACCTCTGGTGCAGAACCATCTTCTTCAGGCGCTAGTACGTATATTCTAATAATCCATATTTAGTGTTGTTCTACTTGTGGTTGGTTTGTCATGGGAAATGGATCTATATTTTTACGAAGTCATAGAATCTTATTTCTAACCGATTTCTGAACTTTAGGTCTTCAGACTTTAAATTTTGTGTCTAATAGGTCTATATGGTCCCAAAATTAAATGTTCGATACAACCCCTAAAAATTCAAGGCTTAAAACTTGTAATTTAACGTATTTTATAATACAAGTTGTTTCTTCCTTCCAAAATCATAGATTTATGAACAATGATCTGAATGTGCATGGGGGAGTATTAGTATTACAAGCAGTCTGGTCTGAATCACAGTTGAATGGAATTTATACGCCTTGATTCCATAATCTTTCAGGGTCTTCAGGAAGTGAGGCCAACTCCAAGATGGAAGGTAGGAGAGAAACTGGGTTGCAGGAGTCGGTGCTAAGCAATAGTATGCGGACGGTGCTTTCGATGGGATTCGGTTATGTTCAGGTGATTGAAGCTTATAGCATATTTGGAGACGATGTGGATTCAATGGTTTGCTATTTGTTGGAAACTGGAGACAGCAGCAGACGCAAAGGTAAAGCCACAGAATGATATGGATGAGAAAAAGGTTTTAGAGGAGGCACAGGCACAGGACAGTGAAAGAAAAGGGTTGGTCAGTCTCTCTATTCCAATATTTGTTTCACTTTGAATGAATGAAAGATAAGATGATATTAAGAAAGAGAGAGAGTGAGAGAGGCATGTGGTGGGATGGGACGAACTTTGAATCCTGTTCTGGTATTATAATAAATCCAAACTCTACCTTTTATCTCTATTGCTTCCACTCATTGATTCATTCCAATTTGGCATTCACACAAATTTCTTGTGGAAGTGCTTGGTTTATAACCGATGACTCAATCTCTCCCTCTTTTTTTTTTTATATATGAAAGTATAATATATGTCTATAGTATATTTCATTTTTGTCTATTTTGTTTTTAGATAATGTTTTATCAATGGTGTTGACGCCTCCGAAAGAGGATGTCTTGATCATATTGGTTTCAAGTTCGAACCTTCTCTTATAAAAAATTCTTGATGTTTCTTAGATTCGGACCTTGGGGTCGGTGCGAGGGTGAAATATACTTTTAGTCCATTTGAGGTTAGGTTTTTATTTAGTCCCTAAATTTTAAAAAGCGAGTTTAGTTCCTGACCTTAAAATTAAATTGATGCGGCATTGATGAGTTGAAAATTTTGAGATGATGAGAAAACGATCCAAAACTAAAGCCTAATTTTTGAAGAAGAAATTAGAGCTGATTCAAATCAAAACAATTCGAATTGACCTGAATCAAGAGTTTTTGGTTCATGTGTTGTTTATAACCGACGAGAATGAGGGTTTGCTTCAGGTGTCGCTCGTTTCTTGCCCCCTCTCCCTAGTATTATGTTTGGGTGAATATTTTGGCGTTTTTAGTAGTTTTAGAGGGGATTTTGGGGTTTGGATCTGTAAGTGTTGAATTGAAATCTATTTTTGATCGGTATTTGTGCGATACTTTTATTTTGGGTTTTCTCTATGCGTTTTTTTCTTCTTTCCATTAGGGGTGTTCAGAAAACTAGACGAACGAAAATTCAGATTGGGTTGAGTTAGTTTTTTCTAGAACTGAAAATTTGATTCGATTCTCGATTCAATCCGAATTGAACCTCCCCCATCCCTCACCTTTGCTTGATGTAGAGATTTTCGAACCTTTGGTTCTAGAAATAATTCGTGAACACTTTTTTTTAAACCCTTGATTTCAATGGCGGCAGAGATTCCCTCATCTCGCTATTATCCCGTCTCTCATCCCTACTCTCCCCTCTTCTTTCCATCCTCGTCCAATGGTTGCTGCGGTGTGATAAAAGTTTCAGAGTTGGGTTGGATTTTGTTCGGCTCATCTCCCTCTTTGTTTTTGTTTGAAATGTTTGTTTTCGTGTTTTGCTTGGCGTGACGAAAGTTTTCGTCTCAACCTGATGACCCGACTCGAAAATACAAGGGTCGAGTTGGGTTGGGTTAGTCATCATCCTCGTTTTTGTCGGTTCTCTAATCTGCCTAACCCGAAAATTCAAGTTGGTCCAAAAAACCCTCCTAACCCGACCCGTGAACACCCCTATTTTCCATGATAACAAAATTAGAACACACACAGAGTAAGAGGGGTTTTTTTCTTTTTGTGTTGGACTTTGAGAAATAGGATTTTGAATTTTGCCTGTTTCCTTTCTTCTTCGAAAATTAGGGTTTCGTTTTGGATCGTTTTCTTTGACGATGGCTGCTTTAGAAAAATAGCAACGAAGAAGGGGAGGGAAGGGAGAGAAAGGAGATTGAGCAAAAAATAAAAATAAAAATAAAAATAAAATAAAATAAAATGACATGTAAGGTAAAAATAATATAAAAATAACAAATATTGTCTAATCATCTCAAAATTTTCAACTCACCAATGTCATGTCAACGTTCTGTTCATATCACTAACAAAAGGTTTAGTTGCCCAAATATTAAGTAGGTTAGCCCGTGATGACTCTTAGCTGAGATAATGTTATTCTTTTTCTTTGATGTTTGTTTATAGAAATGGAATTAGAAATTTATTAGTGATGTTTATCAAAATTTCCGGAATCAAAATAAAAATCAAAGATACTATAATATTTCTCTTCTATTTCTAGTTAATTAATTATGTTATTATTTTCAATTAAAACACTAGTAATTTTTTTTAAAACTTCGAGTATGATTGATGAGTGGAAAATATTTCTAATTAAAATAATAGTTTTTAAGACTTTGAGATTATGAATAAGTGGAAAGATATGACAAAATTGTAATTAAATTTGATGGGTTATAGGAGTGGTGGAACAAAGAGAGATCTTCTTTCGCTAAAAGCCATGAAGCTTCAACTTTTATCGATCCCATTCTTAATAGGTTTTGTTGGACAAAATATAACAGCAATTTTTTTATAACTATTTTATTAATAGTAATATTTTTATTTTAATAATTTATTTAATACTAATAAATAATAAATAACTGAAACAAATATATATCAACTAAGATTAATATAATTTTTATTTAACAACCATTAATATAAAATTTTATTGTTATAATATTTAATTATATTTCAATAATCTTATTGATATTAACTAATAAATAATAGAGTGAACATCTGTCGGTCAGCTCGATTTTCCAGCCAAAATCATCGTCGATCGGCGCATGGTCGGTTTTCATAAATGGAAACCGACCATTGTTACTACTTCTCCACCGATCGACTAAATAATCGGTCGGTCGGTCGGTTTTTGACAAATCGATTGGGGCTGTTACGACAACGAGGAAGACCGACGAGCATGCCATTATCGTTGTTGAGAAATAAGAAATAAGAAAACTTCGAAGATTGCGTCGATAGTGAATAAAAGGAAAGAAGACATGGTAAAGAAAAAAAAAACAGTCGATCGGTTTGGTCGGTTTTCTTCATCTGGAACCACCGACCGACCGACTGGTTAGTTTTACAAAAGCTAAAATCGACGCCAACCGATCTGCAGCTGAAACCGACCAAACCGACTTGGTTCGGTCGATTTTGGTCGGTCAAGACGGTTTTTCGAGGTTGGATGTTCACCCCTAATAAATAATGTAATCAAATTAAATAATTGATAAATTAAATAGAAATTTGTAATAATTTATAATAAAATTAGATCAACTATTATAATTTTTTTAGGGACGGTTGCAAATATGACAAAAACATTTAGTAGAATTAGCAAAATAGCAACTATATTTAGTTTTTCAAAATATAGCATTAAAAAAAACGGAGGTCCAATTTTAAAATGACAACTTTACCTAAATGATATACATCTATAATGTATTTGACTAAAATTTTTTTGCTACCCACTACCATTTCCTTTATTTAATTATAAGAAAATGTATTAGTAGTAAAAATAAACAAGTAAAACTATGAAACAACTAATAAAATATTAAAAAACACATTTTGTTCTTGTACTTTGACTATAATAATGATTTGGTCCTTAAACTTTAGTTTGTAACGATTTAATCCCTGTACTTTTATTACAGTAACAATTTAATCCCTAAACTTTAGTTTGTAATAATTTAGTCCCCGTAATTTAAATTTTGTAACAATTTAATCCTTATCGTGAAAAATCTTATTAAAAATTAAGTGTCAAGTTTTATCATATAACAATTTAATCTTGCTAATTTATGAACATATTTGGTCACTTATTGGTTTATCGATCGATATATAATAAAATTTAAAAAAAATTCACGATAAAGATCAAATCGTTACAAACTTTAAATTACAATGACTAAATTATTACCTATTAAAGTTTAGGGATTAAATTGTTACCAATTTGAAAAGTACAATGAACTAAATCGTTACAAATTAAAGTTAAGGAACTAAATCGCTAGGGACCAAGTGTTTTTTAACCTATAAAAATGGTAGGTCTCATTAACATACAAGAGAGTAAAAGTTTGAACTCACGGAATGAGAATAAGATTTTTGGAGAAAAATAAATCTCAAATTTGAAATACGTCCAATTAATTACATTATTACATTTTAATAAACACTATCAAAAGTTTCATTCTCATTCTCTCGAGATAAACAAACAAGATCTTAATATTAAAATGATATAGAAGTGATACTAAAATGATATATATTATAAGTCAAGCCGTTAAAAAAAGAATGTAACACATTAATCTAACTATTTAGTTATTTGTCRATTTGGAGATGATAAATCGTACTTACGTCAATTCGGAAGAATAATGGTAACTTAAAGTTTACTCTTTTTGTCCTTTTTTATTTTAATTTGAGATATTTATGAACATTCGAACTAATTTACATGCACCTCGACTAATCTAATAAGACAATCACTTAACTTTCTACATTTGCTTGTCAAAATAACTCACAAAATTTTCTAGGTAAGTAATCACTTTGATTTGAACTTTTAACCCATTTCCTCCATATCCCATACCTAATAGATCAACCTATATTTAAAATAATGAAAGTTCCATTTCTCGTAAAAAAAACAATGAAATGAATAAAAGATAATAACAACTAATGTTCATGAGGAGAAATCCAGGTGGTTCATTGGTCCAAAAGAACTAGAGTTAATTGAGAGAGAATGAGTCAAGGTCACCTACCTATAAATTAATTTTTATATTTCCTGAAGCCAAATATTATAGGATCATGCTGCCTTGTGAGATGAGTCGARGTGGACGGAGGTGGACGCATGCTGACTTAAACACTCATGGATATCAATATTGTCAATCCAATATTGATATTATCTTATGATTAGTACCAATAATTACTCTGGTGGTTCATGGTCCTTTATGGAAGCCTGCAACTAAAACTACAAACAGAACCAAAAATTTTTATCGGTTTAAATAGTATTCTGATCATTGTACTTTTCATTTTTATCTTTCTTTCAATCACTACTCACAAATCTTTTAAAATATAACTATAAATTTGTATTAAAGAATTCTGATTGTGTATGAAATTAATGATAAAATTTCTTCAAATAGGGACTAAAATACTTTTTAAAAATACCCAAAACCAAAACGGATGTGTTGAAAGTACAAAACTAAAATGAATAAAAGTTGAAAGTATATAGATAAAAATAGAGATTTAAAAGTACATGATTGAAATGAATCAAAGTCGAAAATACAGAGACCAAAATAGTATTTAAACCGATTTTTTTCGCTTCGAGAACTTTAGTTAGAATTTTAATGATGAGAAAGAAAGGAGAACACAAACAAATCCACCTGATACAGATAAGTTTAGAGTGGTTTCTGATGACTGTGAAGCTCATAGGGAAGGGATACTGTTCACATCAGTAAACTGTGCTAAAGAAAAAAAAGAAACCCAACAAATTCTCTGAGAGAGTAGTGAGAAAGACAACCACTTTGATAACTGTAACTGTTCCAACTGAATCTATTGCCACTAACATCAACTGTGCAAGAAATAATAGACTCAACAAATTCTCAGGAAACAAATCGTAGTCAAAAACTGGAAGCCACAAACCTTAAATATGGAGAGCAAACAAAAACTTTTTGCACCTAGAGAGTTCTCAGCAACTGTTTGTTATTATGGCACAGATGATAACTAAACGATGTCAAGAGAAAAGAGAAAAACCTGCAAGGAACGCCACATGAAACCTTAAGTTCCTCGAGCTGTGATGATTGGTTTGACACCTTGTCACATTGGACCCCATCCTACGCCTGTCTGTCTAATCTAGATGGCAAAAAATTCGGGCAGGAATGATGTAAATCCAAGCATCAAAATCTACTGCAGTCATCAAGCTGTTTTGACTTTTCGGGATGGAGGGCGTCTAAATAGACCGATCAGATCATCGAGACCCTATGGAACAGAAACATCGTTAAGCCTTTTTGCTCGTTTCAATGACGTCTACTTTAGAGTTTAAGTAAACTTTGTACTATCAGAAAGAGTTTCTTAAATATGATAAAGGAAATAATAGAACATACCCTAGTTGTGATTACAAGAAAACAGAAGAGTAATACTAAATATGATCCCAAGACCAAAAGCAAAAGCAAGTCGAAGGTCACGCTAGCAACCTGAAACAACAAACACAAGGCTTGTTAAGAAAGAACTGGATTCAAGTCAAGAAAGAACACCCAAAGACCTCAATATAAAAGGAATCCTCATCCCATTTCAGCCGCATGTATGGTACACATCCTGAATCAGCCGACATGAATATGGGAAATAATAATGTACAAGCCTATAATAAAAATGAAGCTCCAGAAAAGAGCATGTGTGATTGGAGAAACTGAAACAATTATAGAACAAAAACTGGATCTATGACATGTAAGTACAAGTACAGAGTCAAGTTAGTACCTGGTATATGTGAAGTTTGGCTGCAGTAGAATCATAAAAGGTGAACATCCCATCAAATGCCTCATGTTGCATGCTCACATCATGGGTATGTACCTCCAGTTCCTGAAAATAGTAGAAAAATATCATTGGAAAATGGCTGAGAGGTAACTTGAATTAGTAGCCCAAAGTATTCATCATATGAGTCAGCCAAGCCAACCTTACTGGCAGCTGAAATATTGCATTGGCACAAATAGTATGTAAACTTGTGTACCACAAAAAAATTTAAAGCGAYATGGATCGAGTAGCACTAACTGTTACAGTTCCATAAAAACAGCAGGATTTTATCATCTAACGAATTTAGGTTTCTAGTTCAAAAAGAGAGCTGGAAGTTCTCCAAAATTCAGAATGTTGCATGCAGTGGAAAATTAAAAACCTCGAGCACATATGTTTCAGAGCGATATTTTCAGGTTAAGAAACTGAAAGGAGTAGAACAGTAGCAAGCGGAACACTTTTATTTCATGATATAAAACTCTCTAATGCCGATATGAAGGGGTCACATATTTTCACAGAAAAGAAACCACTATAACATATACATGTTTCAGAACAGTATCTTCTTTTTTCTTTATCAGATATCCAATCAGTCTTTGGGTGAACACGGTATTGGAAACTAAATGAAAGTAGATGGTATCAACTGCCACAATTTTATTTATGATATGAAACCTTTTTTAATGCCAATATGAAGGGGTCATCTTTCGACAGAAATGGAGCAACTCGAGGCATTCGTGACAAAAGATCCAGCCATGATCGAATATAAGTTGGATTGACTGCCAAACTACTATCATCTGCAAATACTTGTATGTTCTTTCCTTCATATCTATAAATATGCCTCTGCATAAAAGACAAGGAATTATACATAAAACATAAAAGAGAATTCTAAAAGACAATATAAAATAATACAGAGGACATTCGGAATCAATTGCAATTTTAAGATCAATAATGGATGTCATTTATTCTTGCTTTCTCCAATTATAACTTATAGTTCTTTATGACTCTTTCTTTTAGAAAAGAAATTAAAAATAAATAATGGTAAAAGCTAAGTGTCATATTTAAACATTCTGATCTTTGAAATGAATTCTGAATRGCCAAAACCAAACACTTGCAGTTGGAAACACGAAAAATTTGTGATCACTTAAGAAATATGGCTAAGCAAGACATGATAAAACTTACAGCAAGACTCTCCGCAACTAGCTTGATACTCTTGGCAATTGCACTTTCATTCAAAAACAATCTGGTGGAAGTTAAGGTCCCGTCAGAACACACATCACACACATACACATATAAATGTCTGCTCGCACACATTAAAACATGAAACAGAACATGGAATTTGATCAATTACTTAAAAACATAACCTGTTGTCCACTAAGCCTCCAGTCCTTTCCAAAAGCTCAGGAGCAGCAGAGAGTTCAGAAAGGGTAGCAGCCGTAACTCTCAGTCTTGAAAACTGTTCGTGCTCCCAGGCTACCTACAGCATACAAAGGATTTATCACCTGGACTATGATAATCATAAAAATAAAAGCATCAATAGTATACTATGCTAAGGGTTACTAGAAAAATCATTTTTTTAAAATTATTAAATAGCACACATCATGAGGAAAAAATGTAATGATGGAAATGTATATTGGATTCACCTATGCAAGAACTGACAACCTATTGGCACATCTAAAACAAGATGAGGAAGAAAGAAGGTTGGACCATGTCTAAATGCAAATGTTCTTGAATTTGGTGATTTACATATCTCCAAGACTTCTAATTTTTCTAATGTAGAAAAGTATCTCTTAATGTTTATCAAAATATAGGAGTACCTAATGTTTATCAAAGGCCGAAGAGCATTGAGTGAAATAGTACTATGTGACTTAAGCATGAAGCTCAAAGAAAAAAATAACAATTCTGAACGGCACAATATAAAATAAAGACAAAAAATAACAATTTTATATATGAAAACTGGGAGAAAAGGATTAAAAAGAAAACTTTAAAAAATTTAAAGTCCGTGCTTAGTAAGAGTATCATTCGCATATGAAGCAGCAATCCTAAACTTAAAGATGAGTTTTTCTTGAGGGGACCAATTTATGTAAGGTACTTGTTATTTTAGTTGTTTACTTTACCATTAATGAAATTGTTTCTTTATCATTACTAACTCTGTTATTTTAATTTTTGGTGGTTTGTCATTTTCTGTTAGTTACTGTTAATGGCTAACAGTAATACCAATCTATAAAAAGACCTCTGTAGTAATTTTACTGATAAATTATTCTTGAACAAAATTCTAGTCTGATTTCTTAAAGAGTTCTGCACCAATCGGAAGCCAAATACCAGGTAGGGGAAGGCAGGAGAGACATTTTCTCCAGAGATTGCCAGTTACAAATAGTTGTTTTGTATCATTAATGTGCAGAATGATAGGCTTACTAAACCACCCATTAGAAAGAAAGGTGGGGGAATCACAAGGCAAGAAGTGAGTTATTAGAAGGAAGGGGAGCATTTTCTCCAAAGGGTAGCATGGGACACCCTCGCATTGTTATTTTAGGAAGTTTGTGTGTGCTAATGTATGCATGTAACGGGTAGGCTGGAATTAGGCTTGTTCTAGGGAGAAAACAAACCTTTCAAACTGTCTGTCCTCTTTTCCATTTTTTTATTTCATTAGTATTTTAGTACAATGTTTACTTTCTACAACAATTATCAATCATAGAATCCTTTAATATTCTCCTCAGTGAAAATTTAATTCTGTCAAAAAAAGAAATATTTCAGGTGTATTAACTCACTCGAAGATTTGAAATATTAATCTTCTTGTGCTTCAGATCAACTTTAAATCCCAAATCCTCAGCAACATTTGAGAAATCCTACAGAGAGCCCAGGCCATCACAATCAACACATTACAGTAAAATAACACAGTATTAAGACATCAACATTTTAGAAGTAAATTTGTTTACTTCAAAGATTTGCTTGATGTAGACATTTTCTGGAGGCTTGGAGACATGCAGCCATAATTTGTCATCCCATGAGCCAATACTATTTAAGCAAATAGCATAGTCAATACTCTCGCGGAGACGGTGATCGAAGCTTTGAAGCCACTGGAAAAGTGAAACTTTACATTAGTGGACAACAAATAGAAATAATGGTAAAAAAAAACAATTAATTGAAATGAAGAAGTTTAACAAAATGGAATACATTGTAATGATAAAAGTACTAATTATAATGAGTGTATGTACATATAGAAAAGATKAGAACCTTGTGAGTCCCATTATAGTTGTAAGGTCCGCCAGAAGTGAGCCCAAAAAGTAGATTGTACCTTCCTCTCGTCTTAGGGTTGGAATAAAGCAGAGAGAATAACCTTGCAATTTCAAGAAGTGCAACAATTCCGCTTCCATTGCTGTCACTTCCCACAGATAATTCCTACAACCAGAGAGATGAGTCACATCACCTAGATAAAATATGGTTGACATTGTTAGTGTTGTTAAACAAATCACCATTACAAATCACATACAGGGGCAGCGCCGAATGTATCATATGATGCTACAATAGCAATTGTTGGGAGTTGACTTGCATCTCCATCAGATTTTAGTCCAGGCAGCCACCCCTGTTACCAATGTAAAAAAAAAACGATGAAACAGTGATAAAAATAATTAGACACACAGTATAAGTGGATGACAAATCAATAACAGAACACAAGCTACACAAATGCACCAACAAGGGCAATGGTAAATTATATGGAAAATACACAATTTACACCATTGTATTTTTGACACACTACTTCTCTCTTGACCTGTCTCCATGTTGACTCCTCCAATCATCCTTAGAATCAAAATCAACAGAGAGAACTTTGACATGGATGCCATGTGAAACATATATATTTCACAAAGCAGCCAATTAGATTGAAAGGAGTATAGGGGGCCCAAAACAAGGCTAGGGACTCGGAAGATTATTAAAAGATCTCCAAAAAATCAATAGCACAATAAGAGGGCAACTATAGAACACTTCACTACTAAAAAGTCAAAGAGAAACATTGACATAAATTGCATGATCCTGATCCCTATCTATATCCAGAAATTTTCCTATACTTCACATTCCAAAGTAACCTACAAAGAAAGGGAAAAAAACGCACACACACACATTGACCGGACAAGCATGAAATTTAAATTGATCTATCCATATTTACTTGTAAGTTCACCCCTATTCAAACATGCACAGCCCAGATATTATCCCTAAACCTTTCTCATGTGGTACCAAGACTCCAAAAGTCACTTTTTATTTTTTAGTCGAGTTTGAGTAGATGTGGGAACTTCATTCATTGATAAACTTGCGAAGGATTGTAACTAGCTACCAGCTGATTTTTTATCCATTGTTTACGGAGTTCTAGGTTCCATAAAAATGGGAAGTTCTTCCAATGGATTCTCTATTAGGAAAAGCTAAATACTTGTGATAGGCTGCAATTTAAGAGGCCAAATATGGCTATCACACCTTTTCGTATTTTGAAAAGTTTGTTTCTTGTTAAAAAAAAAAAATATATATGGCTATCTCCCCTAGCTGCCTAGCTGGTGCATCTTATGCAGAGATGATTTGGAATCTCAATTCCATTTATTTCTCTTCTATGATTTTGCTTCCGATGTGTGTTCCTGAGTGTTCAAGGAGCTTGGTTTGAGTTGGTGCTTCCCTAGCTGCCCAGAGGCTACTTTCCAACTGGTTGCAGGTTCCCCTTTCAAAAAGGAAGCTTTGGTTATTTTGCATAATGTAGTTGCTGCCCACTGTTTGGAGGATATGGCTTGAAAGGAATCAAAGTCTTCAAAGGCAAAGAAGCTTCTACCGAGGGTTTTTGGGAATAGTTCATACTTTTGCATCTTCTTGGTGTCTCATTGACAAGCTTTTTTGTAATTACAGCTTTGTGAATCTTGATGCCGACTGGAATTCTTTTGTGTAACCAGTGGCTACCAGTTTTGTAACTAGCTCTCCTTCAGTCCTTGATAATGAAATTCTCAATTTCTTATTAAGAAAAAAACAAAATAAAAAAGAAAAGAGCCTTCCTTTAGTCTATGGCTCTTTACTCTTGGTTAAGTTAGCACTTGCAATTGAAACTTTTACGGCTGAAGACATAAAGAGGAAATTTCTTAATTGTCCATCCATAAGTTGGATAGTGTGACAATTTACAATGTCAACATTAAGAAAATGAAAATTTTGATATGTATTACAGGAAAGAAGTCACCAGAAAGCACATGGAAAGGTAAATTAGCAGTCTCATGAACAACGGCGATCCATTCAAGGCCAGAGCACAAGTCATACTTTATTTTTATGTAGTAAGAAAACCACATGCACATACTGACATACACATACAACGATGAAGGGCAGCAAACTCAAATATGCAGTAAATTTCCTGGTTACAACCTTATATAAAACTAGAAGATCAACAAGACAACCACCATTCCTTTAGAAAAACTTTCTAATATGCTATTATATATGATGACCAGACGATCACATGAATTCCAGCATGTTGCTTATAAGCATAATGCAGATGGTCCATCCTAGCTTGCTTTAATTAAGCTGTCTGTTAAGTTAAATCTATTCAAATAAATAATTTTATATAACACCTCTAGTTGTTCACATCTTAAGGCAAGGAAATGAGGTACCTGGATATTAGTAATCGTGGAAGATACAAGTTTCCTTGGTTCTGCTGCCGAAACAACAAGCTTGTACCTGCAAATATTCATGAGTACGGAGAAGACTAGCAATCATAATTACTTATCATCAGAATCAGCATGAAAAATTAAAATATAAATATTTTTTAGATCACAAAAATAACAATTCTTTCCAACCTCCGCTGTGATATAAATTCCATTATCCACACMAAATTCCCTAAAGTACCCAAAGTTCATAGTATACTCAACTAACCCGCCAGTAGTTGCAGTTGCAAGCTGACCAGTAGCATCATTCCTCTTGACATCAGCCAAAACAGCACCAATATCTTCACCTTCTGAAGCAAAATATACAGGATACTGGAACGACATGGATACTCTCTCAGAAACACAAACACATTATAGAAATTGAAAACATAAATTGAAGTAATGGAATACATGAAGGTGATCATAATTCACAAACTGAAAAAAGATAARGTGCATTTAATATAAAAGGAAAATAACGTTTACATTTCTTTCGTAGCAGCATTCAGTATAAAAAGAAGTTAAATAATTCAATATTTCAACCAAATATAACAAGATTATGGAAAAGGTTACAAACTATAAACATAGAGAATTCGAAAGATGAGAACTGAACAAATATTGAAATATCTTTTAAAGTGAAGAAATACTAGAAGTTGTTTCGCTACACTCACGGGTATATTTTCATGTACTAGTAATCGTTCAAGTTCACCCAGTAAATTCTTGACCGTACCCTCCCCATTATTTGGACATTTAGTACCATCGTTTTTCGTGTCATCCGAACCAAATATCTTGGGAAGCAAAAACAGCAGACCTCCCAGAYGCTTTTTTTGAGATATGCATTCTGCACGATCAAAGAAATACCTAGTTACCAGCAGGAGAAAGAAGAGCGGGAAAAATACCCACACTTCTCATAGAAATATATATATACATATATATATTGAAGGTCACACAATCTACTCACTGAGAGAAACAGGGAGGATTTCTGAAACGTAAAAAGTTACAAAGTAGGTAAACATGAAGTTTCTCCGGCAACGGTTTTTTCCAAGCAAGATTCTTGATGGGACTAGCGTGTCTCAGCACTTAGAGAACAAAGTCTTACAGTCATATGCTTAATTCTTCAAGTAGATTAGCAACTAGACTAACATAATTCTGCAAGTCTGCAAGTAGCACCCTATTGTTTGATAAAAGAAAGGCGATCAAACCATCCAAATTTCGCATAATATAATAATTGAAGCCCAGACGTCATGAGAATTATCACAAAAATAAACTTTGAATTCAAAAAGAACCCAAATGAAGTAGCTACAATCTACTACTAGTAAACGCAGTTCACAACTCCTTTACTACTCCCGTCACATCGATGATACTCCACCAGCTAAGAAAAGTGTAGCAGAGAATGACAAGTGCACAAAGTCTCAAAAGAATCAGGAGATATACTAAGAAATTCAAGAAGCGCACCTTTAACAAAGGTGATATTGAGTTCACAAAGAGGAATGATCACAACCGTGCGAGAGAGATCAGCACCGGGAGGAAAATGAAGCGACCCAGCATGGTGATTGAGTGTGGCGGCGCGGGATCCAAAGGGAACACCGGAGATGTCGTACTGAATGAGACGGTAGACGTCGACGACGGTGGCGGCGTCACAGAGCTCGACGCAGGCGACTAGAATGAAGACGAGAGCGACGACGGGGTAGAAGGATTCGAGCACTTCTCGCTCGCGGGCTTTACGAGGGGCCATGGATACAAGATCTGGAGCTGGAAAAGGGAAGTAGAGAGATGGGATTTGATTACAATAAAATGGGAGTGGAAATCGAAATGGAATTGAATTGAATCAGCTCGCGGCCATTGATGGTCTTCTCGCCGTTAACAAGGAGATACCTACAGGCTGCGAACACCTGACTTTGGAGTCCAACACCCACACCAGCCTCTGTTAAATGTCCTCGTTGAAAAGCTCCAATTTTTTCTTTCCCTTTTTAGTTTAAATACTCTTTTTTTCTCTTATGTTTTGAACTTTTTTTTTACGCAACTCATAGTTGATTCGAACTCACAACCTTTTGATCGATGATAGGTATTATGTTTAAATTGACCTATTTTTTTTKACTTATTCATTTTAGTTTGGTTGCTTTCAAAATATCTATTTTGATCCTATACATGAACGTTTGATCATTTTTGTTGGCAGCGAATTTCGGTTGTAGGTCACTTGCCTCTAGGATGAACAGTCCGACTAGGGAATGAGTGAACCTGAAACCGAAGTTAGTCAACGTCAGTGCGGTGTCCCATCTAAAACACTACGACGATTAAGTTAGTCATCGGGAAAGAAATAGGAATAAGATATCTTAAGTGTGAGTAACAGGTTTTTCACTTAGTCGGTGAGGATGAGGATCCTTCCTTTTATAGCCTTGGGTGGACGACCAGGAAGGACGATGGTTAGAGGGGCAGGAGTACGACATGTCGTCTAGAAAACATCGGGGGGACATACTTTCGATAGTCGCAGAGCGGTGACACAACCTGTGACTCAAGGACTCCTCCCCACAGTGGTAGATTACGCTCTTAGTTATGACAATACGCATCCTCCCCTACTACGGTTATGTACGCGGCATAACTACTCGTGGTCCATCGTTCTATCCCCTCCGAATGCGTGTCCTACTCGGCGACTTCGAGTTGTGGAACGTGACCGTACGTGATCTCACTTCTGGGAAGCAGACACATGTCCTGCTCGGGTTTTACCCTCAACAATTTTAATTCGTGTGCTTTCAAAACATGCATTTTGAAGATAGAGGTGGTCGAACTATCTACATGACTTGCATAGAGAAAATGAAGTATTTGATGCTCAAGTAAGTATGCGGTCGATCTATCGCTCTGAGGACGAGGAAAAGAATCTTATACCTAGCTTATAAAGCGAGATTGCAATCGACATGTGCTTTGTTATCGAAAAAATGGTTGAGAAGTGGTTAAGAGGGTGCAAGCAAATTACGAGCGGCCAACAAAATCTGGGGCCTCCATTCCCATGATCCATTTGACAAAAATTAGAGCTAACAAAGAAACATTAGACAACAAAACCCAAGGATTATGAAATCGTCCTTTTGATTATGAAAAATCGTCTTCCTCCACTTGTCAATTTTTTTCAACCCCTGCTTTCCACCAACCCCACTCTTCCACAAAATTTTATCCCAACAACATATTCCTTTCGAAGCTTCCATATACCTCACTTTTTACAACTTACTAACACTGTCACATTTCATTTTCCTTTTAACAGAAGATTTGACTGAAGAGTATTTTTTTTAACAACTTTTGAGTTGAAGGTAAAATTAATTTTTTTAAATATAGGGGTGTAATTAAAACCAACTTCAAAATATAGTTTAACCTATATTGTTTGAATGCAATATCACATCAGACCATTTTCTTTTAGTATAAACAATGTTGTTTTCTTAACCAACATGAACGTAGTTCATCTGGTTAAAATATATATCTCTGACTACATAAAAGATTGTGTTGTTGTTACTTAAAAAAAAAACACAAATAACATAGTTTTCTTCTCAAATCATTTCTTATAGATAATTAACTTCCTCAATTCTATCATTATTCTCTGGAAAATAGTTTCCCAAACAAATCAAAATTTTTACATCTAGCCCAAAGAAAATGACCGAAATACCCTTGAAATTTTGAAGAACTCCCAAATTGAGTGAGTTGGCTTGTTGTGTTTTCTCCCAAGTCGGTTCTCCTTTCAAAAGTTCTCTCCATGGTTTTTCTTTTTCAAGGAATCCATCCAATGACACTCAAGAAAATAGGCAACTTTTTGGATGGTTCTTGCCCACCTTTGTTGATGTAGGTGCAAATTTGTTTTGTGCCCATCTCAAATTTTCACCCTTTAAGAAACTTTTTCTTGAAATGTCTTCATTATCAAGATGCGACGGTTTTATGATTATAGTTATTTCAAGTTTGACGGTTTTATGATTATAGTTATAGTGTTCAAATTTGAACCTTTTTAATCGATGATATTTGGACTAAATTACAGCTATGATTATTGCAAGCCCAAAATCAACTTACAATGAATGTTTATTTGGATATGATTTGTGATATTAGTTTAATTTCATTAAATATAGATGAAAAGAAAACAATAATTTCAGCTCAATTCGGATATGGTTTGCCAATCTCAATCGATTTGGCTGATTTTGGTAGGTTTGGCAATCGATTTTGTTAGGTTTCATAAAACAATATCCTCACTCATACTTCATTTATCTAATAAAGGTTAAATATAAAGATTAATATATGTCAATCTTCAACTTTATCGTTAATATTGATTTGTTTCAATCAAATCCTTCCAAATAAGATAATATGTCAAAACAATCTGGGACATTAAAATGTGGGTTTATCATTAAAAATGGGCATATCAAGAGCCTCCGTAGAAATCTTGATCAACAAACAATACTAGCATAGCTCAGTGGTAAAGACATATGCTCTTTCCTCGACTTTGATAAAGCCTTACCGACCCAAGTATTCAAACAAATAGTGAGGCCATCATCTCTTGACCAAGCAACCAACATTTGAGCTTTGAGAACGTGAAATGGCATCGTACTTATTCTCAATGGTTCTTGTTTGAATTACTGAATATCTCCATGGCAGGTATTGTGTAGTGTAGGACAGTGAGTTGATGATCTGACCTGCACTGCATAAAACTCCAGACTTTTTAGACACAACCAACAGTTGCTTCAAAGATAAAGTGGGCAGGTCGGTCATTTACTTTTACAACTAATGTGAAAAAGCACGGTGAAGTCATGCCGAGTCTCAATTTTCTGGAAAAACCAATCCCAGATTTTCGTTATCCCTGTAAACTTGAACAAGTGCAGCTGCTTTATAGACGAACATCCCAAGCATGGCTGGCGTGAGCTGAACACAACAAAACCACATGACAGCATAAGAGTGTGCGTACAATTGTTTGGTGTTTTCCGAAACAAGATGGATACCCTTTTGATACCTGGAAGTCGAAGAAGTCGTTGGCTAGATATTTATGAGAGAGGATCCACAATGCATATATTGCGGCAGGAATCACAAGCCTTGGCGATGAAAGAGCAATGACGCTTCCCTTCACTGATTTCTCAAAAAAGTTATTGATATCCTCACTTCTTATTCCAATTCTGGCACAAGTAATGAATGTTGATTGTGACAAACAAGATATATGGTTATATCCATCTATAGACAAATAGATCGACTACAGCACTAATTCGTACTTCTTTGTCTTTTTCCGAGTGAAGATATCTGGAACCATGTCTTTAGATAGTTTGTCAGCATGTTGATATAAGAGCTGGAGGTATAAGCAGCTGCATTTATGAAATAATCCCAGTTATTATTGCAGAATTACAACAAAATAACAAAGGTTCCTCTAATATAGCGCTCAGCCTTCCCATTTTTGTTGTGTGGTAACAGCATTAGAAATACATTTTGAAGCCAAAACTTGGTTAGACTAAAGCTCACTTTGATTCTTACAAACTTTCTCCAAGAAGTTGTTTTGGAAGTCTTGTTAACCAAATATTTAGTCTTAAAAACTGGTCATCTCGTCTGAAAACTTCAGATTTTGGAATCAAAACCTAAATCTTGAGTGTGAATCATCAGCACGTCAAAATGAAGTTACAAAATAACAGCATCATAAAATTCATATCGACCAACCTCAATAGAACTCCTATTGCATAACTAATGGCAGCCTGAACAGCAAAAACAAATAAAAATTTTCATCAGCAAGCAAAGCTTTCTCATCACATGGGTCATGTTAAGAAAAAGTAAGGTTTCACTGGAAGAAATGAGATGATTCTAAAGGCAATAATGATAGTGAAGACAGATACTAGAATCTAAGAACCGTTGCTAACTACTTCATGTTATAACTCGAATCCTACCTATAGTGTATCCATCAATGGAGAGTGTAATAGATAAAAAAAAATCACATTATGTATTTTTTTTCTTCTTATAAAGCAACCAAAAAATTTTACAGTAGTACACAAGCTAATACCTTTCTTCTTCAAATAGAAGATACCTGGAACGAGAATACAATCAGGCAATACCCACTGCATGCAGTTCCAATGCCAACAGACAAAAGCATTAGTTCCCTCTTGAGCTGTGTTAAAAAAAGAATTAATGAACGTCTTCCAAGATTTTGATTGATCAAAAGGTGCATCTTCCATCTTGAACCATTATATACCATTCTGTAGTTTCGTAATGTAGGCAAACAGTAATTTATAGAAGAAAAAGGCAAAAAGGAAGAGAAGAAAAGCTTTAAATGCAGCTAGATTGCATAGAACTAAGACCAAGCACCAATGACTTTGAAAACAGATTCCAGGCCTGAACCCAAGCCCAAGCCCACTACAATGTCTAGCTTGGCTTTTGTAGATGAGCTGCCTAGAGCCTTGAATCCTGCGCTTGAGGTCTCTTTGTGTATAATTCATTTATAAATTACATAATGAATTATTAATAAATAGCATATAATTGATTTTTAAATTTTAAAAAATTATCGAACTCATAGATGAACATAGTTTCATACATTTTTCTGGCCAAAATGTTTTTGTGCTAGCCTTGGTCATTCACCAGCCTTGTATTTCATAAATTTGCAGGCCCAATCCAACCCAACCTAACCTTTTTGCCACCCGCACATACAATGTACAAACTACAAAGAATATGAAAAAAGGAGGGAAAAAAAGTGATGTTGGAACATTTTAATTATTGATGAGCAGGCATCAAATTATATATCAAGAGGACCTCAGATGACATAAAAGTAATACCATCTTACGTAAACAACCAACGAAGATATTGAGTTCAAGTATCATACGGCTTCATATTTGAGAAAGTTAAGTTTCCTCCTCCTTTCACGGTCATCGAGTAATGTCTGTTAAAAAAAATATAGGAATTAAAGAAAATCAGTCTTCTACAAAAACATCAATGACTAGTCTTATCTGGCAACTAACCCAGAACAATTAATTTGATATCTGGGGAGGTTTTTCATAGAAACAAAACATAAAATGACTTCTGTTAACTCATACAAAATAAGAGTCTGGAGTAGTCTCACCTTATCACCAGCTTTTTTATTGATTGGTGCAGAGTTGCCACCTGAGACCCATGATTGAGTAGCGGACAATTTCAAAAAACCACCATCATCATCATTTTCAGCAACCTACAAGTTGTAAATTAAGAATAAAGGAAAGAAAAGCACAAGTTTGTTGTTAGGCCCCCAATAGTTAATATATACAAGAGGAGGGGTAAGAAAGGAATTGCACTCGGGAGGAGAGAGAATGAGTAACCGTTAGGATAGTGGGGCCCAAGGATCATCGTGGGAGTGAGGGTCGAGTGGTTATGAGGGAGAGATAGGAGGAAGATATTCTTCAGACTGGTTTTGGGTAACAGAGGATAGCAAGGTAGCTAGAAGGGAGAGATACCCACCCTCTCGAATTGGTGGGGTGAATCTGTACGCCTACGGGCTCTTTTGCTTGATTATCAATATATATTGTGAGGAGATACCTCACATTTGTCTAATCCTCGGAAGAAGATAAAGGAGCCAAAGCATCATTTAGTTTATTTAAGCTCTGTTACAACCATTCCAAACACAGTTTAGTTCTCAGAAAATTAATAGAAACTTCAAAATTACATGACATTTGCCAATACGTGGAAACTCATATTTGATGTCTTTTCCTTCTCCTATGACCTGCTCTAATAACCCATTAAATGGGATGTTATTTTACAAACAATTCTTTGGACCTAACTTGTTCGTATTCTTGGGAATGTTGATGGACATGATGGTAGTTATCGTTTTCATCACCTAGTTTGACATGTTCATGCATGTGCCTTTAATTTGCTGATACTATGTTGGACGGTTTTGACTATCATACTACTAGAGGAAAAAATTCTATTAGGGTACGAAAGTGACAATACAAATATGCTTGATCAAGAATGTGGAAACATGTTAATTTTATTTGTGTCTGATGTCTGAACATTATGCATATACGATCCCATGAAATTGAACATTGAAGGCATTAGAATACTAAGCATGTTGTACCAGCACTTCTTGAGAAACATCTGCAACGCTGACATCACTGACATCTTCAAACTTCAAGACCTCATTCTGCCAAAGCATATCAGAAGTTTTTGATATAAAATCCCCATTTAGTTTTCGTTCCTTGATGAATGCTTGTAGAACATCCTCATCGGTAATTTCACTTGCTGAAAAACAAGAAACTATGTGAGCCCTAGTTAGTCAACTTAAAGTTGAAAGCTGTTGAAAATTAAACATGTTAATTATCCAAGATACATTATACATGTACATGAACTAGTATTTAATTAAATGTTCGTGAATTTAGATGAATTAATTGTGAATTCATGTATGTATAGTTTCATAGGATGGTATTTGATATGGGATCTAGATTCTTCCCAGGAGTCCTATAAATAGGATGAACTTTGATGTGTTTCAAGCAAGCGTGTGAGAAGAAAATAAAGAGAGTTTGAGAGAGTTGGTAAGCCAAGTTTGTATTCTGTGAAGAATTTTCAATACAAGTGTTCTCAAATAAGTCTTGACTCTCAATTTGTCAGTGTCCATTACACGCTTCCAATAAAAGCACTGAAATAAGCTCTAAAAAATATTTACTCATAGAAAAGCGACTACTATGGAAATGCAAGGAAAAATTCAAGCATTATGTCAACAGTACAAGATTAAAAGAAGAGGAAACAAGTCATTGTAAATTTCAAAGATTACAAAAAGCTATTCCAATTGGTGAAAAGATTGAAATGCTATTGAAAGAGGGATACATTTTACACCATGAGAGGCCTACAAGAGGAAACACACACACACACACACATTGTGAAGGAAGTAATCTATACTTTCTCAATTATAATTGAAAGTTCTATTGTTCTTCTGTAATTAAAGGTTCCAAAAGAAGGACTAATTAGTTGTACCCATTCGGTTTTCTTCTCCTTTCAAAAGGGATGTCCAAGAAAGAAAACCTCCAAAAAGTCTTTGACATTCCTTGGTGGAGCCAACAGCCAAATGCCAGTTAAAGGACGTAAAAAGAGTCTCCAAGAAGCTGAACTGCACTATATTTGCAGAGAATGCAGCGAGAGGGAGAGAGTGTCATGATGATGTATCTTCTTTGTACAACATCGTTGGTTGTACAAAGAAGAAATTTTCTTTCTTGGGTATGTATCACTCCAGGTCTCTATRGAGAGGGAAGATATCGGGAGAAAACACTTGAATTATCAAAGCTCCACTTCTAGTTGGTCTCTCATTCTTGGACAAAATCATGAACCATCCTAGGATCGCATAGTGCATGTCGTCTGTCTTGGGCCTTGATTCTTCCAAGGAGAAGGACCACATGAAAATTGGATTTTCTAAGGAATAGGAACTTTGGCTTTACGCAGTAATTTTCAATTTTCTTGCGAAGGGTCAGCTTGGAATACGCCAACAATTCAAATAAAGGTTTGCATGAGAAAGGACCAGAGTAATCAAGTTTTCACATCCTAGAGTTCTTGAAGTTAAGGTCAACACAAACTGAGTTACAAGAGGCAAATAAGGCTGCCCATTCCCTAACTCCATCGTTTACCAAGTTAAGCAGAATATAGTGTTCATTTTTCAGTCATAAACACTGTTGAATTTCAGTGTCAATTTGCATTTTGCATCCTCGTGGCACAAAACTTCCTAAATTTCCACCATTACAGTCTCCGTCCAGTTGAATTAAACGAACAGTCTTCTAATTAGACAAAATTGAGAGAATATCCAATCACCAAACCAAAAATTCAGAAAAAAAGCCTCCTAAATTTGATGCTTGAGCAATATGGAAACGCAAAATTCACCTTACCAAGCTTATCTCAGCTCCACTGGAAACCAAGCTTACAATGTGAAAAGAAGGACGGGAAAACTGACCTGCGCGAATTCTTGTTCGCAGGAGTGGCAAATGGAGCTTTGATTTCTGAAAATGGGGTAATGGAGTAGCTCTGCGAGATACGAATCTGGTAGAAGATGGAGTTTTCTTGCTGGTAAAGCATGTAACCATAGAAAGAGTTTCCATGGCTTATCCGAGCTTCAATCGTGCTCTGCATTGAGGCGAGGACTAAAATATCTCTCTGAAACATATAACTCTTGAAAAGTATTTTTGATAATTAATTATAAACATTTATCATTTTTTTAAATTTCACTTTTTTTTTTTTTTTGAAACCACATAAAAAAGACTTCATAAAAACTCTTTAAAATTCCCACCTCTCTCTTCAACAGCAGGAAATCACCGTCGCCACATGGGGAAATTTGAATATATTACTCCTCCCATAATTGAAATCGGAGGTATGACTCCTTTCGAAAAAATTTACTTTGTAACTCCAGTCACGTTTATTTATGATCCTTTTCAAAATTTGCAGAAGTCAAATTACACTATTACCCTCATGTTTCAAATTCTGCATATTTCCCTTTTGATTGTCGGATCCTTCCTCTCCCTACATTCCCAAAAGTAAAATCCTAAACCTATATCCTCGGATCATTCGTCTCTTTTCGTTCCCTCCCTGTTCTTGGACCCTTCGTCTCCCTCCATTCACAATRAACATTTTATTCCATCTGTTCCAACGTTTTGCATCCACCATCACCAACCAACATCATCGTTGTCTTGGATCTCGGAGGAAGCGAGGTTATTGGCTCGAATCTTCGAAAATTTTCGTTACTTAGAGTTAGATTTCCATTTTCAGTGCTATCTAAAGCCGCCAATTTGTTTTATGGTAGATTGTAGGGTTCCAGATATCGAAAATAGAAAAATCGTTTTCCAGATTCAATCATGTACTCAATCCTGCAAATCGAATAAAACTAGGTGAGATAAGAAAATGGTTAACAAAAAAAATAATAAAATAAAATAAAAATTTTGCTTCATCCCGAACCAAGATGGTTCGGGGATTGAATTATTCAATCCCAGATCAGATATTAATCCGGGACAATGATCTGAACCACGTTTTTTTTCTCTAAGAACTCCATTCCAGCATTTTCAAAAGTGAAAATATGGAGACAATGATTTTGGATAGTGTCGGGACAATAATCAAATACGTAGACAACAATATTTATAGTTTGTTTGTTTTGGAGTCCAAACCAAACATGAGTTTAGAATTTGGTGGAATAAGTAGGTGAAAATTAAATATATATCATAAATGGATTAACCTAGGAGGTATTTTCATCCTTTTCAAAGATAGAAAATTCACGAAGTTATATAAAGAGAGGCGGGATCCCAAATGAGACTTTAGGTTATAAATCCAAAATCGGAGGGGTCATATATTCAAATTTCTCAACCACATGCCTTAAAATTTCTTCATGAGCTCCAACCACAGCCTCACTACATTGGACATTGGAACCAGTCTTGGCACAGAACAGGGTAACTACATTGGACATTTGTAAAATCCCCTTACAAATTTTCTTTGCTCTAGAACAACCAAATAAAGCATGGTGCATGGTATACAGTCTTGTGAGGGATTTTTAGCTTCCATAGATTCTTCCAAACGAGATTATTGCTGTTGTTGCTTGGGGATGTTGTTATGAACCTTAGATTATTCATATATAGCTTATACCCACTTCTGACTCTGTACTGTCCTCTGCTATCATAGCGGTGCCAGCCCCAGGAGTCTTGCTTCAGCCTAAGATTAATAGGATTTTTCATGATTAGAGTTGATAAGATCAGCTTGCATAGCAGGAGGAGTGACGGGCTTGGATGGTAAGCATTGTTGTAGCTTGACATATAAATCTTATGCATCGGGCTTTTATGTTGGTAATGATCATTATCAATCGTATTCTTCCATTTTGGGGCTTTACAGACAATGAGATTGCTTCTATTTGCAAGCTTGACCAGATGAAGAACCTGAATACGCTTGGTATGAGTTTTGATCTCTGCGTTTAATGCTTTGCTGGTAGTTGGCATATTCAAGATTTTATCAAGTCACATAATTGTACTGTCTCCGGAAAGAAAGAACCGCCAAAGTTATATGCAACGACTGTTCTTCATCCTATCGAAGCGATGTCAGGGTGGTTTTTTCTGTAATGCTCAGATACAAATGCCTCAAGGTCACATGGCTTTCCCAACCCCAGATGATTTCCACGTTCTCCCTCAGGCTTTCCCATGGACTCTCTCTTCAAGTTCGCCATTTTTCAACTCAGGAACATTTCCTCTGCGGAAAGTTCAATCTCGGCCTCGATCCCTCTGCTCAGCTTTCTTACATGGAGCTCTCCCAAAAATTCTACGAAGCCATGAAATCCTGTGCGCTTATTGGGTCGGTACCCATCGCATTAAAGCTCCATGCTCAGCTGATCTCCGCTGGTTTGTGCTCCTCCATTTTTCTCCAAAACCATCTCTTACACATGTACTCAAAATGCGAGTTAATAGACGAGGCTATTCAGATTTTCTTAGGCACTGAGCAACGTAATGTTATTACTTGGAATACGATTCTTAGTGGGTTGTTGGATTCGGGTCGACTCAGTGCAGCGAAGAAGGTGTTTGATGAAATGCCTCTGAGAGACCCTGTTTCTTGGACTGCAATGATGTCGGGCTATTTTCGTAACGGTCGGGTGGCGGATACTATTAAGCTTTTCATTTCGATGGTTCGGGATTCAGATTGTGTTCCTGATTTGTTTTGTTTCTCCTGTGCGATGAAGGCTTGCAGTAGCCTTGGTTATGTAAGAATAGCTCTTCAGTTGCATGGTCTCGTGGAGAAATATGGGTTTAGAAATGATGAAGCCATCCGAAATTCTGTCATTGATATGTACGTGAAGTGCGGTGCTGTTTATGCTGCTGAGGAAGTCTTTATGAGGATTGAAAAACCAAGCTTATTTAGCTGGAATAGTATGATCTATGGTTACTCTAAATCCTATGGGATAGGACAAGCGCTTGACACTTTCATACAAATGCCGGAACACGATTCCGTCTCTTGGAGCATGATCATTTCAGCATTTTCTCAACATGGTCTGCACACGCAAAGCCTCGGTATGTTTGTCGAGATGTGGATTCAAGATTGTCAGCCAAATTCAATTACATATGCAAGTGTTCTTAGTGCATGTGCCAATGTTTATGATCTTCAATGGGGTAAACATTTGCATGCCCGGATCGTCCGCAACGAACCCTTTCTTGATGTTTTGGTGGGCAATGGACTGGTCGATATGTATGCAAAATGTGGACTCGTTGAAGCTTCAAGAAGGGTATTTAACTCATTAACTGAACGCAATGTAGTAACGTGGACTTCACTAATTAGTGGAATTGCACAATTTGGGAGTCGAGAAGAAGTTTTTGATCTTTTTTACAGGATGAGAGAAGCTTGTGTTGCCATGGATGAATTTACTCTTGCAACCATTCTTGGTGTATGTGAAGGAGAAGAAAATATTTCAATTGGGGAGCAGCTACATGGATTTACGGTGAAGACTGGGATGGATTCATCTGTGCCTGTAGGCAATGCTACCGTGACAATGTATGCAAAATGTGGAAATATAGAAAAGGGAAGTCTTGCTTTCGAAACAATGCCCGCTCGAGATATTGTTTCGTGGACAGCAATGATCACTATGTTCACTCACAGTGGGGATGTAGAAAAAGCACGGGATTATTTCGACCGAATGCCAGAGCGTAATGTGATAAGTTGGAATTCAATGTTAGGCGCGTGTTTTCAAAATGGTTTTTGGGAAGAAGGTTTAAAATTGTACATTCTTATGCTAAGGCAAGAAGTTAGGCCCGATTGGATCACATTTGCTACCACAATCAGTGCTTGTTCTGAGTTGGCAACGTTAAAGCTTGGAACACAAATAGTATCCCAAGCAAAAAAGGCAGGGCTTGGCTCTGATGTCTCAGTTGCTAACAGTGCAATTACCTTGTATTCTAGATGTGGAAAAATTGAAGAAGCACAGAACATTTTTGACTCGATACAGGAGAAAAACTTGATTTCTTGGAACTCAATAATGGGAGGATATGCTCAAAATGGACAAGGCAGGAAGGTGATTGAAGTTTTTCAGAACATGTTGGTGGTTGGCTGCAAACCTGATCATATAACCTACGTAGCGATTCTCTCAGGCTGCAGCCATTCAGGGCTTGTAAAAGAAGGAAAGCATTACTTCAACTCCATGACTGAAGATTTTGGCATCTCTCCGACTTCCGAGCATTTTGCGTGTATGGTAGATTTGTTCGGTCGAGCCGGGTTACTAAAGCAGTCCATGGATTTGATTGATCAAATGCCGTTTAAGCCAAATGCTGCCATATGGAGCGCTCTGCTCAGCGCTTGCAGGATCCACCACGACACCGAAATGGCAGAGCTGGCGATGAAGAACTTGCTAGAACTGAATGTAGAAAGCTCTGGAAGTTACATTTTGCTAGCTAATGTCTACTCCAATTATGGGAGATTGAAATCTGTTTCTGATGTGAGACAAGCGATGAAAGAGAAAGGAGTACAGAAAGATCCTGGTTGTAGCTGGATAGAGGTCAGCAACAGGGTTCATGTCTTCACAGTCAATGACACAAACCATCCACAGACCAAGGACATTTACAAGGCATTGGAAGACATTGTTAAGAAGATTGAAGATGCTTACGGCTATGTCGATATGTCGAGTTCGGTTGGCTATCACAGCGAGAAACTTGCTATTGCTTTTGGTTTGATTAGCTTGCCTGGTTGGATGCCGATCCATGTGATGAAAAACCTTCGAGTTTGTGACGATTGTCACCGGGTGATGAAACTGATTTCTCTTGTTGCCATGAGGAAACTTGTTGTGCGAGACGGGCATCGGTTTCATCATTTGAAGGATGGGATTTGTTCTTGTGGAGACTATTGGTAGTTGTAGTTAGAAACTTGAAACTTTAGTTTAAGAGGGAAAGGAAGAAACTTGTAGCACGTTGCTAAAGGGAGAAAAAGAGTCAGTAGCTTGGAGGATAAAGTAAACGCAATTGTTTGTCAAATATCAATTTTTTTTAGTGGGGCGAGAGATCCAAGGTAATGGTAATTAGTGCTAAATTTTCATTGATATGTCTGGTATTTAAATAGTTTTTTAGAAAGATTCATTGACATCAACATTTTATAGATATATTCCATAAAATTAAGAGGATATTTCAAACCTTTGTTACTATGTTAATATTGAATATTTTTCATCTTGAAATATGTCTAGACTTGAACTTCAATTAAATAATTTATAAAAAAATAATTATCATGATTAAGATAGTCTTTATAGAAAAAATAATCTAATATTTAAAATAAAATCACTGAAAATAGAATTAAGATAAAATAAATATGATGGTAAAATTTGAACATATATTTTCTAAACTCAGTTCAGCAAAATAATTATCTTTATTATAAAAAAAATAACATTGATATTGCATCATACAACGAAATAATAATAATAAAAAAATTTATATGTATTCTTACTTAATTCACTTTATCCCCGAAACAAATTTGAAATTTACATCAATACAAAGTTATTACCAATGAGAGTTATTAAATTTGTAACGATAGTATAAGATTTATATTAGTTTTCATAATAACTATTTTTAGTCTAAACATAATAACTCTTTTTGTATTAAAATTATAATAATAACAATAACAACAACAATAATAATAATAATAATAATAATAACTCTGTCATATCTCTGGAATGCTTGTGCAGGAGAGTTTCTTCAGTCTTGGACTGTTCCATCCGTAATCGATAGATTTCCGATCGTCTTAATAGGGTGGTCAAGATTGCTACGTTGGTGTAATGGCGACAGAGGAATTCTTGGAGGGTGTTTTGAGGAAGAAAAACAAGATTCAGGGTGTTTTGAGTAATGATGGAAGTTGGTTATCAAAGGAGAATGACATTGCAAACGCTTTCATTGATTACTTTCAGGCTATTTTCACGTCTTCCCAGCCTTCTATGCACAAAATGAACCCTACTCTTCAATGTATTACTTCAAAGGTTACCACAGCAATGAATTTTCTCCTTGCTGCTCCTGTCAGTAGAATGGAGATAATTAAGGCTATCAAGATGATGCATCCTTCTAAAACTCCGAGTCCAGATGGTTTTCAGCCTTTTTCTTCCAGAATTACTGGGATATTGTTGGCAATAAAACTATTGATAACTGTCTGGAAATTTTGAACCATAAAAAATCGGTAGCTGATTGGAATTCTACCAATATTGTTCTTATTCCAAAAAAACTGAACCCAACTTTCGCCCTATTAGTCTATTAATGTCTCTTATAAGATTGTGGCTAAAGTGCTTGCGAATCGACTGAAAGGTGTTTTATGAGATATTATTTCTGAGAATCAATCTGCCTTTGTGCTTGGGAGGGCTATTACTGACAATGTGATGATTGATCATGAGTGTATTCATCATCTTCGTAGTATGAAACATGGAAGATCTGGCTATGCTGATCTGAAGTTGAGTAAAGCTTACGATCGGGTAGAGTGGATGTTCCTGAAGTCTATGATGCTAAAGCTTGGGTTTGATGCGTTGTGGGCGGAACTTATAATGGATTGTCTCTACTGTGAAGTTTTCAAATCTGATTAATGGGGGAGCGAAGGGCCAAATGATTCCGACCGGAGGGCTCATGCAAGGTAACCCACTTTCTCCCTATTTCTTCTTAATTTGCTCAGAAGGTTTCTGTGCTCTCATTCAAGAGTCTCACAACAAAGGCCTTATATCAGGTTTATGCATTAACTTGAGATGCCCAAGTATTTCTCATATCTTCTTTGCATATGATAGTCTGGTTTTCTTTAAAGCAAATGCTTTTTAGTGTGCTCAGATTAGGCGGGTTTTTGACCTTTATGAAGCTGCTTCGGGGCAAAAGATTAACTGCAATAAATCGGCTGTGTTTTTCCCCTTGTGTTCGATCAGAATGCAGGTTCTACCTACAACAGATTTTGGGGGTTCAGGTGGTGGATAATCTTGGGACTTATCTCAGCCTTCCTTCTTGCTTTTCTCGAGGGGGGGGGCGAAGATTTTAGTTTGATCAAAGAAAGGGTAGGGAAGATGATCCAAGAATGGAGAGGTAATTTGTTTTCGGCCAGGGAAAAAGAGGTTTTGATCAAAAGTGTTGCCCGGACGATCCCGACCTATGCTATGAGCTGCTTTAAACTTTCCAAGAACTTTTGTAAAGATATTACAAAGTCCTTTGCAAGGTTCTGGTGGGGTACTATGGATGATTCGCGGAAGATTCATTGGAGAAGTTGGGAGAAGTTGTGCATGCCAAAGGAAAATGGGGGGCTAAACTTCCGAGATCTTGAGAGTTTTAATCAGGCGCTGTTGGCAAAGCAAGTGTGGCATTTGTTCAAATTTCTTAACCTCTTGGTCTCAAGACTATTAAAGGTTCTCATTTTCATGACTCTGATATTTTAGATGCTAGCGCTAGTGCCTCCTCGTCGTATCTTTGGAAAGGTTTGGTTTGGGGTCGAGCTCTTCTTGTCCAAGGTCTTCAAATCTAGATAGGCAACAGTCAGTCCACTGCTTTCTTCAAAGATAGGTGGATCCCTCGTGAGAGCACATTCAAAATCCTATCCTCTTACTTTGATGAAGATGAATATCTAGTTTCAAATTTTATAACTCCATCAAAGCAATGAGACGTAGGGAAACTAAGAGGTTTGGTGAATAATGAAGACCTGCAAGCTATTCTTTCTATTCCAATTAGTTTGACTAATGAACCAGATTCGTGGGTGTGGCACTTTGACAGGTATGGCACATACTCTGTTAAGAGTGGGTATAAGCTAGCAATGAATACAAGATTTGGGAATGCATCTGCAAGCAACAAAAGGAGCGAAACATGGTGGAAATTCCGTCGGAAGTTAAAAATTCATCCCAAAATTAAGATCTTTATCTGGAGGGTCTTTAGTGATTGTATTCCTACAATGGGAAATCTATTGAAGAAAGGGGTGGACGTGAGACCGAAATGTCAAGTGTGTGGAAAGCAGGTTGAAACAACATATCATATTCTTTTTTATTGTAAAAGAGCGAGAGAAGTATAGATCAGTTTACTATTACCTCAAGCTATTTCTCATCAAGATTTCAATCAGTCAGTCCAAGGAAGGTTGATGTATCTGATGGAGCAACTTTCTGAGGTGGAATTTGAATTGGTTGGTGTTGGAGCTTGGGGTATTTGGAATGATAGGAACGCGGTTAGATTTAACAAATTTGTCTCAGATGTTAAGAGCAAATGCGAATCGATTATGACATTTGTGAAGGATTTCAAGGAAAGTAACAATCTATACTGTGGATTGATTTCTTCCTATTCGCCTCAAGTCAGCACTGATCGAGAGTCTCCGTCTGTTTGGTCTCCTCCCTCGGCTGATGGGTAAAGATCAATGTGGATGCTGCATGTCAGGAAACTTTGTTTAGAATTGGTATTGATGTTGTTACCATAGATGAAAGGGATCAAATTATTGCAGCTGTTTCTCGAAGGGTAGATGCTTACCACGATCCTTTGATGGACGAGTCTTTGGCTTTGCTTGAAGGTGTCCGTCTGGCGACGTGGTTGAATTTCCAATTGGTGCAGCTTGAGTCTGATTCCCTCCAACTGGTTAATCTGATTCTTGGAGGCTCTAAACTTCAAACTGATTCCAATGTTTGAATGAAGGATATTTGGAATTTGGTGAAGAATTTCCCTAATTTCAAGTTAATCCACGTGCGGCGCTCACGAACAGGGCCGCTCATAGGACGGCGTCCGTCGCCCTTCATTATGAGATTTTTGCTTATTGGTCTCCAGATTGGCTTCGTCAAGAAGCATGTGTACTCTGATTCTGTTTAAGTTTTATTGGAGTCCTTTTTTCCTAATAATAATAATAATAATAACAACAATAATAACAACTCTTTTATGGGGTGAATTAGAGTTTTTAGGTTGGCTAGCCATTTTTCTAAGGCAAGATTGATTTTTACCTTTTTTTTTAATATTTGGATGAAATCGTATGTATACCAAATGACTCTTATCATCCCCCACTAATATTTTAGATTTCCCTCACTTGTCTCTCCCCTCTATCTCCCTCTTTCTTTCCTTCCATAATTTTTTCTGTCTCTATATTTTCCATTAACCTATATTTTCTT
This sequence comes from Momordica charantia, assembly GCF_001995035.1. The sequence continues at coordinate 385,257 of NW_019104509.1, forward strand.
TGTTTTGTCTTATTTTCTTCTCTCTTCCACGACTATGGATCTTTTTCTTTCATCCTCTCTAAAATTTTATTGAGATTTCTCTTTTCCTTCTTCTCTTTTTTCTCTAATTAATATTACTATATTTCTTCTTTACTCACCATAGAAAACAATTTACTAAAAAAAACCATAAATCTCTCATCTTTATCCTCCATCACCCACCCCACCACTTTTTTTATTTTCTATAACCAGTAACCTCCATAGTTCTGGTGACCTTCAGCAATCCCTAGCGACGCGTGCATCAAAGCCGACGAGGGAGGTCATTCGCTATAAAAGAAAGCTATGGGGAGGAGGAAGTTGAGAGAGAGTAAGAGATCGAGTGAGAGAGAGAGGAGGAGAGCGAGAAAGAGGCCGAGATAAGAGGGAGAGCGAGAAAGACATTTACTTACAAGCCATTATTAATTTAAACATTAAACAAATTTATAAAGTCAATAATTTCAAATGTATTAAAATAAAATGTTGTTTATCTATTATAATAATAATAATAATAATAATAATAATAAATTTTGATTAATTTAAATGAAATCATAAAGAATATTAAATCAATCAGAATTGAACAAATAAATAAATTTCAAAATAATTTGGTTAAATTCAAAATCAAAATGATTAACAAATAATCATTAATTTTTTTTTTAATTAAAACTTTGGAAATTGGAATGGAGAGAAATCTCAATCTCTCTTCAATCTCCTTAATTTTAGCAAGGAATGATATTGGTATTCAAATTTGAAATTTAATTCTTTGTTACCCGAAATCTGCTCTAGTAATTTTGATTATGATTGGATTTCAAATTTAACTCCTCCAATTTTACTTTCCCCTCGTTCAATTCCTAATTTAAAATTTAATCTAATGAAAGTATCAAATTTAAAATTTAATTAAAAAAAACCTTGGAGACATCAAGAGGGAGAGAGAGAGACCGCGAGAGTGAAGAGAGAGAGACCGAAAGTGTGATAGAAGAGAGAGAGAGCACCAACCAAATAAATTTAAGCAGGATAGGCGCTAGCACTGAAGCGAGATTCGGAAGATTTGAAACTATATAACCCAAACGAAAAAAAGAAGAAGAAAAGAAGGGAGATGGTGGGGTGATTGTAAAATAGGTGTTTGAGAGAGAAAAGAGATGTAAGAGTAGAAACAAAAAAAAGGAAGGGGGAATAAAGAACCATGGGAGGAAGAGAGAAAAAATTGGGTGAAAGAGGGGAAGAGATGGAACATAAACAAAAAGATAAGAGAGAGAGGATAGAAAGAAAAAAAGCAGAGAGAAAATACAATATTTTCAAATAAGGGGGACAAATCTAAAAAAAATTAGTAGAGAGATAGTGGAGTTCATTTGGTATTCAGTGTAATGTATTAGAAAACACGAGTTAAAAAAAAATAGGTAAAAATTAATACTGCCTTGGGAAAAGTCTTATTCAGCTCAAAAATCGACCAATTATGTCCGCCAAGTATCAACATTAAAGGTCCCTCACCCATTCAAATGCAGAAGACTTGAGCAATTCATCATTATGTTTCGAGTCTAGCTATATTTTACATCTTGATCGACCTTTTCAAAAAACAAAGTGACCTTGAAGACCACCTACAAATACAAGCACCAAATAGAATCTTATACAAAACACCATGATTCTTGGGTGGTTGGAGAGCAGGTGGAGCATGGTTGGGAGCTCACCAATATCCTTGCCTCTTRTGCAAGGTAGCGAAGCTATATTATCTCTCAAGTATAGGTCGAATACGTACTAACTTAAGTATTGGAGTGTTAACTCTATTTTGTAGGTCTCTCTGTGTGTTGGTATCTTTTCAAACATATATATTTATCTACCGCACTATACTTGGACTGATATTGATGTACAATATTTAAATATAATATACAATATAACTCCTTATTTTTTAAAAAASTAAGATATGTCRATATGCTTTTTATACAAACATATTTGAATATAGTTTAATTTGTTAAAGAGATAATATATTGATAAAAACATACAAATTTCAATAAAACTATAGTTCAATAAAACATACAAATTCCAATAAAATGCAATTTTTTCATTTTCTRAATTCTAATCAATTTCGTATTAGACGTTACCTTATAATTCATCAGGTGTTCATAAGAAAATTTTTTAAAAATAACATTTGAAGGTAAAAAATTACAATATTTATTTGTTGTACTGAAAAATTTTCAATCAGATGAAACTGAAATTTTTATTTACTGAAAAAAAGAAAGAAAAAACTGAATAATCCATCGGACAAGAAGAAAAAAGAGGTGCAGTTTGAAGGTGCAGTTTCCCTGCAGAATGCAGAGCAACTCCTAGGGTTTCTTCCCTCAAACTCGTTACCATGACTCGCTTGAACACAGAGCAGCTCCTCGAGGATAACAACACCCAAGACCCGCTCGCCATCGCTACTCTCAAGCTCAATCACAAGGCTCTTTCCGATGTACGACACTCCCCTCCCTTTGTTTCTCTCTGCTCCTCCATTTCATTAAGTTCTATTGTGTTCGTTTCCTTGCAGGTAGATGGTTTGTTCGTTTTCAAAAACTTGGAGAAGCTCGATCTGACGTTCAACAATCTCACATCGCTTGAGGTATGTACGCGTTTGAATATATCATAGGATAACTCGTTTGCGAATGCGTTAATACTCTGAGTCTGGACGTTTAATTGAAGGGGTTGAAGTGCTGCACTAATTTGAAGTGGCTCTGTGTTGTGCAAAATAAACTTGAAAGCTTGAAAGGAATTGAGGGACTTTCTAAACTAACTGTAAGTACCAGTCTCATCCTCCCTTTTGTTTTTGGTTTTTGTCAATCTCAATGCCTTACTTTTTAACATTAAAATTTGTTGTATAAACAATTTTCACCCCAAGGGTTTGGGATTGGAATTGGGATTGGGATGTTTGGAGATATCCTCCAACCACCTGTGCCTAATTTAAAACTTCTGTTGTTTCATGGGGTCGAACTTCATTTGGCAAAGCCTCCTTGGATTTATGCACAATTTTTTTGTTTTTTGTTTTCAATTTTATTTCTCTTTATACACCGTTAATTAGTATGTTCTAATTGTATGGTTTTCTATTTTGTAATCTATGAGTTTGTTGTGTGCACAAATTTGTGTATAAATGCTACTTGATTTGCATTGATTAACATTATCTTATTCAGGAAATATATGGATATAGATGCTATGCATTTGATTTTGAGTTGCTTTAATCAGGTATTAAATGTGGGAAAGAACAAGCTTCAATCAATGGATGAAATTAGACCCCTCATTGGCTTATGTGCTTTGATTTTGAATGGTAAACATTGTTGTAGCTTAACATATAAAACTTCTGCATTGGGCTTTTATGTTGGTAATGATTATTATCAATCACATTCTTCCATTTTGGGGCTTTACAGACAATGAGATTTCTTCTATTTGCAAGCTTGACCAGATGAAGAACCTGAATACTCTTGGTATGAGTTTTGATCTCTGCGTTTAATGCTTTGCTGGTAATTGGCATATTCAAAATCTTATMAAGTCTTGTTTATCGAATAAGTATTGGGAGAGCACCTCTGAGTGGTGTCTTAGTAGTAAGGTCTTGGGACATTTCGAGATACCCTTCAAGGTTCTGGGTTCAACCCTTTGAAAACTTACAAGCCAATGAACCATGCATCAATTCTTTGAAAACTGAATAACTTAAAACTTTGTTGTCTTCCAATGTTGGCCTTGGGTGGGCGAACCCTCAAACACTAGTGGGGCAGTCTATAAACGTAATGCAAATGGTGAGATCTTCGATGCCCCAGTCATTAAAAAAATAAGAAGAAACTTTTTCATGTATTCAGATCTGTCTTGCATATTCAGGAGTTTATTGCTCATTAGAAACACAAACCAAGATTTTATTTTAACCTTTTGAATTATTCTGCAGTTCTTTCAAGAAATCCAATCCATAGTATTGGTGATTCTCTATTCAAGGTGAAATCAATGAAAAAGGTAGGTATCAATTTGTTATTATGATGGTGGTTGTTTGAAGATTAGTTTTACTTGAATGTGAAGAAGAAGGATCTTTACTGATCTATTTATCCTTTTTTCAGTTATCTTTTTCTAATTGCAAACTTCAATCTATTGATTCTTCCCTCAAGTCTTGCACTGAATTGAAAGAACTTCGACTTGCTCACAATGAAATCAAGGTACGTGCTGTTTGGATTAGTTTGCTTTATCTTACGCAGATCTCTCAAGAGCTTACTTATTACTCAAATGAAATTGCACGGAATTCAATTTTTATAACTATTTAATGATGAGATAACATCTTTATTCTTCTTCCTTATTGGGCACCTGTTCTGTACTCATTCCCGAGTGTACTCTTCCCTCTATCCAGATGCTCCCCCATGATTTGGCTCATAACAAGAAATTGCTAAATTTGGATTTGGGAAATAATGTCCTAATGAGATGGTCAGATCTGAAGGTAAGCTAAATTCTATCTTACCTTTTCTTTAATATTTAAAACTTCAACACATTCTCCAATTTAACCTTCTCTTTTTCATGAAATCACTGTTTGTACTACTCTAGGTGTTGAGTTCATTAGGTAATCTGAGAAACCTTAATCTTCAAGGGAATCCTATTGCTGAAAGTGCTAAATTAGATAAAAAGGTCTCTCTCTCTCTACAAATCTTCTACCCATTTCAAATCAATGTATTCCTCCAAAACTTTTTTTCTGAAGAGTGAAACTGCAGATTCGTAGATTACTGCCGGGCTTGCGGGTATTGAATGCCAGACCAATTGATAAATACATCCAGAATGAGAAGGACAAGAGGAGTGATAAAGATGATGATACTTCGGTCAAGAAGCCAGAGCTTAAAAAAGAGAAAAAAGATGGCAAACTGAAAATGGATACCCAGATGGATTTGTTTAGTCAAGGCAGTGATGGTGAGCTCGATCATGCTGATGATATTGACATGGAAAAGGAGTTGAAGCACAAAAAACGCAAGATGGACAAGTTCACCCAGGAGAAGAAAGAAATTTCATCTCTTGATGATAAGAGAGATCACGGCAAACTGAACCCAACAGGTGATACTGCAAAAGATAAAAAGAGTTCGAAGCAGAAAAGGGCAAAAACTGATAGCGAACCATCTTCGCTGCATACCAAGGTTGAAAAGCAGAAGAAGAAAACAAAGAAGGGCGGGGAAGGGCAGGTTGATGTTATTGACGACACCGAAGCACCATTCGAACAGCTTTTTGGAGGTGATAGCGTCGAAGACATGGACTCTGGTCACGGAAAGGTCACTGAGAAAGCAGTAGAGGACACGAATTCAGTGGCTAACTTGGTGTCATTTGCAGCCAACAGAAAGGAGTCTAAGAAAAGCCACAGCAGAAGTGCAAGGTTACAGTTACCCCCAGTAGTTGAAATCGGAATGGGTGGAGCATCAACATGGGATGATGAGTAAATACTAGGGAAAATTTTGATCTCATGGCGGTTCCAATATATCAACAGATTGGTATGCAGTGATCGATAAGAACAATGGGTTTGAAACTCATTTTAGTGTTTGGCTATCAAAGGAACCTACTAACTTGATTCTTTTATTTTTCCTTTTACATGGAATGATAGAGGATTTTTTTACTTATGTGGGTCTTTCACTAGGTGGTGTTATGATAACCAGAAGACGGAGTCTATTTGTTAATTTATTAGTGGCTTGCTTTGGCATTGAGGATATGGAGGTCAATGGATGATATGAGAGATTTATTTGATAAGGTATTAATGAAGTTATGAAATGATCTTATAATATGAAAATTGTTGAGAATCTTTGTAATTTTGTTTAGTATTTAGAAACATTACTCTTGCAAGAAACATTACTCTTATGCAGATTTGTTATATAGTGTTTATAAACATTTTTAAAATCTATGCCAATTTTTTTTTTTWAAAAAAGTAGTAGTTTTTATTTTTGAAATTTGGCTAATAATTTAAATATGCTTTCTATACAGGTGAAAATTTTACTAATAAAATTATATAAAGAATAAGCATAATTTTAAAAAATAAATCATTAAAAACGAAATGCTTATCAAGCGATATTTTTATTTATAAYATTTTAGTTGAGTTATATTTTTGGTGCAGTTAGATTGTTTTTAGTCTTTTAAACCATATATGTGGAGGTGAAGATTCAAATTCATGATATATTAATTGTTCATCTTAGTTAAACTCATGTTGGCTTAGTCTTAAAAGTTTGAAATGTGGTACTTTAATTCTCGATGGTTTTAGATAATTCTTGAAGTCATTACTAATACTAAGCTAATTGAGGATTGATCGAGCTATTTCAAATGATCTTTATGAGGAAAGACTTGCACAAAGATAACAAACACCTCAAATTAGTAAGAATCTGGCTTAAAGCTCTCATAATGAAAAAAATCATATTGCCTAGACACATATCACTAGTGAAATTTTGAGTTGTAATTTGGCAGAGCTCATTAGCTTAGATGCAACAATTAATTTCTATAGTTAGAGAATATATCATGTGTGATGATCTTTTGTAGCGCGTCATGTGGTAGGTCGTATTTTACCCTCCAATATATATATTTTAAATGATGTAATATATTAATTTTATATCATATTTTGTCTATTTGGCTTTTATTTTTTCACTACTTTCTGTTCACCTTCTTGCTCACTACATTTTCTCTCCTCTTCCCCATCTCGGCTTCCTCTTTGTCACTAGCTCTATTGCTACCATTAGTTCGAGATGACCCTTTGTTCGGGACAAAGTATTACTATATGTCACCATACCCAAAGTTGATAAATCTACAAGTGATCATACACACTCTTTAACCCTCTTCATTTAAGATGACAAAGAGTATTTGAAATAGAATATGATTCGTCAAAARGTATTTGTGCATATCACAATATTACTTCTTGTACAACAAGTAGAGTTATGGAGATTCAAACTCATGACCTTTTTTACTAGAAACATATGCTAATTACCGTTGAGCTTACCTCATATTGGCACAACATTACTTTAAAGAGCAAGTCACTGCATGTTGTCAAGTCATTATTTAATATGTTGAATCCACTAATATAATTATTTTAGAACCATTTAAAACTACAACATGGTAAAATATAACATAAAATTCTTGTTAATGTCATTTATTTTCAAAATTTGAGGAATTAAAATAACACTTTTCAAAATTCAAAAACTAAATGGAATTCAACTTAAAACTCAAAATCAAAAGAATAATGTCATATAATATATATATATACATATATATATATATATATATGATAAAACATCGTGGGGTTCTTCTCAAATGAAAATCTTAGATTTACAAATCCACTACCACCAGATATTAAACTTTAATCTACCTATCGACATTCTGACATTCCTATATATCAATGAGTTCGACATTGATATAAGAGGTGAATTACCGTAAAAAAAACAACAAAATATAAAAATATGAACAAAACAATACTAATATAGATATAATATTAATTATTAATAATAACAATTTGGAAAATGTTTAATCGTTAATTTAAATATATGTGATTTAATTTCTTGATTTTGCAATAATAATATATATCCACATTTTATTA
>NW_019104509.1:393669-408938 GCF_001995035.1 Momordica charantia
CGAATAATTACTACTGTTTTGACTAATTGAATTTTGTTCAATGATAAAATATGAGTGTTCAACTTTAACCTATAAAAATTATTGGTTAAGTTACAAGTTTAGTCTATAAAACGTCGGTTAATTCCGGAAACTATAAAATGTAAAATGTTCAAGTACTTYGAAYGCAAAATTGAAACTTTAGAGACATATACTAAATTGAGAGTTTAAAGGCCGTTAGACAAATTTAAAAGCTAAAAAATCTATTAGACACAAATTTAAAAGTTCAAATCGTGGAATTCAGGTTGTGGCTGGTGACGTGGCACTTGGGGCTGTTCATAACACTTACATTTGGACAAATTGGGTTCAAGGGAAGGACCGAAGACTACTTTTCAAAGTGAAAAAAATGTAATAATTTCTTAAGAAAAGGGGAATTGAATTCCACTTTCTATTCTTCTATGTTTGTAAAGTAGAGCTTAGCTTATGGCTAATGGCTAATGGCTAATGGCTAATGGCTTATGCTTCTCTCCAGTGTACAATCGTTCCAACTTGTGTCCATTAAAGAAAGTGGAGGCAGATTTTCCTTCCTCAACCTTCACTGATCTAATTCGACTCGACCCAACCCGATTTAAAATTGACGTTTTCATATTTTGCATCTGAAAATAAATTACAATTATCTTTTAAAACTTATGAAATCGTCGCAATTATATCCTATATAGGTTAGCGATAGAGTTTAATTATAATAGTGTCATGAGTTTTGAGGCATAGTTATTCTACTTGGAAATATAAAGTGTAGCTAACTCATAGTTCATTTGTTTGCGAAAATATATACCTTATAGTTACTATCACATTGACTCGGACTTTGATAGCATGACTTACTTTGTTTCAACATCTTTTTAGGTTAGATCATACTATACCATCATTCTTTTATCTTGAAGAAATCTTTTTGGCTCATGTAAGAGCTCAACTTGAGAAAAGTAATTTGTGTGGTTGAAAAACTCCCAATATAACCATAAATGTACGATCACCCTACTTTCTCTAATTATATAAACAAAACTTATTATCCGTGTCAACTTAGAAACTCCCTTTTGACCTTTATGTCAATCCGTACACGTTCCATGTGACTTGAACCCAAGACCTCAAATAAACTACCCAAAATACCCTTTGGGGACATGTCAACGTAATTATTTTTAAGTATATCACACTTGGAATATATCATCAAATACCTTTTCATAGTAAATATTATAGTTATTTTTTTTCATAACTTGGGGAGGAAAAGGAGTAATTACTCAAATTAAAAACTGTAGAGTATGATTTCATCAACCTCTATGAGTAATTTTCCCATTTTTCCTAATAAACCTACAAAGATGTATGCAGTCACAATAAATAGTATAATGATGGTTTTTTTCTTTTCCTTTTCATTTTGTTTTTATTATTTTGAGTTTTTAAAGTTATCAACCATGAGTGAAGTGGAGATTAAAATCTGCAAGGTTACTTTATAGATGTACTATACTCAATAGATGTACTATACTCAGGTTGACGAGAGAGTAAAATTAAAGCATACAATTTTGAATAGTATTGATGATGGAAAGCCTATTAGAAAGGTTTAATGAAGAGAAATTTAACCTTAATATAAATGAGAAAATTAAGAAGGCACTTCTATTGCAGTTTTAGAAAGAGCGAGCAGCTACATGCCACTTTCCAATTCTGTTTATATCTTCATAATTGCTATCTCACGAGACAATCGTCTGACTTTACCATATTTAGTTGTTAAAGTAACTCGTAGAATCTTAAATTCTAAGTAGGTAACCATCTTGAACTTATTTCTTCTAAACCCTTTACTATAATTGTTCTAGCATGTTGTCGCATTGGTTCCAATAATAAAATGAATTTCGCTAAACCGAGCATAACTCAAATGGTTAAGGCACCTATCTCTGACCAAAAGGTCATGAGTTCGAACCCCCACTCCCATGTACTAAAAGAAAAAAATAATAAAATGAATTTCTCAAACATGCAAGATTTTATTAAGACTAAGATTGACTAACAAAAGAGTCCATTAAAACTCCGATGGTGTCAACAGCAAATTGAAGATTATTGAACCGATCCTTGGCCCTTTCCGATATGAAAACCTTCAATTAACCTCTAGACACCAATATTAAAATCTTGATCTACCTAAATCCAACATCATGAATCAATCTAGGCCAGTAAAGAGTAAATTAACAGAAGATGATATTTAAACCAACGATGAGAAATTCGTACAGAATTATGGTACATATGGTTTTGAATGATTAGGAGACAATACAACAGGAACAGCACATGAATGCTGTATGAAACTAAATTGAAGCATTTGACAAGAGAACATACTACTTTTTACAAGAATCTTCAATTTTGGCAGATGTAGATGTGAAAGTAACTGGGGTTGTAGGATGGTCCTTCACAGTCAAGCTAAGCACCTCAGGCCTTGCATAATGACCAACCACATCGAAATCAAATTTCGCCCGCACTATTTCTCCAAGATCTGTTTATCATTCATTCTTATCAAAATTAGTGTTCGACTTAGAACGCAAGTCATGACAAAAACTATCCATAATCACCAGATTGAAGAGGGAGATAGTCGATAACAAAATATGCTCAAAAAGTTAAAACTTGTTAGGAATTGGGATGGATCAATAGTAATTCCTACTGCACCCTGCTAAAGAACAGGATTCCTACAGTTTCAAATTACATATTTTTAACCCTGAGATAACCTCTATGATCCTTTTGTAGGAGTGGCATGCGGAGATATATTTTACTGGCTAGCAAATACTCAGTTTAAGGAATTGGCAAGGATGTTAAAGGAAAACAAATCAATACATTTTTTACTAGTGAAAAGTCCTCTGTTTTCTATGATTTTCGGCTGCAGAAGGAAACAAATTTTTGAAATAGCGGACCCTCTTTACTCCATTTCGGTATAGCACACGTTGTGGGCTCCATTACAGAATGACACATCATAGAAGCTTATTTAAAGAGTGCAACTATTTTTATCTAGGTGGCTAATCCGAACAGTTAACACTATCTGAAATAATTTGGAATTTGGGTCACCTCTCTCACTGTCATTTGCAGATAATACTATCGTCTTTTGCTTGGGAGATTTGATTATGTGTCCAGTCCACAGTCCTCCATTCTTGACAGAAAATGTCTGGCTTGAAGACCAATCTCTTATTAAAAGTTTAGTAGCTGGTATTGGTGGCCTTTCTTAGAATGGTTAGTCAACTCATCCAAACTTTCTCGCTTCGTTTCCTAGTGGAAAGATCAATTTGTACAAGGGAGGCCAGGCCATTCACTATGGTCGAAGCTAAAAGAGATGAAGCATAGAATAAGAGCTTGGAATGGAGGTTTTTGGACTCATTGACTATCAGAATCATTGGATTATCCAAGAGTTGACTTCCAGGACTCCCTCGAAGAAGAAAGAGACTTGAGTCAAATAGAAGGTTTTCTAAAGATTAAACATTTCTATATGAATCACTAAACATGAAATTATATACTAGCTTTGACAATTATAAGCAAGGACGTCTTGACATACCTAGATCTGCCGAGATAAGTGCCTCTCCATCGTAATTGGGTCCAGCTAGGATTGTCCCTGATGGTGATATGATGACACTACCCCCAGCACAAACAACAGAATCTGGGGTGAGGTCCTCTTCTATGCCATAAAAGACATATTCTGGTGGAGGTGGGTAGTCTTTTCTTCGGCAGAACTGATTGGCTGACAAAACAAAACATCCACCCTCCAAAGCAATGTGGGCCATCGATGCTTGCCATGTATCCCGAGAATCAGCAGTAGGTGCACAATATATTTCAACGCCTACATACATGAACGTAAATATAAGTCGATTTCTAGACATCAACTTTTGTTAAGCAAAAGAAAAAGAATGCATAAACTGAACTGATGCAACTTTCAAGAAATTGAGAAAATTCTATCTTTTAGGTACTACAGAACTTAATAGTTAATACAAATGAAAATATTGTGTGATACGAAAAATTGCATCTGATTTAAGTGAAAAGTACTTTTTAACTTGATGTAGTTGAAACAAAAGCATAAAATAAAAGAGCTGTATATAATATCATTAACCAAACACATTCTGAGAATGGAAGTGCAAAATAGACCACTGTCGGTAAAATAGTCTGCAATGGACCAGAGAAACAAAATTATTCCAAACCTATAAGGATACAGGTTTATACTGATCCAGAAATTAACATTGCAGTCTAACGGCATTCATGGGCTAATCCCCGACTCTGGTGTTTGACCATCATTCTAGTGTTTCATAAAAACTTGAGCCTCTTTAATAATTTTTATTTTAGGGCTACGTTTGGTAGCCCATTGTCAATATTTTTGCACTTCTATCTATCTTAAGTTTAGTGAGCAGTTTCCAGTCCAATGAAAAAAAAAATGAAAATATGCAATTAGGTCTGGACTTTTGTAATTCCCAGCAAAAAAAACTAACCTTTGGCATACATAGCTGTTCTCAGGAGTGGCATTCTGTTTTCCCAGCAAATGGCAGCACCAATTTTTCCAATTGAAGTCTCAAAAACAGGAATTGTTGATCCATCACCAAATCCCCAGATTATACGTTCTAATCCGGTTGGCATCAGTTTCCTGTGCTTACCAAGGTAACGACCTTGAGGATCAAAAAATAGAACAGTACAGTACAGTGTGTAACCATCTCTCTCTATCACCCCCATTACCAAATATACTCGGTACTTTCCAGCCATTGCTGCCAATCGATCAACTTCAGGACCTGCATTGTATCCCCATCCATTGTTACCACAAAAAACTTCAAAACACACCTAAACAGCACCTAAGACAGAAACTGGCTATAGCTTCCAAAACTTCAAAATATTGTATTCTTGATGTAAGCAAACGTATGAAAGGTTTTGAAAATACTGAAACTAAGAAATGCCAATAGATTCTTGAAGCAATCTTAACAAATGTTTCTCATTCATTAGTTGTGAATTGCAGGAGTCACTTAAACAGGGCTACTGTCCCATTTCGCATTTCATGAACAACAGACTTGTTGTATTTCAGCCAGAGTAAATTGACATCACTAACTCCTCATAGTACTATCCTTATAGTATGATCAAGAGTTTTTTGTATTAAGTTTATCAGAAGGTTCGAACTTGAGACCTCTAAATCAGTATGATCAAGAGACCTCAAACCCTTGCCAATCGAGCTGCCTCTTTGGGCTATATTAAGACTTTAATATTAATATATGATCAGATTATAAAGTTTGATAGAGAATGAAGGAGGAAGGAAGTCAGCCTTCTAGAATCGGTATTAGACAATGAACCTAACAAGTAACAACATCCATTGAACCTAAAATCATCAATAGTAATACAGCAAGACTTTTCTCTTCACAGGAGCCATCAAAATTGACTTACTATAAAGTCAAACAAAGACTAACCAGGTACATCGATCGCTGCTGCGTGGTATTTACGGAACTCCTCCTTCCCCTTGGGAGTTCTGTTCCCAATGGAAACACCATAATTTGATCCACGGGGATAGCCACCAACAAAGGCTTCTGGAAATACAACAATCTGAGCACCAAATCCAGCGGCTTCAGCCAACAACCTCTCGGCCTTATCTGTCCATGTAAACCAGAACTATTACATTTCTTTTCACCACCTCCAAAAAATAGAAAACACCCACATGATCATATGCTAAAACATTCGCAATCTACTTGTGAAAATCCCCAATTTCATTGATGGGTTTTGGTTAACTTGGCAGAAGAAGATCCAATTTGTAACTATACTAATGAAATGATCCAATTTGTACATATCTCATGCGGCTGTTCGAAGAGTATAAGGAGGAAATAGAAGTGGAAGTGAGGAAAAGGGAACCTAGAGTGGCAGGAGTGTCGTAGAAGATGGTGGAGGCCTGAACGACGGTGGCTCGGACGGTGGGTGCAGACGAATCGGTGGCCATGGCCACCTCCGCTATCAGTTGAGCATCGTTCGCCGCCGTGGTTGGCACCAGCGCCATGATTCTGATTCTGATTCTGATTCTGAAATCTCCTCTTTATGACATGTGGTTACTGTGTGTTCGATGGCTGCTATGCTATCAATCTCTTTCTCTAAGAACATAAATAGAGGAAATTCGTGGAAGTTACTCGAAATATATATAATATATACGGTTTGGTTGAAAGGGGGATGTTTTTAAAATAATACTAAAATTAATAGATGATTTGTGCCACCTCACAATTATTTTATTCTTTTTTTTTACATATGATCTCTCTGTAGGAAAAGTGATACAATAAAGATTTAAATTTATGACATCTAGATTAAAAAATAAATATTTAACAAATGTACCAAAGTGATAACATTGTACAATTTTGGCATAAGTCATTTTTTTAAGAGACAACGTACCAGAATAAAAAAAACAAAAAAACCACATGGTGCCAACAAGACGCAATGCAATTCAAAAATTGTGAAATGGCATAAGTCGAAGAGATGATCTATCATTTTCCAAGTATTATTCTTGGAAATAATTTGAGGTTGATATATATTTGGAATAAGTTTAAAATAAAACATTATTAAAAAGAAAATTCTTGATTTAAGCTATTGTCTAGGTATTTTAACTTTTATTTATTTTAGTATCTATTGTTTAAAAAATATGTGTTTATGTCGTCTTATGCTTCAAGGAGAGACTATTTTGGTTATTTAATTTTATTTTTATCACATTTCTCTACTTTATAATTTTAATACTTCTTCACTTTCTAATTTTTATAGAGTTTCTCTTGCACATAAAATTTGTGTTAAATTATTGCAAACAAAGATCAAAATAGGTAGTACATGAACCAAAATAAACAAAAACCGAAAATATAGAGACCAAAATCTAATTGCTAGTGATGATGGTATTGAGAGCAACATGAAATATGTTTGACATTTATATATTGATAGGACAGAAATGTAGAGGTATCAAATTTATAGAAATATCATAAAACATCAATATCCACAAATATTTCGAACTAATATATCATAAAACATTTTGTTTATGTGTCAAAATGACATAGTTTAGTGGTAATTGACATATATCTCAAACCAATAAGTGAATTCGACTCACCCCACATGTTGTACTAAAAAATATTTCTAAAAACTTTACAAATATTAAAAATTTTATAAAAAATATTTAATTAAATATTTTACCATTAATTTTTTTAATTCTTATTATTAATATTAGGGTGATATTTTCTTATGTATTTTTTCTTATCATGGAAAAGATTTGGCTCCGTGATGGTGAAGATTAGTTAAGAGACGATCAATCAACACGAAGAAATTAGTTTCTCTAAGTTTTCTTTAATTTTTATGATTTCACCATGGAACTTAACTTGAGATTTTTGTTGTTTATACTTAAACACAAGTAGTTAAATTTATTGCGTCTTAGATAGTTTTGTAGTGACTAAATATTATGAGTTCGATTAATTAATATTGTCTGGATGGATTTGTTTGTTATTCCATTTATGTATATATATATTTAATGTATTTAATATCTTGATCATAAATTAATTGCTTTTAAATTTGAATCTTACCTTGGAAGAGGTGGTTTAGATTGAAACTTTTTAAAATTGAAAGATTTAGAATTGCTTTAGAAGTTTACTCAGAGACTTTTACTTGTTAATTGAATTAGATAGGTATATTAATTTCTTAATTGACAATGAGAATTGATTGGGTATGACTTGTGACTTCTTATCTATAGAGTAATTGCTTATCTCGACTTTAATATCCATGATATTCAAGTAAACTAGAAACACAATCCAAATGTCAACATATATATTTACTTACTATCTACATTAAAATTTGACCCATTTGTGATAAACAATTTTTGCTACAAGTTTTTTACAAAGGCAAAAAAAAAAAAAAATGGAGGGCAACGTCGAGCGATAACAACAACAATAATGAGGGGAAGGGAAAAAGGGAGATCACGAAAAGGGAAAGGAGGTGATGCATGGGTAAAAGGGAAAGAGTTTTTATTTTTTATTTTATTATGTTTTTTAAGAGAGTATAGTATGTGAAGGTGAGGAATCGAACTCACAATCTCTAACGTTGAGCTATTTTTTTTATTAAACATGCCACATCTGCTATTTTTATTACTATACTAAGCATGCTACATTGTTTTTCTTTTAAGTTGGCTAACAAAATTTTGAACAAAACTATGTTTTTTTAAAGCTTTGGAAATAAAATTATAAGATTTTGAAATCATGGTTGAAGAAGGTAATTTATTCAATTTTTTTAATTGCCATTTTTAATACAATATATGTGAGTAAAGATTCGAACTCACGATCAAAATAGTTGCCTTTTCTAAGATGCAAAGTCCAATCAAACGTTTCATTGCTTTAGTTCCCAATACCACATTTAATTGTAGAATCTAAATGTCAAAGCGAGCATAGCTCAGTGGTAATGGACATATATCTCTAGAATCTAAGGGTGTGTTTGGTTGATAATCAGAAAACAGAAATTTAAAAACAAGCGATACAATGAAAACCAGAGTTATATTCTTTGTTTACATATATTTGGTAGTAGATTTGGAATTGTATTTCAATTTAAAAAATTGTTCAATGTATGTTTTAGTAATATTTGTAAACTAGAGGCAGTTACAAACTAAATATTTAATTTAATATAAAGTTATATTGATTAATTTATTATCATTTTTTAATGAATTTTGTATAATTATTATTTTACAATGTTATATAATCTATAATACATTATATTTTACATGTTTTAATTTTAACAAACATAAAATAAGTTTATAATAGGGAGTAATATATTTATTAAAACTTTTATCATTATTTTTAATGTAATTCTACCTTTTAGAAGTCGTTTTCAAAAAACAAATCTTCCAAATCCTACCAAACACGTTCACCATTTAATTGGTTAAGTTAATCTAGAAACATAATTCAAGTTTCCAACCAAACAAGGCCTAAAAAATTCTCGATCCATAGCTGCAGCTGAGTCGGTAAAACAAACTTTTTAAAATTACATGCATTAAAATGAACCTACGCGAAAAGTTTAGAAGTAAAATATTATTTTAATAATAAAAAGAAAAAAACAAAAAAGAAAAAGCTTGGGGAAAGAGGCACATTCTCAAGGTTGTGATTCCTAGGTAAAAGAAAAGTTAAAATAAAAAACTTGAATGCCCATAACTCAAGAACATGGGCATGAAAGGGCAACCAATGGAGTATCGACACCCTGCTGACCAACCTCCATGGATCAATCCAACACTCCACCGTTGTTGCGCCAACAGAGCCATCGATTTCCGCTCCAAAAGCTGTCCAAATGTGCTTGACATATACCTTCTTCCCCAACCCCCACGCGTCCTTCCTTCCCAGTGCCTCAGCAATCCCCCATTGTCATGCGACCAAAGCAACGAATTCTCCCGACCCTTTTCCTTTTCCCCACCGCAAAACAAAACCCACCAACAAGATACGAATTCGAATTCGAATTCTCTGATCTCTTGCTTTTCCCACTTTCCTCTGCTTCCCCTTTTGCCAAGCTGTTCGGTAATGGCTGCTGCCGAGAAAGGAATTTCCAGGGAGGTGCAGCTGTCGATGGCGGTTTCGTCCATGTTTCCCGGTTTTCGCTTCTCGCCGACCGATGAGGAGCTGATTTCCTTTTACCTGAAGAAGAAATTGGAGGGTTGCGAGAAGAGCGTCGAAGTCATTTCGGAGGTTGAAATTTACAAGTACGAACCCTGGGACCTACCCGGTCAGTGTTGCTTTAATAATGGTCTTTGATTCTTACTTCTGTCTCTGCAACTGAGCCCTAAGTGGAAAACCCTACATTGTATTTGGTATTAACTCTGGAAATGAATCATCTATGCTTATGCTTTTCTTTTCGTTTGGGCCTCTTCCGGCGTTTGATTGGGGCTATTTTTTTTTCCTTCTTTCTTTCATGTACATCAGTCAAGTCTGTAATTCAATCAGATAATGAATGGTTCTTCTTCTCTCCTCGTGGAAAAAAGTACCCAAATGGCAATCAGACGAGGAGAGCGACCGATTTAGGCTACTGGAAAGCCACAGGGAAAGAACGTAATGTAAAGTCAGGATCCAATGTTATTGGTACCAAGAGGACTCTGGTTTTCCATACTGGCCGTGCACCGAAAGGGGAGAGGACGGAGTGGATTATGCATGAATACAACACCAAGGATAAAGCTCAGGTAAGCTCTTTTATGTTGTTAACAGCAATTGCAATTGTTCCGTGTTCTTCGATACCAACTGGGGAAAAGGTTGATGGTTCTTAGAGAAATGATGTCATACGTTCAAAATTTCTCATTGAACTGATGGCTTGTTTGAGAAATTGTCTTGGACACAAATTTCTGTTCTTGTTTCTCAAAACCGTAGCAGGAAAAACAATATGATTACCTGTTTCTGCTGAATTAAAAAACAAGCTCTTTGCCTTTTTAACTAGGGTGAAATATGGTCATGTGGTGTCATCATGTTACTTCTTTGCATGGAGAAATTTGAAGAGGTTAAGGTTAACCACTTTGCTGCATATTTCCATGCTGGATAAATATGTCTTGTCTTGTCTTTTTGTGTGAATTTTTCTGTCTTCATCATTCACCTTGGATGCTGTACTAAGAATCTGTTGGGATATGATGAAAATTAAATATTGAGAAGCTTATCTACTACGGGAATAATCGCCTGAAGTAGTTCAAGTCAGCAAAGAGAGAGTGTGAGAACAATCCGATCATGATGTAAATAATACATATTTGAGGTTTAGGATTAGGTTGCATAGTGAATAAAATAGTACATGGTTGCTTCATATGTTAATCCTAAGCCTTGATGGTGAATAATTGGAGCTTTCATCCAGGGACTTTTGAGCTGCGAGTCAAACTGCTAGTACGTTCCATGAATTCTTGGTATAAATCAATCTTCTTCGAAAAAAGACAAGGGGTGATCTGTTTTGACCAGGAGTTGAAGTTGAACCATCTGGGTCAGTTTTCTTTTGGAGCACAGGACAAGGCAGATCTAAGAAAGCTAATATTAACGGCTGGAAACTATAAACGTAAATAGAGCTAAAGTTGCAGAAAACAATTATGGCTTTAATTCTACCAAACCAAGTGAACTTTAATGAAACTAAAATGTTTTGGCACTTGACCTTGATTGTAGTGCGTCATGGGGGAGTGAATAGAAAGAGAAACCCAAAAAGAAACCTTGAGAATTCATAATCCATTATGAAATCCAAATCTAGATCCGTAAAATAAATATAAAGCTGTGAGGTATCTCCTCACAATATTTTGGAATTCAAGAAAACAGAGCCCGAAGGCGATTACAGGTAACACCCCACCGATTCGAGAGGGTGGGTAGCTCTCCTTTACTCTATCACACTACAGACTTCGATAATCCTCCCCTCCCCTGCCACAGGCTATTTCTACTCTCCTAGGCCCACTTTCTCTCTCCAGGCCGTTATGCTGGCCGTTATGCTCGTGCCTCAATTATTCTCTTTCCCTAATACAATTCCCATCCTACCCCTCCTAGAATATGTTTTAGTTATCGGGGGTCTAACAACATCCCCCCCATTCAGAACCACCTTGTCCCCAAGGTGGAAATCAGGAAAGCGTAGTGCCATATCTGAAAAGGATTCCCACGTAGCATCTTCTGGTGGAAGGCCTTTCCAGCCGATGAGAGCTTCTTCTTCGCCTGTGGTATCGTTAATCCCTGTTGCGACGACTGCATCCGGAACAACAATCCACTCTAGGTCCTCAGTCAAGTAGGGAGGAATAGGCTGTGTCTCCACCAGTAGGCCTTTAGCCGGTTTCAACTTTGAAACATGAAATACTGGATGTATAGTGGCGGTATCGGGAAGATTTAAGCGGTAGGCCACCTTGCCTATGCGTTGAATGATCTCAAAGGGCCCAAAGAATTTAGCTGCCAATTTCTCATTCCTCTTTTTAGCTAGCGATTTCTGACGATAGGGACGGATTTTCAGGAATACTTGCTCTCCAACTGAAAATTCCCACTCAGTTCGCTTAGCATCGACATACTTTTTCATTCTCCCCTGTGCGCGAGCCAAATTCTCCTTGAGGAGGGCCAATGCTTGGTCTCTGTCTATCAGCTGGCGGTCAAGGGTGTCATTTGGTGTTCTGGACATCCCATAGCTAAGCAATGGAGGTGGTGTTCGGCCATAGACTACTTGGAAAGGAGTGGTTCCGAGTGAGGCATGAAAGGTGGTATTGTACCAATACTCTGCCCACGATAACCAATGGCTCCAGGTACGTGGTGACTCACTACAGAAGCAGCACAAGTAGGTTTCTAAGCATTTATTGACGATCTCTGTTTGCCCATCCGTTTGAGGATGGTAAGCTGTGCTGCGCTTAAGTTTAGTTCCTTGGATCCGGAACATTTCTGTCCAAAAATTACTGAGGAAGATCTTATCCCGATCAGAGATGATGGATTGGGGAAATCCATGGAGTCGGACGACTTCTTTAATAAAGGCTGCAGCAACTGTCTTGGCAGTGAAGGGGTGACTCAAGGGTATGAAATGAGCATATTTGCTCAAGCGATCCACTACCACAAATATGGAATAATTACCAACGGACTTGGGAAGCCCTTCGACGAAGTCCATGGTAATGTCTTCCCAAATTCGCTCAGGAATGGGTAACGGCTGCAATAACCCTGCTGGAGAAATAGCCAACGTCTTGTTTCTTTGGCACACATAGCATTCCGCTACATATTTCTTCGTGTCTGATTTCATACCTTGCCAATAGAGTTCCCCACAGAGTCGTTTATAGGTGCGGAGGAAACCCGAGTGTCCACCCATTACCGAGTTATGATACAGATGGAGGACTGCCGGTATAAGAGAAGATGTTTTGGATAAGACCAACCGGTTTTTATACCGCAGTTCCCCTTGCCACTGACTATACATTGGATGGCTGTCCGGATCCTGAATAAGTTCAGCGAGGATCTTGGTCAGTTGGGGGTTGTTTCGCACCTCTGTTTGAATCAGTTCCACATCCAACAGAGATGGAGTCATCATTACACCCAAATAAGGTCTCGATGGCATTCTAGATAAGGCATCAACTGCCTTGTTCTCGAGGCCCGGTTTGTACTGTATCTCAAAGTCATACCCTAACAATTTCGACACCCACCTTTGGTACTCAGGTTGTACTATTCGCTGCTCTAATAGGAACTTCAATGCTTGTTCGTCAGTTCGCACTATGAATCTTTGGCCCAGCAAATATGACCTCCACCTTTGGATTGCCAACACTACCGCCATGAGCTCTCTCTCATAGACTGATTTAGCTTGATTTTGTCTAGACAAGGTATGACTAAAGTAGGCAATTGGTCTGTGGTCTTGCATCAAGACTGCTCCTAAGCCTGTTCCCGACGCATCCGTCTCAATGATGAATGGCAGGTTGAAGTCCGGCAGAGCCAATACGGGTAGTGCGCATATGGCTCGTTTGAGCTTGTCAAAAGCATCCGTCGCTGCTTCACTCCATTCAAAGGCGTCTTTCTTTAGCAACTGAGTGAGGGGGGCAGCCAAGACTCCATAATTTAGGACAAACTTCCGGTAGTAACCTGTCAATCGAGGAAACCCCTCAATTCTCGAACGTTGGTAGGAAGAGGCCACTGCAGCATGGCCTGGATCTTGGTCTGATCCGCTTCAACTCCTTCCGCTGATATCCAATGCCCAAAATACTCTATCTTGGACTGGCCAAACTGACATTTTTTAAGATTAGCGCACATCGAATGATCTCGCAACATATTAAAGACCACAGTTAGATGTTGTATGTGTGAGTTCTCATCGGGACTGTATACCAGAATGTCATAAAAAAAAACAAGGACGAACTTACGTAAGAAGGGTCTAAATATGTGGTTCGTCAGAGACTGAAACGTCGCTGGGGCATTTGTGAGGCCGAAAGGCATTACAAGGAACTCGTAATGTCCCTCGTGAGTGCGGAAGGCCGTCTTAGGAACGTCGTCAGGTGCCATCCTGATCTGATGATAACCGGACTTTAGATCAATCTTAGAATAGATCTGCGAACCGTGTAGCTCGTCGATCAGCTCCTCGATGATCGGTATAGGGAATTTATCAGGAATGGTAGCTCGGTTCAATGCCCGGTAGTCCACGCAGAACCTCCAACTTCCATCTTTTTTCTTAACTAGGATTACTGGGCTCGAATAGGGACTAGTACTAGGTCGGGTGATCCCTTTCTGAAGCATGTCTGCAATCATGCTTTCTATCTCTGCCTTCTGAGTATGGGCGTATCGATATGGCCGAACATTTACCGGTGCCTCCCTTATTTTCAACTGTATCCGATGATCTATTTCACGTCGGGGGGGTAATGCTTGTGTGTCCTGGAATATATCAGCATATTCCCCCAACAATGCTTCAATTGCTCTTGGCCTTTCTTCCCTAAGTTCTCTCTGTTCGTTGTTCTATGGGTCACCTTGCATAGTCAGCGCACGAAGTTCTACTAGGAACCCCTGATCCGTGGATTTCCAGGCGCGGGCCATTCTTTTGAGGGATACTTCCATCCGGGTAAGAGAGGGATCCCCCTTAAGAACAATCCGTTTATTCCCCCACGTGAAAGTCATGGTAAGTGCCGGCCAATCAGCTTCCATTTTCCCCATGGCCTGTAGCCATTTCATTCCCAAAATAACGTCCAAATCGTTGAGCTCAATGGGAAGGAAATCCTCTATTACTGTTACTTCGGGTAATTCCATCACCACGCCACAGCATATCCCTTTCCCTTTAACAGCCACTCCTGTTCCGGCAATGGTGCCATAATTGAATGTCTCCGACTGGGGAATCTGGAGTTCATCTACCAACTTCTGTGCGATAAAATTGTGGGTCGCTCCACAATCGAGTAAGACCACCACTTCCCTACCCTGCAAAACTCCTTTCAATTTAATCATACCTGGGGTCGTTAACCTTACTACTGTGTTCAAACGACATATGACTGCCTTTCCCGTCTCTTCCACAGTCTCCTCGACCTCCTCAGGTCCATTCTCTTCATCTAACATCATTAGCTCTTCGTCGTGAACCATGAACACTCGCAATTGTTGGTTCTTGCAACGATGCCCCACGGTGTATTTTTCTTCGCAACTGAAACAAAGGCCCTTCTCTCTCCGCTTCCGATATTCTTCTTCCGTCAATCATTTATAGGTCGTCTCCCTCCTGGCCGCTGGTAACGTATTCGTGACTGTTGCCACTGCTCTCCCTGGCTTGCTCGCCAGTGTCACCGTTCGTGTGGGAGTAGTTTCGGGAGTTTTCGCCATTGACTTTACCCCTCCCATGTTGCTCTTCGTTGTGCGTTC
>NW_019104509.1:409163-419727 GCF_001995035.1 Momordica charantia
AACGGGCTCAGTTGCCAGTACTTCGGCCCGCAACACCGGGTCCAGTCCATTGAGGAATGTCGATTCCAGAACCTCATCGGGCAGTTGAGGTAGGGTGGCGGAGAGAGCCTCGAACGCTTCCTGATACTCTTCCACCACTTCCTTCTTGTTTGATCGCTAGCAACCGTGCACACTGCCTCCCTTCCTTCGACTTTCGAAAACGATCCAAGAGTCTGGTCTTCAAGTTCTCCCAACCTGTGAACCTATCCCTGTTCTCATGATAACGATACCATGCTAGAGCTACTCCATCAAAACTAATCACAGAAACGATCAGCTTTTCTTCATTAGTCAACTTATGTATTTCAAAGTAACGCTCAACACGAAACAGCCAAGAATCAGGGTCCTTACCAAGGAAGATAGGCATCTCTACCTTTTTGAATTTATTTCGATCATAGCCTTGCTCATTGATCTGAATTACTCTCGTCGTTTCTTCCGTTTGCTAATCCCTCCGGACCGACGATTCCGCCAGTTGTGTGAGAGTCGACGTCTTCCCTCCGATGATCTCGGACATGAACCCTTCGAGCATCGTCTGAATCCGTTCGCTCGCTAACCGTTGTTCCTCCACCTTCCCACACAAGGTCATAACCGCTCCTTTGATATCGGTGATTTCCTTCTCGGTAGCTTCGCATCTGGCTTCCAACTCTTTTACCGTCATCGTCGATCAATCTTCCAAGCTCGAACTGCTCTGATACCAATATGTGAGGTATCTCCTCACAATGTTTTGGAATTCAAGAAAACAGAGCCCGAAGGCGATTACAGGTAACACCCCACCGATTCAAGAGGGTGGGTAGCTCTCCTTTACTCTACTCACACTACAGACTTCGATAATCCTCCCCTCCCCTGCCACAGGCTATTTCTACTCTCCTAGGCCCACTTTCTCTCTCCAGGCCGTTATGCTCGTGCCTCAATTATTCTCTTTCCCTAATACAATTCCCATCCTACCCCTCCTAGAATATGTTTTAGTTATAGGGGGTCTAACAAAAGCATAGTTTGAAGTTCTAAACAAAAGTTAAGTGGAGGCTTCATTATATTTTTGAGCCCTCAACACCACCATAGAAGATTGTGAGCTTATTGCCTGAACTTGAAAGATCTTTTGCGTGATAGACTCCAGTCGTTGCTTTTGCGTTGATAACCAAAACCTTATTCTGAGCAACATAAGTCTTAAGGTTAGTTTTGTTTATCATAGACATGGAAATAGAATAGGCTATGCTTTATAGCTAACCTTGTGCTTTGACTTTTACTATCTAGTAAAATCCTAGAAGAAAAAACGAGGCTGAAAATTTTTAAAATATGGGTAAATTGCATTCTTATTCTCTATGCTTTAATCTTCATTTCAATTTATCTATATTTTAAAAGGCTTCATTATCCTTTCTATCATTTGATGAATACTAGACATCTGTATTGTTAGCGAGAACTGAGAAGGAATATAATCTAAGGCCTTAAGTTATTTAAGGCTGCACTACAAAAGGAGTCACAAATAGGATTAGCTAAAATAGGATTACCCATAGCCCCTTGCTACTTTTCAAAGAAAGTAATGCATGAAAACTTGACCTAATTCATGTTCTTCAATTGATGAGACTTGCCAAATGCCTACATCAGACAAAATCTCATGTAATAGACTCCATATAATCTACTACACCTCTAATAGCTCGTTATGTTGGATTTCTATCAATCCTTATTAACGATAGAGTCAATCAGAGCATAGGGATGATAATGAAACTTTTAAAAGCAAAACTAAGGTTAAAACATACGGACTAAATTCACTGAAATTGAAATTAAACTTAGGGCTCTTCTTAGGTTAATTAGATTGAAACTTTATGACCTTGAACACCGAAATAAAACTCGTAACCAAGGTGTTAAATGGCGATGTCGATTGAAATGTCGAGGTCTCAATTTCATGGAAATATCGATAAAATGTCGATGTCGATGAATATTTATGTGAAAGTTAGAAAAATTAAAAAATCGTAAAAAATATCTAAATTAACAAATAAACATTTTTATGTTTCTAAATTGGTTAAAAATAATTAATATTAATATTATGTATATATTCATGACATTTGTTGATATTTTTCATATTTTGTCAATTTTATTGTACTATGATGGAAAGGTAGATTTACCYCTCATGTCGATGTCGAACCCATGAAAACATGGAAATGTCGAGATATCGACAGATATTTAGAACCATGGTTGTAACAACTATTAGGTTAATAAACAACAAAAACAGTCACAGCCAAATAAACTTCATTTTGTATTCTGAGTAAAAATTGTTCATGGACATAATTGAAATCACACATGCCTACATATACCTCTGTTTTCACAACTCATCATCCAACTTTCTCCAACGTATTCCAAGTAAAAATTGAACGGCCGTTAGCATACTTAAATATAACAATGTGGTTTATCATTTGCCAAGTCAAGTGTTCTTAGGTCCAGTTGCTCGGATCATTTGACACGTCCAAAATGTATTTCTAGGCATTGAAATCTTCAAATGTTTGTTACATCTCTTCAGAGGCTTCTTCGTGTCATTAGTGACCACGTTTATTTACCCTAAAGCCAAGAATTCATTTGCATGTGCATTCCTCAAAGGTATCCTTTTCTAATTGTATACAGAAGATTTATTGGATTGCTTTGTATAAATGATTGGATACCATAAGAGTTCATAAGAAACCAAATTTGTGGGCTGTATTGAGTTTAATTGATGTTGCGTGTTGAAGCATCTTCCGTTATTGTTTCTCCAGAATTTGAAGTTAATAAGTAATCTCTAGAAAAGAAGAATGCTAAATTGCACATAACGAGTATAGTTTATCTGCAAGTAATTTCGTACATATTCAACACCATGTATGGTATTTGATTTTTCCTTGGAAGAAATTTGATGAACTGCAACGGCTACTATGTGATAGGAACCAAATAGCTAAAATAGATAAATAGATAAAAAGATAGAATGATTACAATAACCCCCACGTCGTTCAAGATACTTGGACCCTCCCCTCTTGACTATTCTTTCTCAAGCCTAAACCATATTAACAATTGCCTACCTTCATCTTTTCCTCCTCACACTATTTATAACAACTCTCCCTATCTAATTACTAACATACTTTTTCTATTAATAACCCTAAATACCCCCAAAGTTCCATCCTCTCAATATGATACTATGATGTTAACTTGAGAGCTATTTTGTTTACTAGAATGGTTGCTCTTCTTTTCTGGCACCTTGTGTTGTATGTACATTTGGCATTTTGAATTCAGTCAAAGTTGATGAACGGTCTTTTGTTTTTTGCAGGATTTTCTAGTTGTTTGCCGCCTCCGGAGGAATAATGAATTTCGCCAACATAGTTGCTCAAATCGAGCTTCTTCTAGTCGAATGAACTTATCCTCTTCACTTGCTCATTCTGGTGAGCAGGTGGATTCTACA
This sequence comes from Momordica charantia, assembly GCF_001995035.1. The sequence continues at coordinate 412,615 of NW_019104509.1, forward strand.
TCTGAATCCAATCAAAAAGATGCAGCAGAAGCTGCAGTTGTGGAATCTTCCGGTGATCAGAAGGTAAATTCTAACATCCTCTCATCATTAGTCTTGTTCGTACAATATATATGCAATGGAACTGCAGATTTCTAGATGCCCCTTTTTACTTATTTTAAGATGGAAATTATGGACCAGAGATTGTAGAGTTTAGCCAAATTTCAAAAAGGTCTAAAAAGATTTTAACTTTATTTTTTAAACTTGGCCAATTATTCTCGAGTGTTTAAAAAAATAAAAAAACAAAGCAAAAGAAAACAAAGAAATTGTGAATAAACAAAGTGGAGTTTTGAAAAACAAAAAGCAAGTGTTACCCAAATAGACCAAATACTGTTCAACTGAATATTCTTTTACTTGAACAGCCTCAATTTTATAAAGATATAAACTAATAAAAGTTAAAAAATATGTATTTTTTTTTTTTAATATGTTTAGCTCAGTTTAAACCAAACTAATTCAATCTCCCAAGTAGAGTTGTGGATTCCGGAACAAAAAGTTGTATATTTATTGGGACTACTAGGATAGATTTGGTAATATTATTTAGGGTATATTAGTAATTAGTTAGGGAAGTTTGTGAGGGAGATTTGTTACAAATAGAGTGAAAGGGAAAGATTTGAGGTAGGCAATGTTTAGTGTGTTCAAGGGTTGAGTAAGAATACTCAATAGAAGTTTCGATCTTTTGAGGATAAAGCTCAGTCTTTTGATTTTTTTTTGTAATAGTGTTCATATTACGGCTTTGTGGTGGTGTCATAAGAACAGAAAATTCTTTTGTAATTATAGCCGCTTTTTGATTTTATAGGATTGGAGAGCTCTCCTCTACTAGTTTCTTTTGGGAAGAGATGCCTTGTCCCTTGCCCTTAGGCTGTTCTTTTGTTCCCTCTTTTTATAAATATCGTTTCTTATTTAAAAAAAAAAAAACACTCAAGAGAAGGGAGGGTCAAGAGAAGGGTTTGCCTGAACTTCGGTGATAAAAATGTTCTCTTTTGTTTACCCGAACACATCAACTTCTAAAATCTTGCTTTCTTCTATCCAGGATTATGGCTCTGATGATTTCTACACAGAGATACTAAAAGATGACATTATAAACCTAGATGAGTCCACACCTCATGCAGATTCGAATCTGTACCCACTGGTTTTCCGTAGATCAGACATAGAGAAAGAGTCCCAGCACGATGCATACGGCGTTCTGGAATGGCCACCGAACCAAGGCTCGGCAAATCGAAGAATCAGATTGAAGAAGCGAGAAGTAGGTCGATGCGGAGGGAAGAAGTTAGATGTAGCGAAAGTTGGCGATTCGAGATACATGGTTGAGAAGGCCAGGTTTGGTCCCATAGGCCGGTTGATGAACACCGCCTCTTCTTCTAGCATTGTGCGTGGCTATGTTCAAGTTGTGATATTTGTTTTGTTGATTTTGTTAGTTATGTTTGTGTCTCGATTGGAGGTTTTTGGTATGTCCATTGGACTGTATTGATCTTTCTACTTAGGCTAATGTGCCATAAGAGGTTATTTTAACTCGGTGTAATATATTTAGAGGTGTCAAAAATTGTCGTAAAAATTAAAATCTTCGTCATCTATACCATTTGCAAGGCAAATTTAAACGACCTAACAAGATTTTCGCACATTTTGTTAAAGACATCTTCTACCAAAAGATTTGAGGTTTCATTTTCATTTTCGCATGAACTAAACAATGGAAAAAATGAAAAAAACTAGATTCTGTTTCTCGAGCCAGAGACTAATTCTATAGTAGTCTCTAGACTAATTCTATAGAGTTAGGTTATGAGTTGTCTGAGTTGTCTGAGTCTTGTTGCAACATTGAATGCATGTTTTATTTTGTATAATGAAGAGCCATACAAAAGCAAATGCAAAACTTGGACTTAGACAAATTTCCATAATTTATTATTCATAGAGATTTTAGAATTAAAGCTTGGAGTTGCATACTGGTAGTTATATATAGATATTATTTGAGTTCAAAACAAGTGGGGAGATTTCAACCTCCGAAAGTAATTAATGCTATAAATTTGGTTCCGGTTAAACAACACTTTTATAGTTATTGTACTCACTCAATGGGAAGAAGAGTGATTTTAAGAATGGTAAAAGTGATTTTGATCATGTCAAAATCACTACAAACGCACCCTAAATCTCTTATACTAAAATCACTCGTTATAAAATCATTTTCGAAGGCATGGATCAAAATTTATAGGGTTGATAACATTTCCTCCGCCCCAAGTATTTCCCACCTCTAAACTATTTTCATAATGGATTTAAAAGTCTGTTTTGTGGTTAAATACATTGTTAACTTGATTAAAACTTAGAATATTCATTGAACTTTGTGGAGAGTGGATTTAAAAGTCGTTTTGTGGTTAAATACGTTGTTAACTTGATTAAAACTTAGAATATTCATTGAACTTTGTGGAGAGTAATCTGAATTTCATAATGGATTTTGTTGGAGGTAGATTTCAGCTTGGCAATCTTGATTGGGTAATGATAGTTACCTGTGGCTTTGATTGTAAGATTCAAGCTCCATTACCTCTATCTCCTTGGACCGAGCCGACGCCTTCGTGGACGGGTCGATCAAGCTTCCTTGAAGTCTCGTTCTCATTTATTGGTTGAACCGACTAGCTTCACTTCGGTTCAGTCCTAGTCTACGACAGGCTCCACGACAACATACCGCGATTGACGGATACCTTAAAGAGTCCTTGAGGCCTTGTCGGGAACATTGTCGGGGAAGTTGCCTATAAATAGAACCATTCACCCTATTTTCAAGTACACGAAAACTAAATACTCTTTCGAGTTTAGTTCGGCCAGCTACTGACTTTAGCATCGAAGTGTGTTCTGTTGTGCAGGTTCTCTGCCCAACCCATCTCTAACTCGTCTACCGGGTCCTCTTCCGTCCGAGTCTAAGTTCGCAGATTTAGGTTTGTTTCTTGATCAAACAGATTTAGAAGTCTTTATAGATTCAAATTTGGGTGGAAGTTTCTTTTAAGAAAATTGTGATTTTGTCCTGGATCAATATTCATTAGAAGGATAAGATTTTTTATAAGTGCATATCAATTTTCAATTGTGATGATAGAATTTGAAAACACCCATTTTTGTTGAATCACAATGTATTTTCTGCATTTAAATTCATGATGCTTTTGGAACATTTTTCACAAGCATTTAATTAATGGCATCTAAATGATTAGCGCTTCATCTTCATCCTACAAATTATTATTAGATGCATTTAAATTATATCTTTCATCAAATTTGAGAGACATAAGGTTTGAGGGGTCCACTTGGGAAACCCTATAGTTGAGGAAGGAATCAAGTTTAGAATTCTCTCTTTATTAGAGATTTAAAGATTAAAATTAAAACATGCAAAATCTACTCCTAGTTAGTTATAAGCAGCAAGGAGGGCAACAGGGCGGGGTTCGAGGTCATTTCCATCTCCGCCCCGTTGGAGAATTTTTCCCCGTCCTCAAAATTTTGGGGCCAGGAATTCCCAAATCAGGGGTTCTCCGCGGGGAACCGTCCACGATAAATAAATTTATTTTTTATTTTTATTTTATGGGTGTTAAAAAGAAAAAAATGGCTAAGGGGTGGACTTTTTTTTAAAAAATAAAAAGTATTTATTAAAATTAATATATAAAAATAAAAAAATAAAAAAAATTAAATGGGGCGGGGTGGGGAGACCTTCTCCATCCCCATCGGGACCGCGATTAGGATCCCCGATTTGACCCTACCCCCGGTCAAACCGGGAATTCCTCGTCGTGGTTGGGTCAGGTACTCGCAAGGATCGGATCCTGAGGCGGGTTTGTTTGCCATCCTTGGGCTGTAATAACACTTTTTTTTAAGTACAGTGCAAATTCGAATTACGATATTTTGGTCGGAAATATATGCCTTATCCAATTAGGGATGTTCGAAAAATCCGATAACTTGAAAAACCTGAGCAACCCAACAACCCAAACCTGTTGGGTTGGGTTAAGTAAATCTTCGGTTCGGGTTCGGTTCACACTTTTAAGAACCAATCGATTCAGTTTGATTCTCGGGTTAAGAGAAAAAAATATCAGTTTAACTCAAAATTTATTCACATATACACATATTATGTTTTCTAGGGTTTCTTAGCTCTGCATTTTTGCCTCTCATATCTCTAACGCGCTTTTTCTTTCTATCGATTTTTTGTTTCTTCGTTGTGTTAAGGCCCTCTTACGATCTATCTCCTCACTATCTCTCACTTCCGATCTCACCATCTTCACTTATTTCACGATCTCATCCCACCCCTCTCACCGTTGCCATTCGCCACCATTTGCATATATTCACCACATTTCGTTGATGTCCACTGCACCCTACCACTGTTTGCTATAGTTTGCCATTGTTCCTTGTCGTCTACCACCATTCCCTCTCGTCTACTATCGTCTACCGCCTGTCTCATCCCAACCCTTGTTTCAGAAGGAAGAACATAAGTAGAGTAACCCGATGACTGAACCCAACACGACCCAAAAGATATAGGATTGACTTGGGTAAGTATAATTGGTTCCATTAGGTAGAGAAACTATTTTTCGTGTTGGTTTCGAAAATTTCCTAAATCCTACCTCTTATAGGTAACAAAAGCAACGATTAGACCGGGAAAGAAGCGCACGGGCCAAGTGAGCTCCGGAAAACGTCGACTGGGCCAACCTGGGTCGACCTCAGCCGACCAAGCGCCTCGGCGGAGGTCTCGGCAGTTCTCGGCCGGGGCCGAGAACTGTAATGGCTCACCTGACCGTTTCGCGATACCTCCCGTTTCGCAATTACACCCCCAACGGGTCTAAAATTGACGGGGATTCACGTGGGGCTGCTATAAGATGGACGGAGCCCTAGAGGTAAGGGGCCGACTCTTGAGACTGAAATTCTAGATATCCTTCCACTCTTCTTGCTAACTTAGGCATCAGAGACCGTGTGACTGGAGTCACACCGATTTAGGTTTGATTGGTTTTGCAGGTTCTTTGTCCCCTTCTTATCCGGTTTGGTGCGAATCTTGAGAAGGGAACTGGAAGAGCATAATTCACGCATCAATACTACCCAACCCAACCTGTCCGAAGTTGAGCTATGTGTAAACCACACCTGAACCAAAGAGTTGTTACAATTAGGCCATAAAATTTCGGTAAACCATAAAGTTGTTAGGATTATATTGTCAAACTTATAATCTTTTTGCAATTAAATCTAATGGCTAGTGGAGTACTTATAACACAATGGAGTTTACAATTGTAACAATTTGGTCATTTTAGAAGGTAGTTGTTACTCAAATTACAGGTGCGATTGCATAACTATTCCTATACTATAGAGGTTATTTTTGTCATTTTACAAAAAAAGAGAGAATTTATCAGATGTGATGATGGTTATAAAACAAATCTCATCAGCCATCACATTCAATGGACATAGCTGTTTGTAATTATTGCAGAGAAGAACCAATCACTGCCTTTCATTTATTTTCATGTGCCACAAATAACATAATATTTTTATTTTTTATTTTTGTGCTAAATATTTAAAAAACCAGTCTCTAATTTAAATAGATAAGATATTTATTACATATTCTAAAGATTGGTGGTTCCATTATCCACTGCAGAGTTGTTAAATTAAAAAGAGAAAAAAAAATCTCTACCATCATAATCTTATATATTAAAAAAAATATGCTTTTTTTTTTAATTTTTTATCGCAAAGACATGATATCACATTTTACTGTTTAGGAGTAATAATTAGCAATGATCAAGACATGAAAATCACATTTTACGGTTTAAAAGTCAATAATTAGCACTGATATGATAAAGTATCGTGATGAGATATAAAAAACTACAATAGTACCAAAATATTTATCTCATTAATTTCCTACTATAGAAGAATAATTTTACATTAAAATCATTAATTTTTAGTCCCAATAATTTTAAATGGAAGATTATTTTAATATAATCCTTAAACTTTTAAAATATTCACTTTTATTGATGAATTTTAAAAAAAATAGTTTGGTTTTGGATACTATTTAGCGTTAATTATTTCTATGTCAATCCAATAGCTTAGTAGATATAAGATACCTATAACCATTCTCAAGGTGGATGGTTTAATCTCCCACTCTCGTTGATGGGAGAGTGACTAAAATTTTGTAACAGTTCTAAAAATATATATTAAATTTATGTCATAGCGTGAAATTTGTTATCTAAAAGGGTAAAAAGTTTGTCATTTCAACGGCCAAGAATAAGACATGCAAGAGTAGATATGTAAAAGAAAGCCACTAAGGCACTAGATTGAGAGGCCATGACCCACACCTCACTATAATAATAAATAAAAAAGACACCAATTTATACCTTTGCAACCTTGCAAATAATCAACTTTTAATTTCATTGAATTAAACTTTAAATTTGAATAAGTATGATAATTTTTACTTTAAATTTGAATAATTGCTGTAATCTTTAAAAAAAAAAACAATATTGATGGAACTTTAGAGAAAAACAACTACAGTGTTAGATATTATTGTTGATATTTATGAGTTATTGGATATTTATTCCATGGTAATTTTATTGTTGATATTTATGAGTTATTGGATATTTATTCCATGGTAATTTTGTACCGACTTAATTTACTAGACTTCGAGTTAATTATTTTTTACTTTATAATTATTTTTCATTGAAATTAGTGGGTGAATCTATCGCCGAAAAGAAGGTAGAAATTATAATACTTATCTTAAGTTTAGAGGTCAATCTGATAAAATTGAAAATTGAAATAGATACAACTTTTTAAATTGGTAAAAATGATTTGGCTAGTTTACGTGCACCTTGATTAATTTCATGGGACAGTGCCTGACCCTATAATTTGAATAATTGTTGTAATCTTTACCTCAGGATAGGTCTTAGTTTAAGAATTGTTAAAGAAAATATTCCCATGTATATTATTTAATGGATTATAACATATGTTTAGTAGGGGTGAAAATTGTACTGTCACGTAGAGGTCCAATTTAGAAGGTCTTCCCTGGTGGTCGACCTGAAGAGGCCGATTTTAATATATGTTTAGTAGGGGTGAAAATTGTACTGTCACGTGGAGGTCCAATTTAGAAGGTCTTCCCTGGTGGTCGAC
>NW_019104509.1:424182-473687 GCF_001995035.1 Momordica charantia
GTTAAGTAACTCGACTAATCTCATGCGGCACTACCTGATCCTATCATTGGGGAACACACCAGAACTAATTATTAACCTTGAGTATTCTATAAATGTTCTTTTTTTTTTTTTCCTAAAACACTCTGTATGGCCAAAATCCTTGATGACAGTTTGGACATATCTAAATTTTAAAAAAGGCAGCGGGACCTGGCCATCACGTGATTGTCTATGACAATTAAAAACATACCGCTGAAAAAAAGATTATTTTTCTTAAAAAGTAATGAATTGTTAATTTTTAGACAATTTTTAATATATGTCTTCATCAATGGTGACCAAAATATTTAGGTCCTTATCAATCCGGACCTAAAATTTTTCATTATTTATACCGTTGATGGCATTGCATTTTTCGAGAGAGAGAACTAGAGAGCTGCAGCCATGGGCGTCTCCTTGCTTCCTGCTGCTGCAAGAAGGTAAAACAATGGCTCTAAGCTGATCTTCAATACTGAATTCTAATACTTTGTTCCACTTTTATTGTTACTAGATGTTTATAATTTTCTTACTATAGCAAAATTCATGTGTATATATTTTCTAAAACTTGAAATATTTGGTTTGGTATTAGATTAGAAGGCAAAGTGGCACTAATCACCGGTGGGGCTAGAGGAATTGGGGAGCACACTGCAAGGCTCTTCTTCAGGCATGGAGCTAAAGTGGTAATTGCAGACATCAAAGACGATTTAGGTCAATCTCTTTCTGACCATCTCTCCTCTTCATCTTCTTCCTTCATCCACTGCGACGTAACGAAAGAGAAAGACGTCGAAAACGCGGTCGACACTGCGGTCTCCAGGTACGGAAAGCTTGACATCATGTTCAACAACGCTGGAATCCTCGAAGCTCCAAAGTTCAACATTCTTGAAGACGACTCGTCAAGCTTTCAAAACGTGCTCAACGTCAACCTTCTCTGAGCCTTTCTCGGCACCAAACACGCGGCGCGGGCAATGATTCCTGCGCATCGGGGCAGCATCATCACAACTGCAAGCATCTGCTCGATCATTGGTGGGATCGGCACACATGCATACACAAGCTCAAAGCATGGGGTGTTGGGATTGACCAGAAATGCAGCTGTGGATTTGGGGCGATATGGGATTAGGGTGAATTGTGTATCACCCAATGTAGTGCCCACACAAATGGCTAGGGACTTGTTTAAGCTTGAAGATGGCCAAGAGTTTCCAAATCTATATTCAAATCTCAAAAGTGGAGATGTTTTGAGAGAAGAAGATGTGGCTGAAGCTGCTCTATATTTGGGGAGTGATGCATCTAAATATATAAGTGGGCACAATTTGATTGTTGACGGAGGCTTCACCGTCGTAAATCAAGGTCTTTGCTCGTTTGAAGATTAATATAATTTTAGTACACGGATAAAAATTCTCGTAGAATCGAGAAGGTAGTTTTTATTATGTACGTGTCAGATCATGAATTAGTAACTGCATTTAATTTCTGAAAAAATCCCAATACCGAGGTTGGATGAATGAATAACAATGGCAAGCACAGGAACAAGAGCTAAAACAAAGAACTTGGATATCAAACTTGTTCTTGCTATTTTGTAAGGTAATGATTTGTAAAAGGAAAAAACTTTGTCGTTGCTTCTACGTACCTTATTTTGTTTTACACAATTATCATGAATACAAAATATGACTCTATCTTTTGATTTCATCCAGGCTTCTCATATTTAACTATGTTGTCTTTCTCCTACTAATAGAGTTTCTCGAAAATCTTCATTTATTGTGTGGTGGGGATGACAACGTGCATGCTTATATTTTATTGGTTTGATCGATATGACACGACTTCTTAGAAACGTTATCTCTATCTCTAATATTATCTAAATATAATAAAGTTCTTTAAATAAGTCACGGATCTTTGTAATTGATAATTTATGTTTTGACAATTTTTATATTTTATAATTAACTTTATAGTTTATGATACATGACAAAATGTCGATTTTGATACCTAATTTTGATGTCAAATGTCCCTTTCAATCTTTAAAAATGGAAAGAAAAATAATACAACATTGACAAAGCAAGGTCGGATGCCTTCCTTATCTTTAATTCTAATGACAAATAATATAACTTAGGCATGTTTGAGGAATTTCCATAGGAAATTTTCCTCTTTTAATTATTTCGTAAAAAGTTATATTTTAAAATTAAAATTTAGAAAAAAAGTTAACTTTTATTTAGAAAAAAAGTTAAACTTTTATTTAGGAAAAAAAGTTAACTTTTAAAGTTATTCATTAATTTAATCATTAATTTCATACAAATATTTCAGTGTCTTATTGATGTATGAGTATAAAAGTGGATAAACATATTAAAAATGGAAAAATACTAAAATATTTCACTTAAAAGAAATAATCCTCTTAACCACTATTAAATGTTTGAAAATTAAGAGAGAAAAATGTAAAAACAATTATTTTTTCCTTTATAAAGAAGAATGAGTTATTAGACATCTCATCACAGTGAGAACAAGATATAATCTTTATTGCAGGGACACAAATATTTTCTTTAAAAAAGTAATTAGAAATTTAGGAATGAGGATAAATCAAGATTCTATTCCATTTCGGGAGCGCCACTATCTTTGTATGCTTTCGTCGTCTGATGTATTCCCGTTACCATTGAAGCTGTGGTTAGCATTTCCAGATTTGAGAGTGTTAACATCGGGTGTCGTACGGGTCTAAAAAAATAATACTTGATCAAAACATCTTTGATTGATTATCCTTATGTTTTGGACAACTAAATGAGAAGAACCTATAAAGAAGATATGGTAAGGGAGAGATTTATTTATTCAAAATAGTAATCAATTTCTTGTTAGGGGCAGTTTGTTTTTTGCGAAGAAAATTTAATTAGTTGGAATAAAATTAAAGTAAAGAGCATTAGGTCATTCATTCTTCTGCGATTCAAAGAACATTTCATTTTTGGAATCCAGTTACACAACATAGTTTATTTATTATTATTATTTTTTTAATATTAAATTTTTTTTTATATATTTTATCTTTCTAATTATTTAGAATCCATTTAATAGTTAATAGATTTATATATTAAATTAATTTTTAATAAAAAAATTATTGTTTATAATAAGAATATTAGTTTTTACAACTCTTGAGTTGTCCAATGAATCCGTTGATTCGGAATCGCGGGATAGAGAGACAGATGCCATAGAATTTATGAGGATATTTGAGAATATTTGGATAGTCACGTTTATTTACATGTTTTTTTATGAATATTGTAAATTTATGTAATATTCAGAAAATGCCCTCACAGATATGTTAAATTTATGGAATTTATATAAAAATTTTACTTTTATTAATTTAGTATTATATTTTTATGTCAATTTTAATTTATGTTTGGTGACTCGTAGAAGAATAAAATAAATGAAAGATTGCACACTAAATTTGATTTAAAAATAAATTAAGATATTATATTATTGACTAATGTTTATTTTATATCTTAATATATAGCATATAAATAAAATTTTATTTAGACATCTATCAATGAATTAGAGCATAGTGCATATATTTATTTTTAAAATAAAATAAAATAAATGAGAAAATAAATATTATTGATGAAAAAAATATTATAACTAGAGACAAAATTGCCAAAAGAAATGCCTTCCACACATGAATCTTAAAAATTTAACCGGAGGATATCTAAAATTGCTAAATTTGGATATCCATTTTTTAGGAATCTCAAATTCTCAATAAGCAAAGGGTATTTATCTATTGACGGATTGGTGCTTAGATATAAATCTTTGAAAAATTAAATTGGTCTCTATCCACGAGGAAAACATGTTCTAAAAGAAAATCAAATTTAGGGCACTGAATTGTAGAGGAGTGTCAAAGTTGAATTCTCAAAAAGGTACATTTATCGTGTCGTACAACTAGTAAGAAACACGTGCGTTGCACGTAGAATCTTGCAATTCTAAATTAAAGTAAAATAAATATTATTTTTTAAATTTATAATATTATCATTTTAAAGAAAGAAAGTGATTATATATAAATATAAATTCAAGATATGATATTGTTGTAATAAAAGAAGATGATGAAATATTAGCATGAAAAGTAAGTACAAATTTGAAGTGTAAGAAAGATGAAAAAGCACCAACGTGTAAGTTTTTTTTTTTTTTTAATGAATGAACGTTCTTAATTTACCTCTAATTTTCTTGATTATAAATTATTATATTACATTTTATCTTTGTTAAATTGTGTGACGTTAAATCATTGAGTGAGAAAAAAAGTAAACCCTAAAAGGTCCAACCTAATGATATTGAGAGGGATAAAAATTGTTTGTTTGCCCTAACTTTGTAAAAATAATTACAACATTTCACATATATAAATCAAAAGCATCAGTTTAAAAAATAAATAAATAAAAATCAAACTCATAAGCATTCTTATTATCCAAATTATGAGAATAATTGAATTTTGCTTTATCTCGATTCCATCTACCACCATCTCGACACATCGTACTCTAGAATTTCTTTCAATCTGAACAATGATAAATCTGGGGAAAGTGAACCGATGCCATCAACTCAGCTTTAATTTGGTTTCTCTTCACTATCAATTCTTCTCTCGATCATCCATATGTGCATTGTTGTTGTCGTTGCTAAAGCAATAGAGTAATTTTCATACCTTCACACCACTTGGAAAATTTTCCACTTTGTTCCATCCACCACCTCTTGATTTTTGGTTGGCATGAGAAAGAGAGGACACATATTTATATATGGATTGGAAGGGGATTAGGAAGATGAAAGGATTGAGAGAGGGTATGTGATAATTGGAAGGGGGTTAGGAAGATGAAAGGATTGGGGGAGGGTATGTGGTAGATGAAAGGAGTTAAAAAAAATCAATGAGAAAGATAAAGTTAATGAAAGAATAATTAAGAGAGAGAAGATTAGTAAGAGAAAATAGGGGAATTTAGAGAGATGAGATAAATTGAGAGAGAGAAAGTTTGTATTTAAATGACACAATTGTCATCAAAAGAAGAGTGAAGAGAGTTATAATGAGAGGGCAAAAATGGTATATAGAAGTTTCTCCTCATCCCACCTTTTATATATACTATAGATGTTCCTGATCAAATCTAATGAGTGTGGGATTCGCAAAGATTTATATGTCGATCCAATGAGCGTAGGATTCACAAAGATTTATATGTCTTAATTAATGGTCTGTTCCTAAAACAAAAGAATGGTCACTTAAGTTAGGTTTGTAAATCAAACGACACGTCGACATGTTCGACATCGACATAGAAGAAATTCGATTTTCCTCCCATGACGTCGACATGTCGTTTTTTTTACGATTATTTTATTTTCTTCTTCTTCCTACTATGCCACTACAGTCTATAATTTCTCACAACCTCGATGATTGTAATTTTAGTATGTTCAATGCAACAATCGCATTTTAATACTGTATAACTAATAAGATTCGAAATTTGCTTTATTGATAATTTCTAATCCAATTTAGTCCTTAATTATACAATTGAACAATATATGTGAAATATTGACATATATAGAGATTGAAATAATCTTAAAAATTTTAAAAAATAAAATATTATTATATACCAATAGTGGTGATACATGAAGTAGAATGGGTAACATAATTAATACAAAAAAGATGACCTTGGATGATATAGTGCACACTATCTTGATAACTTTGATATAAATTACAATAGTTCTCCTAGGCCATCCTAAGTTGAAATTTTTTAAGGTAGTTACTCAAATGAGTAATATGAGTGAATTAGAGTGTATTTGGAAATTGTGTAAATTTGATTAGAAAGTTGGATTGATGATTGATTTGAAAATGTGTTTGAAAAATGTGTAAATTCAATTTTGAAAATAGGTAAAAAGTAAAAAAGTAAAAATAATTTGGGTGAATTATAGATGTGTTTGGAAATTGTTTTAATTTGATTGGAAAGTTGGATTGATGATTGATTTGAAAATGCGTAAATTCAAATTTGAAAAGAAGGTAGGTAAAAACTAAAAAGGTAGAGTTAATTAGAATTTAGAAACGTGTTTGAAAACCAAGTCTATAATTATCTCATTTCCAAATGAATCATATTAAAGAAATAGTCAAAAGTTTACGATTAAAGTTTGTAGTTAAAAGTTTACGATTAAAGTTTACTTTACATATTTAAATAATTTTAATCAATCTTCATTAAAGAAACAAGTCATTTTAGGATATTTCCATTGACGTCGATATTTTCATAAGTAAAATGGTCATATTCTTACCTTTAATGGTTAAATGTGATAAGTTATAAGCTAATTAAACTACAATCCAACTTTTATTTGCTAATTCAAAAAATTTCTATCAATTTTCATTATTTTTTTCGAAATATCCATCGATATCGACATGCCCATCGACTGTCCGTAAAATCGAGACCTCGACATTTCCATCGACATTGACATTTTGCACACCGGGTAGGTTAGTGATTTACTTTCAAATTAATATTTAATTATATAACTAAATATACTTTTAGAAAAATTTAAAGATAAAGTACTTTTTGCCTTCAGATTTGGCAACAAGTCGATGTCGTCTCAGGGTTTTATAATTGCACACGTTTTCTTTTAGTCCCTAATATTAACAAAATGACATGGCGTATTTACTAATAAAAGCAGCAGGCAGCAGCCGTGACGCGACCTCTTACTAACTAATAAAATGACATGGCGTATTTACTGAAAACTAACTTCCCTCGATTTGTTACGGATTATTAACCGCCTCGGTAGCCATACACGAGTGATTAGTCCTAACATTTTTGGTTGCGGAGGTTTGGCCTCAACCTCTAAATGCAGATAGAGTTGAGCGTTTCAACCTAATTACCTCCTGTTATTTGTAATTCTTCTCATACAAACAAAAATTTTTAAAAACTATATATTTTTCAAAATTAGGGATTTTGAGAATGCTTTTAAAAATAGATAACAAAACAAAGAGAAATATATAAGTGCAAGTATACTTTATGTTGTGAAATTAATGGTCTTGAATAATTTTCCCTTCTAGAGAAATATCAAACACACACCACAATATACAAATAAGAAAGAAAAATTGTAAACACAAGAATAAACGACATAATAAATTATACTGGTTCATCACTAACGGCTAAGTCTAGTCTTCCAGTTAGATGTAGGTAATTCACTAATATTGTCTGGTCTCGACAGACCTTTCTGGCTTCACTCAAGAGACGGTATTTTTTTCAGTAAAGTCTATAAAATCTAAGCTTGTTGACCATTCCTTTGCTCCAATTTCTCCTACCTTTGCTAAGCCGTGGAGTTTATACTTTCCTAAAAATGCAAGTTTTTTCTATGGTGCGTCTTCCACCATGGTATTAACACATTTGATAAGGTGCAGATCAGATTTCCATCTCTGAATATCAATCCAAACTGGTGCATTTTGTACAATTCTTGGGCGAAACATTAGATCATTTGCTGCTCCATTGCTCTTTCACAGCTACATTGTAGAATAATCTCTTTTCTTCTTTCAATCTTTCCTCTGATCTTCCTGGACGTATTGAGTTTTTCCTCACCGAGACTCTCTACCCTTCATCTGAAAGCAATATATCCATTCTTTGGAAAAATGGTATTGGTGCTATTCTTTGGAGTGTTTGGTTGGAAATAAACAACCGATCTTTTTTGGGCAAATCTCGCTCTTCTACTCAACTTTGGGAGGATATTAAAGTCTTGGCATCAACTTGGTCCTCAAATCTCGTCCTTTTTGTAATTATAATTTATCTACCATTTCGCTAAATTGGAGCGCTTTTATATAGTCTTATTCTTTTGTATGTTTTTCACACACTCTCACCATGAAATGGTTTCTCCTTTAAAAAAAACAACAACTCTCTCCAAAAATATCCCTTGATCCTAACAAAAGCCTCCTAGCTTCTTAAGTAATCTAATACAATTACTTAGGTACAGGAATGAAAAACACTCACTAAACCCATGGGATACAGATTCATCTTCAACACTGCCCACTTTCACTAAAGTCTCTTTTATTTGGATTTTGTACCAAAGAAAGCTTAACATGACTCTATTTATAAGAGCTGAAATATCCTAATTGTTATAGGAAAACAATATTGTAATCGACAATAATATCCTACCCCTTGTAGGAATTGATAATAGTGTTGAAAATAATTTTCTTCATAGTATATGAATTTACTGTTTTGGCTCCATTGTCCCAACATTTTATAAGATTAATTTTTAAAACAAGAAATAAAAACAAAGAGAAGGAGAATAATGTTGAGGTTTTTTCAAATTTGGTAGATTGGATTTGGTAGATGAGGAGGGGAGAGAGACGAGAGGAGCTGTGGGTTCTTTTTTTTTGTTGCAGATCTGGAAATTGGGTAGAAAGCTTTCGAGTGGGGAGGGAGATGATATGAGGAAAAAAACTCGAAAACTACCCGACCCAACCCGACCCGATATCTAATTGAAAATGAACAATTTCGGTTCGTACCGACACGATAAAATTTCACCCCGGAATTTGACAGTAGTTTGAACATTATTGTTGTTTTGGTGTGTTTTTTTGAAGGTAAACGAAAGTACTTCTGAAAAGTAGTAAAAACAATAAAATCACCAATAATTTTGCTTTCTTTTGATCTTTTTTTGCTAAAAATCATTTAAAAATTAACTCCTATACATCAAGCTGGTTGATGCCAATGGGCCAAAATACTCAAGTATATAACACAGAAAGAGAGAGATAGAGAGACACCATGGGCGTTCACTTGCTTCCGGCCGCTGCAACCAGGTTTAAATCTCGTTTTAGTTTTTGTATGGTCTAAATATTCATAAACCCGAGAATTGATTCGTTCTAAAAATCAAGTTTTCTAACTCCTTCTCATCATATAAGTTTTATATTTCTGTCTCGACAGGTAAAGATACTTATATTAAGTTTTTTTTTTTTAACAATTTCTTTATCTTGTCGTGGATCATCTTCCTTCTAGTTTTTTTTTTCTCCTTTTAGGTAGATTTTTGAGTAATATTGGACGAAATTGGTCATTCGAAAAGGAGTGGATCTTCCTCCATATCCTAAAATAATTAATCTCATTATTCGCAAATGTTTGAAAAGATTTAATCCAAACTATATAAAAAAAACGACAATGAAACTAAAGTTTAAATTGATGTAGAAATTTGGACAAATATCTCTTGAGGTAGCTTGAGGCAATAACAAGACCTCATACAATATTTTTAGTTTTTTCCCTTTTTGGTTATAAAATTAAAATCTAAGTACTTGAAGTGAAATTTCACTGTCCCCTTTCAAGAAAAAAAAAAAATTTTCATTGTCAAGTTTGTCTGGTGTCTAGGGCGCATGTACTAAGGGCGGTGCCACCCCTCTTTATTTCTTTTAACTTATGAGAAAAAAAAAACATTACTTATTATATATTATTTTATGTAAAAATTAAAAAAATATATTATATAAATAAACCCAATTTTTTATTCGTCAAATTATAAATTTAGTTCCTACCATAGAGTCGTTTAGAGAGTCATGCACTATCTTATATATATTTAATTTTATCAATGTACATATATAATTACTATTAGACTAGAAGGTAAACTGGCACTAATCACCAGTGGGGCTAGAGGAATTGGAGAATACACTACAAGAGACGATTTAGGCCACTCTCTTTCCAACCATCTATGCCCTTCATCTTCTTCCTTCGTCCACTGCGACGTAACGAAAGAGAATGATGTCGAAAACGCTGTCGATACGACCATCTCCAAGTACGGAAAGCTCGACATCATGTTCAACAACGCAGACATTTTTGAAGACCTAAAGTTCAACATTCTCGAAAACGAATCATCAAACTTTCAAAAAGTTCTCAATGTCAACCTCCTTGGAGCCTTTCTTGGGACGAAACAAGCGGCGTGAGCAATGATCCAGGCTCGTCGGGGCAGCATAATCATGACCGCAAGCAGTTGCTCGGTCATTGGCGGGGCGTGCCCGCATGCATACACACGAGCTCGAAGCATGGAATGGTGGGATTGATGAAGAATGCAGCTGTGGTAGTGCCCACACAAATGATTAGGGACTTGTTTAAGCTTGAAGATGGCGATGAGTTTCCAAATCATTATTCTCATTTGAAATGTGGAGGTATGTTAATGGAAGAAGATATTGCAGAAGCTGCTTTGTATTTAGGAAGTGATGCGTCTAAGTTTGTGAGTGGCCACAATTAATTAATTGTTGATGGAGCCTTCACTGTTGTAAACCGAGCTCATTGCTCATATGACCAATCTGGTAATTGAACAGGTCTTGGGAAATTATTGTGGCAACAACAACAAAGAATCTGTTGAATTCTTCTCCAGTAGTTAAATTTTTAAGGCTTTCAGCTGTGTCCATAATTATGCTATTGCTACTTGTGGTGTTTGCCATTCATAAAGATTTGATTTATGAAATGTCATTTAAACTTTGGTTTAAATTCAATTTGGGTCTGTAATTTATCTTATTTTAGTTTTTCAACTTTTAAATATTTTAATATCGGACACATTAAAGAGAAAATTACCATTTTTTTAAATAATATTGTCATTATTTTGCTACCGATTGTTAATTAATAATAGATGGAATGATGGATGATATATAGAGTTTTGAATGTGTGAGTTGATGTCTCCGTGTGACATATATTGAAACCACATAAACTCTTTTAGAATAAACGTCAACATGTAGTTAATACATTTCCACAAAGTCACGTCATCTATCTATATATTGTTATGCTTGCTTTGGCTGTCATCCATATCTATATTAGATAGTATTTTTTTTTTCTTGAAGTACAACACGTGGAATTGAACTCACGACCTATTAGTTGGAGATATATGCCAATTGCCGTTAAACTGTGCTCAGTTTGGTCATCTATTAGATAGTTTTGATGGATTTGATAGATGACAATACACATTAATAATCCACCTCACATAGTCTATGAGGCTTGAATGTATATGTTAACAAAGATGGGAACATACATATTTAAAACTATCACATCTATTTAACTAAACAATTGATGGTAGAATAATTAAAAGAACTAACATTATTAATTTTTTAAAATTTAAAAACAAAAATAAAATAAGAGTAAATTTACACGACTAAAACAAGAATCAACCTTTAAATTTTTATTTATTTCTTACCTAAGGTGAAATCTATGAGGTTGATGGGGTAGAGGGCTCACAATCTTTTTTTTTTGTGTTTTGTTTTACATTAGAGCCATTACAAGACTTTTCTTCCAAAATGATATCCAGACATTCAAGATAATTTGAGTCACTCTCCTTCCCACTCAATTTACGTGTGAAAATAAATGGTCCCCGTCATTTAAGTTATACCTTACTATACGAAACTAATTTAAACTTACTCGACTCCATCTCTAATTAAAAAATTTCTACTAGTACGGGAGATAGATGCTCGGCTTCCTTTCCTTATCTACCACGTCAACTTTGTCGTTTAATGAAAGTGATTTGTGATTTTCAAATAAACATTGAAGAAATTATTAAGCACAATTATTAAATATTTTTTTATTCTTCTCGCTCTTCTTTAGATTTTTCTTCTGGTTTATTTCCTCTCTTGTTTATTTCCTTTTTCCTTACTTTTCTCCCCATTTTAAGGTGCACTGATTTGGGACTTTATTTTTATTAATATTTCTAAGATAAAGTTAAATATTAAAATATTATAAATTACAAACTAATTTTAAAAATAATGCACCCGTTCATAGTCTCAGGAAAAGACGGCATACGCCATCTCCAAGAATCATTCGTGACATGTTATCTCTTGAAACGACATGCTGTTATTCACTAATTATTTGGGAGGGGATTTACAATTTTGGGAGGATTGGCAGAAAAAATTATCCTTCAAATAGGTGACCTCCATTAGATGTAGTCTATGCATGTATAGATACTTGAAAAAAGAAAAAAAAAAAGAAAAACAGGTCTCCATGGTCGTATTTACAAAATACTACGTGGTTGGCTCCACCTGTGAAGGTCGTCTCTAGCTGATATATAGATAAATAGCTAGACGGAAGAATAAAATACACATTATTTTTAACTCTAATTTGTAGTTTGTAATATTTAAATAATTAGTTTTACTTTTAAAAATATTTTTTAAAAAAAGTCACTGTTTGGAAAAAGAAAAAAAAAAGAGAAAAAAAAAAGAAAAAGTTGGAAAAAACCTTACGACAGAAAGAGCCCCACCTCCTTTAATTTATTTGTACATATTTGAACTTCGAGTGTCCCGGTACTTTATTTTTCACTTTAATTTTCAATAATGGAGATGACCATGAAAATATTGGGGTGAATTTTAGATGAGTTTTAAAATGGTAAAAATTGCTTTTAACTAACTTAATTAGCACTAAAATCAATGAGTCTTTTTGTGAGTAGGGATTTAGGTCAGGACTACAAATTTATTTTATCCTATTTAAAATTATTAAGAGATTTGGCATCTTATAAAATTAAAATTGTTAAGTATTTTACTCTATTTTGAATTATAAAAATAGTTGTTAACCTTGTAAGTAATTTTATAATTAAAATTGCTTTCTGTAGCATAGTGGTAGTGCGTTCGCTTCATAAGCAAAAGGTTGTGAGTTCAATCCTCACTAGAAGCTTTTTAGATTTTCTTGGTTAAATAGTTGATTTGAAAAAATAAAACTAACCAATAAATATAAAATTAATTTATTTTGTCAAACTACTCATTTAACCGCCGCATCATTTTAGGTTAGTCAACTAACAGTCAAAAGAAACTCCCACGGACCATTTAGAAATATTTCTTAAACCTTAAAGGACAAAAAAGTGTTCATTTTGGATCTTCATGGACGAAATCGATACTCGTTTCAAACTCGACCAAAAGTGTTTATTTTGAATTTTGAGGGACCAAATAGATATCTATCTCAAACCTCAGAGACCAAAAGTGTATTTCTCTCTTTATATTTTATTTTATCTTTTTTTTTTTGGAAACTCACCAATTTTGTGGAAGACTGAGAAGCAACATAACGGTTGCTCGCTTTTCTGCTGAGGCACAATATCGTTCTAATGACTTCTTTTGTATGTGAACTGAAATGATTGAAGGATCTACTTCTAAGTTTGGAAGTTCATCATCCAAAGACAAAATCTCTTTTCTACGATAGAGCTTGCATATTTACACATAGCACATAATCCAATTTTTCATGAATGCATCAAATACATCGAAGTTGACTGTCACTTTGTTCGGGATGCTATCCATGAAGGCCTTAATTGCACCATCTTATGTTCCAACATCGACATAGTTGGCAAATATTTTAACTAAGGTGTTGAGAAAGAAGCAATTTGATTTAGAGGTGTTAAAAAAAAAACTGGATTTGTTAGGTTGGGTTAGAAATTTTTTCGAGTTGGGTTTGGTTGATTTTTTTTAGAACTGAAAATTCGGTTCAGATCGTGGGTTAGAAGATTTTTTGGTCGGTTCAACCTAAATCGAATCCAATTAAATATTAAATTTAAAAGAATATATATAGTAATATATTAGGGTTTCTTATCCAGCCTCTTCTTCCCACCCGTGTTTCTCTCCCTGCATTAGGCAAATATTATTATGTTTATTTGCTTATTAAATTTAGGCAAACATGAAATTGTTTTGTATATATGTACCATTTGAATCAATTAAAAACCAAAGGAAATATCCCAATCTGACGAGTTTTATCTATACGATTATTGAGTTTGTAAGGTGATTTTAAATAAAATTTCACACCGACTAAGATAGAGAATGATCATGGATATACAAGAGGGGACAATTATTTCCATTAGTATAAGACCTTTTGAGTGGAACAAAAAAATAAAACTGTAAAGACTATGCTTCAAATGGACAAAATCAATAAAGATACGTGGGATATTCGAGGTACCGTTGTCTTTAACAAAACTACGAAAAAAGTTTTTAACGAATTGTTTGGTCTCCAGCTGCATAATTTGACAGGAGTTTGAACGTTGTTGTTTTGGTTTGCGTTTTTCAAGGCAAACAAAAGTAATTCTGAAAAGTTGCAAAAACAATCAAATAGATTTTAATTCCAAACTAAAATATTTGAATTCAAATCACCAATAATTTTGTTTTGTTTGTTTTTTTGCTAAAAATAATTTAAAAATTAACTCCTATATATCAACTTGATGCCATTTGGCCAAATACTCAAATATATAACACAGAAAGAGAGAGAGAGAGAGAGGCCATGGGCGTTCCCTTGCTTCCAGCTGCTGCAAGAAGGTAACATTTACATATATATATATGAATCTTGATTGTGATTTAAATCTCGTTTTACTCTTTGAATTTTGAATTATTTTTTGGTCTAAATGTTCATAAATCCGATGTGGAATAAGAACTCATCCGTTCCTAAAAATCAAGTTTTTCTAACCCAAAGGTTTCTTCTCATTTTGCAAATTCTATATTTTTACCTTGTCAAGCCGTTGGTTATTAGCTGTACCGACCTTTTCCTCCTTTCTCCCATAAAGCTTCCCTTCATCCAGTCTCAGATCCAATTAGTAGAGATCGAGATGTGGAGACTAAAAATAATACAAATTAATGTGCATTTCCTCCCTAAATCGAGAGGTATCGAATCGAAGTAACATAAGTCGACATGTGAAGAGATGTCTCTTTTCTCTCTCATTGTCCATCTCGCTTCTAAATTGTTAATCTCTCGTCTCGTTGTCCATCTAACCTCTAGATTATTAATCACGCTCCTTCTTTTTCTATGTTCTTCTTCTAGTTATTTTTTCTTGTTCTTGTTTCTCACTATTTCTTTTGMGCTATTTTTTTTCCTCATTTTGTCTAGCTCTTCTTCTGTTTATTTTCTCTCTTTTTTTATAATTTATTTTTTCATTGTTATATGAGTTTTCACTATGATTAGATTTAAAAATGGTAGGCTGACGGCCATTCTCAAGATATAACATTAAATTTTTATTTGTTTAAGTATAAAATTTTTTTGTTATAAGGAAGTTGGATAATGTGTTATGTCTTCTTTTTAATATAATATTTCTATTATGATAAGTCATTTGACAAAAAAAAAAATCTAAAGATTCAAATGAGATGAGATAAAAATCTAACCAGATAATAACCTATGGTTTTTTATTTTAAAAAATTCTTAGTTGATATAAATCTACCCAAACGAGAGAGGAAGCAAAGTGTGATTAAAGAGAGTTAGAAGTAAAGGAAGAGAAAGCGGCCAAAACGAGCATAAGTSAGCGGTAATTGACATATATCTCTAATCAAGAGGTTGTGGGTTCGAATCTCCTCCTTAATATATTTTACTCCTTTCTCGCTACAAGATCGAAAAGGGAGATCTCACTCCTAATCTCTTTCAAAAATTGTCAATCTCGTTTTTTTTTCCCTTCGTCTTTTCTTGTTCTCTCTCCTTCTAGGTGTGAGGCTTTGATGAAATTGGTTATTCGAAATGGAGTGGATCTTCCTCCATATTCTAAAAAAATTAATCTCATTATTCACAAATGTTTCAAAAGATTTAATCCAAACTATATATAAAAACGACAATGAAACTAAAGTTCAAATTGATGCAAAAGCTTGGGCAAATATCTCTTGAGGTAGCCTTGATGCAATAACAATATCTCATACAATACTTTTAGTTTTTTTCTTTTTCCTTTTGGTTATAAAATTAAAATCTTACTTTATGTGAAATTTCACTGTCACCTTACAGAGAAAATAAAAACAAAAAAACAAAAATCATTGTCCTATCGTCAAGTTTGTCTGATATCTTGTCTAGGGCGGATGTACCAAGGGTGATGCCACCCCTCTTTATTCTTTTAACTCATGAGGAAAAAACAAACATTATTTTTTTTTATAAAAATTAAAAGAATACTATATTAAAAAACACAATTTTTTATTCGTCAAATTAAAAATTTAGCCGGTACAATTTAAAAGATTGATTTTTTTAGTACAACAATTTAGGGATAATGGGGAATCAAACTTCCGACCTCAAAGGAAGGAGTACATGTCAATTACGGCTGTGTTATACACAAATTAACTTTAATTTAATTTAATTTTAAAAGTTTCAATTAATCATTTGTGGAGTGATTAAAATTCACATGTATATATAATTACTACTAGACTAGAAGGCAAAGTGGCACTAATCACGGGTGGGGCTAGAGGAATTGGAGAATACACTGCAAGACTGTTCTTCAAGCATGGAGCTAAAGTGGTCATTGCTGACATCCAAGACGATTTAGGTCACTCTCTTTCCAACAATCTCTGCCCTTCATCTTCTTCCTTCGTCCACTGCGACGTAACGAGAGAGAACGACGTCGCAAATGCTGTCGATACGACCGTCTCCAAGTACGGAAAGCTCGACATCATGTTCAACAATGCAGGTATTTCTGGAGACCTAAAGTTCAACATTCTCGAAAACGAATCATTAGACTTTCAAAAGGTACTCAATGTCAACCTTCTCGGAGCCTTTCTCGGCACAAAACACGCGGCACGAGCAATGATGCCAGCTCGTCGGGGCAGCATAATCATGACCGCAAGCGGTTGCTCRGTCATTGGCGGGGCGTGCCCGCATGCATACACGAGCTCAAAACATGGAATGGTGGGATTGATGAAGAATGCAGCTGTGGATTTGGGACGATATGGGATTAGGGTGAATTGTGTATCGCCCCATGTAGTGCCCACACAAATGACTAGGGACTTGTTTAAGCTTGAAGATGGTGATGAGTTTCCAAATCATTATTCTCATTTGAAATGTGGAGGKATGTTAATGGAAGAAGATATTGCAGAAGCTGCTTTGTATTTAGGAAGTGATGCGTCTAAGTTTGTGAGTGGCCATAATTTAATTGTTGATGGAGGCTTCACTGTCGTGAACCGAGCTTTTTGCTCATATGACCAATCTGATAATTGAACAGGTTTTGAGAAATAATTATTGTGGGTTAATTTTTATGGTTTTCTTTGTCCAATTATGCTATTCCCACTTGTGGTATTTGCATTTATAAAATTTAGTTTAAACTTTGATTTAAATCAAATTTGGGTCTGTAATTATCTTCTTTCAGTTTTTCAACTTTTAAAATATATGAAATTCGAACACCTTAAAGAGAAATTACCATTTTTTTCTTATAATATTGTCATTATTTTGCCACCGATATTGTCTAATAATAGATGAAATGATGGATGATATATTATAGATGAAATGATGTAAGTTAACGTGTCCAACCCACATAGACATATATTAAAGCCACATAAACTCTTTTAGAATAAACGTCAACATATAATTAATAATACACTTCTACAAAGTCACGCCGTCTATCTATATTAGATAGTTGATGAATGACAATGCACATTAATAATTCACCTCACATAGTCCCATGACGTTTGGAACATGCATATTCAAAATTATGACATCCATGTTGATGGTGGAATAATACAAAGAACTAACATTATTATTTTTTAAAATTTAAAGACAAAAAAAAAGACTAAAAGTGCCCAACTAAAACGAGAATCAACTTTTATTATTTTAATTTATTCTCTATTTTATGCTAGAGAAATTATGGGGAGTGCCATTGGAAGACTTTTCTTCCAAGATGACAACCAGACATYCGAGACAATTTAAGTCACTCTCCTTCCAATCCAATTACTCTGAAYCCCTAATTTTTTTATGTGTGAAAATAAACGATCCCGTCATTTAAGATACATCTTAYTCCAAGCTAATTTTAACTTACTCGACTCCATCTCTAATTGAAAAGTTTCTGGTAGTACATGATATAGATACTCCACTTCCTTTTAGTATGAACCACGTCAACATTCTCGTTTAATAAAAGTTATTTGCGATTATTACTACAAACATTGAAGATAAATTATCAAGCACAATTATTAAATATTTTTGTATTCGTTCTTGTTCTTCTTTAGATTTTTCTTCTGGTTTATTTCCTCTCTTGTTTCTCTTTCCCTTATTTTTCTTCCCATTTTAAGGTGCACTGGGACTTTATTTTTATTAATATTTCTAAGATAAAGTTAATTATTAAAATATTACAAATTACAAACTAATTTTAAAAATAATGCAGATTTTATTCTCCCGTCCATTTATAATCTCTGGAAAAGACGACATAAAGTCACCTCCAAGAATCATACGTGACGACATATTTTTTTTTTTAAATACATTTACACGTGCATGACACACCTAGTGGATGTCACCTATTTAGGAGAAATTTTAAAATTTTGGAGTGGATTCACAGGAAAAATTATCCTTCAAATAGGTGACCTCCACTAGGTGTAGTCTATNTGGTTGGCTGAGCCTGTGAAGGTAGACTCCGATATGATAAAATCTACATTATTTTTAAAACTAATTTCTAGTTTGTAATATTTTAATAATTAGTTTTATTTTTAAAAATATTAAAAAAGTCACTGTTTGGTAAAAAGAAAGAAAAAAAGAAAAATTTGAACAAAACCTTGCGACAGACAGAAAAGAGCCCCATCTCCTATAATTTATTTAACCCGAACGTTAAAGATAAAATTTCCATTTTTGATAATAGTGACACATTATTATTTTGACGCCGATTTTTAATAATAGATGAAATGATGGATGATATATAGAGTTGTGGATGAGTCACATAAACTCTTTTAAGATAAACGTCAACATGTTAATTAATACACTTCTACGAACTACAAAGTCATGTCATCCATCTATGTTAATAGATAGTTGATGGATGACAATATGCATTAATAATCCACCTCACCTAGTTTATGAGACTTTAATATATACGTAAACAAACGTTAGAACATATATTCAAAAGTATCGTATCTATTGTAAAAGCGAATAATAACTCAGTGGTAATTGGTATATATTTYCAATCAAGAGGTTGTGAGTTCAATCTACATGTTGTACACGTTAAATATAAGAAAAGTTCAAAATCATTACCTGTCAAAAAAAAGAATCTTAAAGTTATATATTTAAGTTAATTAACATTTTATCGATATTTTCATCGTCATTTTTATAAAATTGAAACATCGATATTTTGTTGATATTTCTATCGACATTTACATAAAATTTGAGACCTCCATATTTTCGTCAAATCGACATTTTAGAACCTTTCCCAATGCATACACATTTTTCTCATCCATCCTTTGAAATTAAAACATTTTCTTTATCAATCCTGTGTTTTCAATGTCTTTGACAACCGAAGAGATTGTTTTCAGCTAGGGCTCTATTTGGTTCCTTCTTTTTTTTAGGTTTAAAGGGTTCACGGGTACGTTTTTTCTTTGAATCTTTAATTTGAAGGTCAGACTACATTAGTGATATCAGTTCGTGACTTCTCTTTATAGCTCTTTCAAAAACAACAAAGCAAAGAGAGACATGAGTTTTCCTTTGCTTCCTGTCGTCGGAAGAAGGTAATGTTTACCGATCAATTTAAATATACATCATTTTTAGTCTTTAAACTTTTATATCATCACTTTACTTTTGTTATTGATATCATTTTATGTCAATCTTTTGACACATAAATAATTTGACTTCTTAAATTTATGGCCTAAAATAGGTACTTTTAAAAGTTGGGAGTACAAAATGCTATTTTTTAAAAACAATTTAGAGACTAGAATAAATATTGAAGTTAAGAGAAATAAAAATAAAATACATAAATTTAGTGAATAGAATAGGACATAAATCTTATTTATTATTATTTTTTATATACTTTTGAGTTTTGAATAATATATTTATTTGTTAAATTAGGCCCATGTAGTCTTTATATATAGTTTTAAACAAGTTTTATCTAATGAATGTGCATATTTAATTGTGGAAAGGATCAAAAGATAAATATTTGGTAAGATAACTAAAACAAAACATTTGAGGGTAGAGGAAAATTTGTCAAGTATTTATAACTCTTTGTACTTTCCAACGTAATGATAATTGAAACCATCTTTAATCCATAGATCATGAGTTTGAATTTCACAAACTTTGCACACATTTAGTGTGTGCCAAAAATTCACATGAATAATTTCTAAAACTCCAAATATTTGGTTTGGTATTAGACTAGAAGGCAAAGTGGCACTAATCACCGGTGGGGCTAGAGGAATTGGGGAATATACTGCAAGGCTCTTCTTCAACATGGAGTTAAAGTGGTAATTTCTGACCTTGAAGACAATTTAGGTCACTCTCTTTCTAACCATCTTTATCTTTCATCTTCTTCCTTCGTCTATTATGACATAACAAAAGAGAAAGACGTCGAAAACGCTATCGATACGACTATCTCCAAGTATAGAAAGTGACATCATGTTCAATAACAATGCAGGCATTCCTAGAGACCTAAAGTTCAACATTCTCGAAAACGAATCATCAAACTTTCAAAAGGTACTCAATGTCAACCTTCTCGGAGCCTCTCTCGACACGAAACATGCGGCGCGTGCGATGATCCCACCTCGTCGGGGCAGCATAATCATGCTGCAAGCGTTTGCTCAATCGTTGGCGGGATCGCCCCGTATGCATACACAAGCTCAAAGCATGGCATGGCGGGAACTGATGAAGAATGCAGCTGTGGATTTGGGTCAATATGGGATTAGGGTGAATTGTGTGTCGCCCCATGCAGTGCCCACACGAATAGCGATGGACACGTTTGAACTCAAAGATAACGATGAGTCTTAAGAATGAATAAACCACCACTCAAATGTGAAGATATTTCAAGGGAAATAACACAATTTGATTGTTGATGGAGGCTTTACTGCTCGAAACCAAGGTCTTTGCTCCTATCAACAATCGGTGGTTGAACAGTTTCTGGAGAATAATCATGGCAGCAACAACAAGAACGAAGAACATTAAAACAAAGAATAATTCTTGCACAAACATCTGGTTAATTTTCTTTGCCAATCGAATCCTTCACTAGTACGGTACTCTCATTGGTTGCATCTCTTTTTGTGTTTCTTGATTCTGGTTCGAGTCTTAATTTCCATCTCTCTGTGTGTTTGCTATCCATAACGATATGATTTATAGGGATGTATTCGGTGGTGGATTCCGGATTTTAAGTGGTTAGGGGCACAAATGCATATATAAATGTAACGAAAGAATATCTAACTTTAAATTTGAATCTATCAATGTGTATCAATTTGCATAGATAAATGTTGTAATTTTCACACGTATTGTAAATTTTATCTTACAATAGATTTTCATATGAAATTTTATTTAAAAATATTATCGTGTGTCAAATGAGTTTGAAAATATATTTTTAGTATGAAATAATTGATAGGATTTAGATAAAAATGACACTAGAGTATATTTTTTTTTATTTAAATTCGTAAGTTTGTGGGGGAGTTATTTGATGATAGATTTTGTAATCAAACTCGATTTGAAAATTTTGATTTTTATTAAAAATATTGAATTTTTGTAATTTTTTTATTGAATAAAGTGATAAAAAATTATGATAATTTTTAAGTCTATTCTAGTCATGGGCTTAAAATTACCCTTTTGATTATTGGCATTATTTTGCGTGATTAAATAGATGATATAGCTTTATATTTGAAGCCATATAAACTAATCGAGACAAGAATTGAGCTTGATGAGCATTTAGAATTAACTTGTCATCTATATGAAAAATAATTGGCGATAAGATGACATGTTAGTAACTCACCTCGGATAGCCTACATAGCTGTAATACATATCCTTGTAAAAACATTAATAGGCAATAGTGATATATTCATAGCTACGACTTTCATTAACTAAAAAGGTAGACGAATTACCCTAACCAAAATAATTATTATTGTAGAAAAGAAATACCATCTTTGGACAATTCGAAAGTTTAACTAAAGATCTAAAATGAAATAATTAATCTAAAATGATCTCAACTTTTACACATTTTTTTATTTATTTTCTAAATTGAAATACTTCGTTTATACGTTAACTTGTTTGGGAGAAATTAAGTTAAATAAGTTGATTTATGAATGATTTTTTCCTTTTTGTTTTCTTTTGAAGTTAAATAAAGTTGTTTTGCCAATTAGTTTTTCTTTTCTTTTTTCCTTTTGAGGTTAATATTCAGATTTTTTTCTTTTTTCTTTTTTAAGAGACACCATTTCGTTAAAAGAATAGGTAAGAAATATATAAAGAGGAGGCTACGTGGAAGCATTCTAATTAATAGAAATTGAAAATATATCATAATTAATTAATAGAAATGATAAAGATATCATAATTATAAAAGAAGATTGAGATTTAGAAGTTAATGTTTAGATGAATTCATACTAAAATTTCTTTTATCTCTGCTGAAGTTTTTCATAAATATTTTTCTTCCATTCTTAAATTTCAAAATCTTATAATTTGCTCAAATGGTTCGAAATAGCATAGTTTATTAATTTGTTATTAGCTATATAGGAGGGAAAAGTTAATTTAAATTTTTTTAAAATAAATTTTAATATACTATATATATATATATAAAGGAAGAGAAAAGAGATAGAGAAAAATTATATTAAAAGAAATTTTAGGACCGTTTGAAATTTCGTTTTCTGTTTTTGGTTTTTGATTTTTAGTTTTTGAAAAAGAATGGTCTTGGATAATCAATTCAATTTTATGTTTTTTTTATTTTTTAAAAATCATGAAAATTTCAAAAAGTAAATAATTTTTAAAATAGATTTCTATTTTCAAAATTTAATTGTTTATTGCTCCTSAAGAGATATCTCTGAGGTCTTAGATTCAAGTCACATAGAATGCCTGTCCCACACCATTGCTATATCTAATGTAATGATTACGAAACATGTTTGAAAATACTTAAGATTCATTTATTCATTTTCTTTATTTATATTATACTTAATTCAATAATTTTTTGTGTTTTTGAATTTTAGCTTTGGAATGTGTCCATTTCTATATTCTTGGGAACATAGTAAACAAGAATATATGTGGTACTACTTACTGTACAAATTGTTTTAGGAATGTCCTTTTAAGTATGATATCTTACTTGAGAGATTTTTATGTATTTGGAAAAGTCGATTTTATTTGCGAGAAAACTACTAAGTCTTGGGAAGAAGATACATGCACAAGAGGAGTGGGTGGGTACAACACAAAGGGAACTTGTGTTAGAAAATATTGATGGAGAAGTCAATCAACTATTCCAGCATGTTCAACAAAAAAAACTTCTAAAAGTTAATATTAATTGTAAATTGTATTCACTAAAACAAATATAAATTAATTGATAATAAATAATTTTGACTGAATAATTAATTATCATTATTGAAAATTCCAACTTTATAATGAGTTAAATTAACTCATTAAAATTAATTAATTGAGTATATTTAATGTATTGTTCGTTGTTTTAATATTTACAATACTGTTTTATATTTTTATTAATAAAATGAATTATTTTAATCGATAATTTATTTATTTACTAGTTAGCAACACGTGTGCTGCACGTAAAATTTTGTAGTTTTATTTTAAAGTATTTACATAAAAAAGATAGTTAAGATTTATAATATAAATTAATTTTACAGAAATTTATGAGATTGATTTCGTAATTGAGTTAAAGTAAGTAAATTATTAGGAAAATGTGAATTTAAAAGGATAAATAGGTTGATTATAGATCTATTAGTTGATAATCTTTCATATTTCAGATACCGATATAGATTAGTAATTTATTTCAATGTAATAATTAACTAGGTTAATTTATTGCATTTATTATTAATGCATTTATTATTCATTAATTTTAGACTGACTTTCTTCCAACAAAAAAATACAAAGAAAGGACCGACTTTAATTGTAATTAAATGAAGTCAAGAAATTTATCTTAAGATATGAAAAGTAAGAACGCCATCGTAATTAATATATATTTCTAATCAAGAGGTTGTTAATATATATATATATATATATATATATATATATTTTAACAGAGTGGTTAATAAGACTTATTGATTATAAATTTATTTTTTTAATTATAAATTTAATTTAAACTTACTAATTTATTGTAATTATATATCAATTTTTTTTATCCAGTAATTATAATTCAATTAAGGTGGAAAATAGTATTTGCGAAAAGCCATTTTGAACCTCTTTCATTTCATTTTAGTTTTTAAAGTTAAAATCAAAGTAAGGCTAAGGATTCAAATTTCTCACTTTAAAAGGTTATTAATGCATCGCAATAATAGGATGAGAATTTGAATATTTAACTTCAAAGTAAAGTAGTAAATGATCAAAGGGAATTTATAAAATAAAATCTTTGATAAGAATATTGATGTTAATAGATATTTCTAAAAAATCATAATAAATATTTAAATTAAAAAATAAAAATTTTACGATTTTTAAATAAGTTGAAAATTATAAATACTAATATTAGGTTTGTTTTAGTGATATTTTGTCGATTTTTTTTCAGTACTATGGAAATATTGATTCACTTTTTATTTCAATGTCGAATATATAGATATGTAAAAAATGTGAATAGAAATATGAATAGAAGTTTAATACCCTCGACAAGAGGTCATTTTTTTCATTATTTAAAGCAAGTCATGGAATGGAACAATATTGAGTTTTTATCAAAGAAGGAAAAAAAAAAAGAAAAAAAGAAAGCAACAGACAGAGGTCGAGCTGAAAGCCATGGCTGTTCCCTTGCTTCCCGCCGCTGCAAGAAGGTAAAATTTTATCATTTTCTCAACAAAATAAAAAACCTAGCCATAATTATAATTTTAGTCTCTAAGACTTTTGATTTATATTAATTTTATCTATTTTTTGTTAAAATTTTTATCATTATCTTTATAATTTGATTAACTCTCAAAAAATATTCTTTTTTATAACTCGAAATTAATGTCGTGTGACTTCCCTAGTAGGATCCCTGTAATTGGGGGTGCCAACAATCACCCAACAATGTAACTGATATTGCGAGACTTACCCTTAATGGGGAAGCCCCAGCTACAAATCCTGTGTGGCTCGAATTATAGAGACTATAATAAAATCGTTAAAACCATAGACACGAATCAATGTAGACTAATATAATAATTTAACTCATAATATATATTGGAACTAGATTGAGACCATACTCGATGACTTAAAAAAAAGAAAGATATATTTTAGAGTTGGTATGAAATTCAAATTCTGTTGTTTCCAAATTCAAATTTAATGAATATATGTAATTTTCATACCTTCAGTGTGTTTAGATTTTAAATTTAAAATTTTAAAATACAAGATTACATTAAATATATTAATTCATGTGATAATAATTATTCAAACTTTATAATATATATATATATATATCTATATATATTGTTAAATTAGTTAATAATATTTTGTATTGAATAAAATATATTTAGCTATTAATCAACAGTAAACAATCTTTTAAATTGAGATTTAGCTTTCAAATCTACTGCCTAACACATATTCCAAAACATTGAAATCATGGAACACAACCTTACTTCTTGTTACTACGTTAGTTATTTTTTCTTTGTAAAATTTAAATTAGTTACTCATGAATTTTATTTCATGGTCTCTCATCATCTTTATGTTTAATAATCAAAGAGCTTTTTACTACCTATCTATTCTAAATTTTCAATGTGACTCTTAGAAATGTGTTTTGAATTTTTTTTATAAGTACGTAATGTACTAATTAAGTAATTTTGAAAATCATTTTAAAGTACTCTTTTTAAAAATAATTTTTAATTATGTAACTAAGGGCTTGTCTTTTTAATTGGTTATAGATAAACTACAAATAATTTTTTCTTTTCAGAATATATGGTTGAATTTTAAGGGGTAGTACCTTCGACTAAGAAAAAGCATTTTTTTTTTTAATTTTGATGATCAAAATGTTTTGGAAAATTAAAAAAAAAAAAATTCTTCTAAAACTACTGATTTAACCAGCACTCCACTTAGAAATATGTCAGACACATACAATAAATACGAAATTTTGTGAAGTGTCTCGTTTACTTTTCACCTTAAAAATACTTTCTTGGGAAGATATGTGAAACACATGCACACTAATTAAAAACGAAATTTTCGTGAAGTGTCTCGTATACTTTTCACAATTTCAAAAGTCATATCTCTCGAATTCTATTTTAATTTCACTCAAAATTCACGTTATAGTTTTTAAAACATGAGATATTTGGTTCACTATTAGACTAGAAGGCAAAGTGGCAATAATCACTGGTGGGGCCAGAGGAATCGGGGAGTACACTGCAAGGCTCTTCTGCAAGCATGGAGCCAAAGTGGTGATTGCAGACATCAATGACGATCTAGGTCAATCCCTCTCCAACCATCTTGGCTCTTCATCTTCTTCCTTCGTCCATTGCGATGTAACCAAAGAAAAAGATGTCGAAAACATCGTCGACACAACCGTCTCCAAGTACGGAAAGCTCGACATCATGTTCAACAACGCAGCCATTCTTGGAGCCCCAAACTACAACATTCTTGAAAACGACTCATCAGACTTCCAGAAGGTACTCAATGTCAACCTTTTCGGTGCCTTCCTCGGCACGAAACACGCGGCGCGGGCGATGATTCCGGCTCGTCGAGGTAGCATAATCACAGCTGCAAGTGCTGCGGCGACCGTGGGCGGGATTGCCCCCCATGCATGCACAAGCTCAAAGCATGGAGTTTTGGGATTGATGAAGAATGCAGCTGTGGATTTAGGACGGTATGGGATTAGAGTGAATTGTGTGTCGCCCTATGCAGTGCCCACACAATTGACCAGGGACTTGCTTAGGCTCAAAGATGGGGACAAGTTTCCTAATATGTATTGGAATCTGAAGAATGAAGATGCTATAAGTGAAGAAGATGTGGCTGAAGCAGCTCTTTATCTGGGGAGTGATGCGGCTAAGTACGTGAGTGGGCACAATTTAGTTGTTGATGGAGGCTTCTCTGTTCTAAACTCAGGTCTTTGCTCTTATAAATAATTTGGTATAATTTGAATTGGGTGTCGTTGAATAATGGCAAGAATAAGTTGTAA
The DNA here is from genome assembly GCF_001995035.1 of Momordica charantia. The sequence continues at coordinate 450,994 of NW_019104509.1, forward strand.
GTCAGCTGAATAATCCTTCTATCAAAGTTACTGATAAAACCATAATATGATAATACACAAAGTGTTTCTTAGAGCCCGAAGATATCTTTGTTGTAATGTTTGCTTCTTAATTAATAAAATTATTAAGGTCAGGCCTGTTTTTTAAACTTAATTTTATCAATGTCTAAAGTTTTCCAATTTTACACTTGTAGACCGATTTTAAAAAATAACTATAAATTTATAGTTATTTTTTTTTAGAAATTTAAAAGATTTGAATCCCTAAATTGTAATCATATTCCTTTAATTATCGTGGGTTTCATACAAAATTTCTAACACTAATCGCTTGATTCACCCCTTCAAAAAAGATTTATTTTCCTGATTTACCACTATTATTAATGGAAAAAATATCCAATTTCATCTCCGTTTGTGTATAATTCCCACCGGTTGTTGGAAGCCACCACCACAAGCAGTCGGAAGAGATGTCGTTTCTAGTCTATCTGTTTCTATTTCTATATACATGGAAAGTTTAAAAATCATCATATCATATCATATAATAATCCAGAAATTACAATAGAAAAGAAAAAGGGAGGTTTGTGATGATTTTTAAATCTTTTATACTAGGTAATCTAGTATCCTTATGCATGAAGATAATCAATTCGGTCGTTGTGGTCGGACTCTATTATGGATTTCTGACCACATTCTCCATAKGGCCCTCTTATCTCYTCCTTCTCCRAGCTCGGGTTATGGAAGAAGGAACCGAGAAGAAAGTATCAGCAACAACAGGTTTTATTACGGRACAGCTCATGATGTTCATATCGATCTATTATGCGCCTCTGCATCTAGCATTGGGTAGACCTCATACAATAACTGTCCTAGCTCTAGCGTATCTTTTGTTTCATTTCTTCTCGAACAATCACAAACACTTTTTTGATTATGAATCTACTACCAGAAACTCAATGCGTCACTATTTTCGAATTTGGGGAATTTTGAGATATTTTTGGAGGTTTTCGAATTTGAGAGATTTGGGGATATTTTTGGATCTTTTGGTATTTTAGCTTTTTTGAAAAATATCATTAACCAAATATCATGAGATTCAAAATATAGCCTTCCAATTAATGAACTCCGGAATTTAAAAATCAATTAATATTAATATATATACAAAAGGATAGTTTTGTAATTTAGGTAATGGATACCAACTTAAATAAATTTGTTTACAAATTCACACATCACATAAATAGCTCATCAATGTACTAATCTCATACATTAATTTCAATTATTGAAATATTAATTTGAGACCCAGGACAATAACGCGGCCTTAAGCAAGAATACTTTTTTTTTTAACAAAAACAAGAATACATTTGGTAATGAGCCAAAGTATTTTATTTTATATAAGTACGTCAAGAGAAATAGCACTAATAATAAAATGTCCTTTTAAACTAATTTTAAAATACTTTTCATAACGATCCATTTTAATTATCTAACTATATATCGTGAGAAAAAATATCATGAAAACTCTATAAAATTTTATTCAAATCCATATGAAGTTTATTACTTGAAATATTTGGTTCTTAATTAGAGTAGAAGGTAAAGTGTGGCACTAATCACCAGTGGGGCTTGTGAGCCAATCTGGGCCACTCTCTTTCAAACCATATTCGCTAACTCTTCATCTTTTTCCTTTGTTCACTGCCACGTAACAAAATAGAAACACCTCGTAAATAGTTATCAGAGCACATGGTCCCGTGTTTTTCAAGTCCACAAATAATGGAGAGTGTGTTAAATTTACTCTAATCTATTAACTTAAACTTTTGGATTCATCGATGATTTGTCATGTTTATATCAATACATGTAGCATTACCTCTACTCTTGACGAGATTTCCTCTTATGCATGCACAAGTTCTCCCCTTATGCATGCACAAGTTCAAATATGGGTGTTGAGATTGATGACGAATGCAACTGTGGATTGGGCGGATGTGAGATTAGGGTGACCTCTGTGTCGCCCAATGCAGTACTCACACAAATGTGTAGGGACTTCTTTTATGTACTCAATAGATGGGGATGAGCTTCTAATAGCTTGTTTAATAACATTCTCGTTTCTTGTTTTTCGTTTCCAATTTTCTTTATAAATCTAAGCATTTTTTAACCTAATTATGTTTCTTGTTTCTCCATTTTTTGAAACATTCTCAAAATTGTATAGAAATTTTGGAAACAACAAAACAAATTTCTTCTTTCTTATTCTCATTTCCAATTTTGTTCCAAAACATAAATAAAGAGACTGTTTCATCATACTTGAATTTATGGATGTTGGGACCATGCAATTCAATTCTTTTATTAAAAATTAAGAAACAAATACAAGAAATAGGAACGTTACCAAAGCAGCTATAAGTTATCATTCTAAGAGAACAAGATGTGGGTAAACTTTATATTTGGGGAGCAATGAGTCTAACGGTATGTTCAGGAGTGATGTTAGAAGGAGTGATTTTAAAAAAAGAGATTGAAGAATAATTAATTTTCCAAAATCATCACATAAGTGATACCTTAAAAATCAATTTTAAATGATTTTATGTTTTCCTAAAATTAATTTTTTAATTTATCAAACATGATCCATGAAAATAGAAGTGATTTTGTTAATAGCATGCCAAAATCACTCTCAAGACATGTTTGGGAATAATTTTAGTATGACTAGAACCAGTCAAAATCACTGCGGTTTTAAAATGACATGTTTAAGAAAAATTCACAACTGGAGGATTCTCTGCTGGAAACCCACAGGCAAAAACCCACTGCAAGGCTGGGCAAAATGTGTATATTAAATAGAGGCAGAGACATAGCCTATTGGATATGTATGTGTACGTCTCTGCCTCTATTTAATATACACATCTAACACTCCCTATTGGATACCAAATAACAGAAATTAAAGACACAGAAATGAGAGCATTGCTATCATAAACACGACACAAAATAAGATTTAGACTAATAATTATCGTCTACCATGTATCAACATCAAAAATCATCACTCACACAAACGAAGGGAAGAATTGGATGAAGCTTCCCATCCAGACTTAGCCTAAGAGTGATAAAATCTCGAGACTAGATTTGTAGAGGGACTACAAATTTATTTTATCCTAACATAGGTTATAAAATTAAAATTGTTTCCATAAGGTAATGCATTCACTTCATGAACAAAAAGTTAAGATTTCTAAAAGAAGATATCGTGTTCTAACTTAGCACTGTAGATAAAATTAATGAGTCTTTGTTATGGGCTGGGATTGAATCTGAACAAGGACTACAAATTTATTTCATCCTATTTAAAATTATTAAGAGATTTTATCTTTACAAATGATTATAAAATTAAAATTGCTAAGTATGCAGAATTAGTAAAAAATAAAACTTATTATGCTTATAACTTATAAGTAGTTCTTAAATTAAAATTGTTTCTGTAGCATAGTGGCAGTGTGTTTGTTTCGTAAGTGAAAGGTCAAGAGTTCAATCCTCATAAGAAGCTTTAATTTCATTTTTGCTAGGGCATGAACAGGACCATTTGCCCCCCGACAAATATGTCGGAACAGTCGCTTTAATTTCACCATTTTTCATCCCAAATAAAAACCTCCAGTCCTGATTTTTTTTATTTCCTTGTTGTGAATGAAGGAATTACGGTTGTTCTAAATGACCCAGCAATTGATTACTGCGAGAGCCAGATCCTTTTGAGTTTAGGAGTACATCATCTCAAACCAGAGATCACCCTTGGGAAGATTGTGGTTTATGGCTTCCGGTAAGATAACATTCTATAGTTTATTGGCCATTTTGCCTCCCACCAAAGCCTGTGCACTAGTCTCCTCCTTCGTCCTACACAACGGACAAATAGGGGAGACCTCCATACCTCTATTAAAGTTTTTTTTTAGTTCAACATGTCGCAGTATTTATGTTTGGATTAATAACCTACTAATCTAACGTAGAGACACTTACCATTAATTATAAATTTGGATGTGGAATTATAACAATAACTAGAATTGATTTCCAATGGTGTGTTTTTGTAATTTAACACTGTTTATATAAAGTTTATATTATATTAGTCAACTATTTACAGATAATTTACCATTAATTTATAAGATGTATATATTATGGTTAAATGAATGGGGAAGCCGCGAAAAATAGATTATTTACAGAAACTAAACAATAATAGTGTTAAGTCAAGTCATATATTCCCAAATCCCACCAAAAGATCATTGGTTTGTTTCCTCACTCACTTGTTGTACTAAAATAACATAATATCTCTATGTTAAAATGAAAAGAAAGCTAATATGTTATTAAATATTTCATTTTATTAACCTCGAATACAAGCATGTCCCTTGAATGAAATAAATTTTTTTGATGGATGGATCAGATTTTGGTAATAAATAAGTTGGGTAACATTCGAAGAACATGTCCAAATATATTAAGAAAATAATATTTAATGATACGTCAACTTTTCATTAGAAAATTTTTATAATTTTTTTATAAAATTATTACTACATTAAAGGTAATATTAAAAATTTGAAGTGATAGGTGTCAAATTAAGAATCATGCTAGTTGGGACCAGAAAAATAGTCTTGCCACATGAAGAACGTGTTGGGTTTTTAAAGGGTGTAAACAAAGTCTCACATTGATTAGAGAAATGGGTGATCCATGGTATGTAAGGGAGGACAATTATCTCCATTGGTATGAGGTCTTTTTGGTGGAACAAAACCGTGAGAGCTATGTCCAGAGCGAGCAATATCATACCACATTGTGGAGATACTCGATGCAGCAAAGGTCTAACCAAGTCTCAACTTTAGGCGTATGATAAGCCGACCTTCAAGGTGACATCAAGAATCGTCTCTCAGATCCGAAACTTATAAATAGACGGTTTCACTTCCGCATCAAAGTATCACATTTTAGCTCATTGTCTATATATCTAAGTCCAACTTAAACTAACTTGAGCATGATAATCTTTCTTGTTTGCAAATCTTTCCTAATTAACCAAGAACACTCAAACTCTTCCTCGTCAGTCATTTTTAATTAACAGGTACGATCTTGATTGTTGATTGTGTTGCACAAAAAATACTTAAAAGATTACATGGGCCATTGGTTATATGTCCCTTTTTTACCAAGTTATAAATGGCGTAGGAAAATTCAAGTGGAAATTTTTCAAGTTACCCCTTTGTGTAATGTAATATTCTAAAAAAAATTAATAAAATAAATACATGTTTTTAAAAAATATATATATGCAAAACATAATTTATGAAAGTAATTACAAATATCGATTTTTTTTTCTTTTGGTAAAAAGTCTATACTGACTTTGCATATTTTTTATTTTATTTTATATCATGGTCTTCTTCAATTTATATATTTTTTTATCTAAAAAATTATTATAATTCGTAATTCACCTAGATAATAGTTAAATATAGCAGTTTAAGCTCTTGGCATAGTGGCAAGAGACTCAAGTATTTAGTCCCTACAATCCAAGTTCGAACCCTCTTATGTCTAGAAATGAAAAATCAATTTTTTTTAAAGAAAAAAAAAAGGAAGTTAAATATAATAAAAAAATGTATTGGTTATGAATTGATCTAAACAAATTTTCAAATGTTCGGAGTGTGTCATCGTTCAAATAGAGTGAACACACAATTTGATCAAGTCGTTCCTTCACGAGAAGATCTATTAAATCTACGTAGATTACCACTTTTATCCTTCTTTTCAATTCAATAATAGTTTCTCACAATTAACATATAGTCATCACCTTTTTGCTATATTTATACTTAGTATATTAATTTTTATTCTTATAATATTTTATCTCATTCTTTTTTATTTTGAGTACATATTTTATGATCTCAAGTGCGAACACACATACTATGAAATTTGGTATTGAATGAAGGGCGGTGTCATGATACATTAAAAAATGTGAAAATCATATTGGAAAAATCCTAAGTTTCATCATAATTTAATTAATATGCCAATTGTTACGTTTGATAATAATATTTTTGTAATATTGTGGTTGATGTCCTAATCCAGTTGGTCCACATGTCCTTCAATTAGGAGCAATCAGACAAGTCAATCTGCAACAACAAATCTCGACACGATGTCCTGTTTAGGTCCTCCGACAATCAAGTTAGTAAACTAGGAGAGATGAGAAAAACATAAAAGCACCTTAAGCATTGAGTGACAGATTTTCCACACTTATCCGATCATCGTGTAATCTTTGTCTCCTTATATAAGTGATGGAACTCACTAAGGAGGATGCCATACGTGGGGTACGATGGGTCCATTTGCATATGGGATCAAACGGGCCGTTAGTGGATATTCTCAGTACATGGTATCATCTCAGTCACCTGTCACTTTGGCTCGCTGTATGCAATACTAGTATATATATATATATATATATATATATATATATATATCTATAATGGAGTTCGTTTCCATTGGACGTCTCGTATAACTGTATGTATATCCCTGCCAGCTTTAACGTCGCTCTCTCTACTGATCGGTATGTAATGGAGTTGGTTTCCATTGCCATATGTGATCCGCGCACCCTCCACGGCGGCCTAATTTTCAACCTCAACAATGGCTAAAATAGAAAAAGGTTCAAAAGATGCTGCAATAATTGTGTTTATTAAATAACATAATTAACTGTTTTCACACATTAGTGCCAATTGTCTAGTTTCCCTTGCGTTTATATTTAAAATACCAAAGCAAATCCCTTTTTAATCACCTAATTTCGTCATCAACAACAACTACATTTGAAATGGTCTCTTTCTCACTCTCTCCCCAAGAAAAAAATTACGACCCAATTAACATAAAATACATATATTTTTTCAAATATAGGAAAAAATTTTGAAAGGTTACATAAATAACATAATTCATCCATTAAACTCAAAAGTCAAATGAAATATATAATACATTGAAAAATCACTTTTTTCTAGTACATCTAACAATATTGTTTAGTTGAGAATATAAACCTAACCAATTATATTCTCAAATTGCTAGAAAAATCACATTTATACTGTATTGAAAATAAAATAAAATAAACTCAAAAAATATTCAATGTCATCATAGTTCAATACAAATTTAAAATCTATTTGTCTCGATTAATAATGATGTAGGTTGGTTATTCGTTTGTTCATCTCTCCCCTATCTCCATGAGTGAGAAGAGAGAGAAAAGAATATTGGCATTGCAACAGTTCAAGAAGCCATAACAGAATTTAGTTTTGACAATGACTTTCAACCCTACAACACCTCTTTAACGTTTAAACCCACAGATCTCTCTCTCTACAAAAAGCTGTTTCATAAATCAAAACCCTCTTTCTCTCTCTCTAAAAGTGATGTCTAATTTCAAGAAGAAGAAATTTCCCAAATCCATTTTTGCCCCCACCGCAGCCGGCTGCGGCGGCTGCGGGAAGCCGAAACCCTCCGATATCGTCGAGCCCGATGCGAAGCCCTCCGGCGCCGGCGCCGGCCACAACCCAAAACCCAGATCCTCATCTTCCAGCTCCGGCGACCGGAACGGCGGCATCTCTCTCGAAGACGAAGACTGCACCTCTTCCACCACCACCACCATCTCCGGACTCCTCCTCAGCCCGCCGCCGACGACCACGATCGGCGGCAGCATCATTGCCGTCGAGAAGAATTCCGACGACCCATATGAGGATTTCCGGGACTCGATGCTCCAGATGATAATCGAGAAGAAGATTTACTCCACCGCCGGCCTCCAAGAGCTTCTCAATTGCTTCCTCCATCTGAATTCTCCGTTCCACCATGAAATTATCGTCAAAGCTTTCACCGAGATTTGGGATGAGTTCATGTCCCACAGCCACGGGATCTCCGATAATTCTGGCCGGAAACCGCCGTCCGCCGGTGAAGGTTGATGGTTCGGAGAGGTGGCACGTGCGACAGCCATGTGAGGGGCATTGAATTTGCCCACATGAAAGGAGGAAGAGGGAACTGCATGGCGAGGGCATATTTGTCATTTCACCAAGAGTTAGGTCAATGATTTAATGCTGGTTTCTCATTGAAAAATATTTATCTAAGGTTTGGAACATTTTTTGATCATTTTTTTTCTTTTTCTTTTTAATATTTGCTGTAAATTACTGAAAGGTATACTATTATTATTAATTATATAATAGCTTCCTTCTCACAACTCTAACATTGTTGAGAGATCAGTGAAAACCCTAAAATAATCTCTCTTTCTCTCCTAGTTTCATATAATATTTTGTATTTTTTTAAGATGTACTTGTTATATACATATTATATTTCTTTAAAAGTTATCAAAATCAAGAAAATTATATAAAAATAAATAAATTGTGTTAATTAGTGAATAATTAATTCTATGCTTGTTTTTTACTCTTTTGCCGTTCGGTCTTAAATATAAATTTTTAGAATTGAAAGATTATATTTATATGTTTTCCCAAAATTTCAAACTTATCCTAAAATTAGATTTTGGTTATATGAAGTGTTTGAAAAATATGATATTTTTTTAGAGCAATTTGCCAGTAGCCAAAGACTAGCAACCAGCTGATTTTGTGTAGAAAATTTGTGGGTTGTAGCCATCAATCCTGTATTGATATTTTAACATATTTTATTTGGGGTTTTTAACTTTTAAAATCATGGAATTTTGGATTTTTAGTCAATTCAACAAAATTCAAATCCATCTCAAACTCATCACTTTAACTTGTTTTTTATGCAAATTTGAGAACTAAAATAAAATTTTTGATACTTTTAGGAATTAAAATTAAATAGAATAAACATACAAGTCTAAAAAAAGCTTAATTATTAGTTTTTTCCTTTTTTCTAAAATAGGGATTTTTAAGGTTCATTTTCATATTGATCATTTTTTATTAGCATTTAATTTTTTTTATTCTCCATCAAACAATTTGTACATATTAGAAGATATTGATTAACTCAAACAATCGCAGCGAAGCTTGATATATATTTAAAAAAAAAAAAAACCCATCTAAAATGTGTTAGATTTAATCTTTCAATTTAGGAAAAAAATAATAGAGGAGACAAAGAATGTTATTGGAAAGGAAAAAAAAACCTATAAGATCTTTAATTTTTTTAAGTTTTATTGCTCTCTTACCATTTATGAAAATAGTGTCAGGTAAATGGATATATATATATATATATTTTTTTTAACAAGTAAATGGATATATATTTAGTTATTCGATTCTATAACATAGGGTTTTTTTTAACATTATCAACGTGCTCTCCACATCAATTTCCTGAATTTCCTTGCAGTAATAAAGTGATAATTTTTTGTATAGCTTTTGTTTAATTTATTGGATTATTGAATTCTTTATTGAATATTTTGTTATTAGATTAAGCAATATTTCCAATTTAGACTGCTTTTACATGGATATGAAATGACTTAGTGTGAATAATCACAGTGACTCAGAACTATTGAAAAAAAAATGAAAAAGTAATCTAATGAATGCTCATGAGCAAAAAATTTGTGTGAAAAGCTCCTGGTGAGGATCGAACTCACGACCTTTCGCTTACGAAGCGAACGCACTACCACTATGCTACAGAAGCAATTTGAAGCAAAATTGACTGGTTAGAATTACAAGTCTTTTTGTAATTCTAAATAGGATAAAATACTTTTTGGTCTCTACGAAGATTGAACTCACGACTTTTCACTTGCGGTTCAAATGCAGCATCACTATGCTTCATAAACAATTTAAATATTAAATATTAAGTAACTTGTCAAATTTACCGGTCTCTTTGTAATTTTAAATAGGATATAGTACTTTCTGGTCTCTCTAACTTTGGATAAGAACTTACAATTTTTTCCTTTAAGAGGAGAATGCACTATGTCACTATGCTATGATAGTAATTTTAATTTTATACTATATATTAATTCTAAATAGGGTAAAATAAATTTTGGGATTAGTACATGATCTATTTATGAGGGTTGGAGGTACATGCCAATTACCCCTGAGCTATGCTCGCTTTGGCCATATCAATATATTAAGTTGTAATTTATTGTGTTTACTATTTATTCTAATTATTAACATGTAATAATAATAAGTCTTAAAAATACTTTTATAAATAGAAATGATAATTTTCTAAATAATTAAAAAATACAATAATTGTATAAATATTCGAAAATATAATATATAAATACATTCAAAGAATAATGCAGAAAAATAATATAAAAATGTGGTTATTTCATTAAAATATTTTTTTTACAAAATTTAAAATTTAGTATAATTTTTAGGATTTTTTAGAAATAATTTTACATGTAATATAATTAAATTAATTAAACATCATTTTTAATATACCTAGAAGATAAATATTTAATTCCATGTGGATGGCACGTGGTTATTGCTAGTAATTTTAAATAGAGTAAAATAAATTTGCCTAGTTCAAATCCAATCTCTTCAGACTCAAAGATTTTACCAAAGCGAGTATATTTCAGTATTAATTGGCATATATCTCCATCGAGAGGCTGTGAGTTTCATTATCCCAACTCTACACGTTATACTAAAAAATGACTCGAAGAAAGGTTAATTCAAATTAATCACTTTTAACGGATATTGGTAAAAAAATATTTAATTATATAACTATGCCACAACAAACTCACAATTTTTTTTTCTTTGGAGAGGAACTCAATTTTTTAGTTAAGAAGTGAATGCACAATGCCACTATATATGCTATGATACCAATTTTAATTTTATAAGGATAACAAATCTCTTCATAATTCTAAATAGGGTAAAATAAATTTGCCCTATATTTTTTTCTTGATTTGGTGAAAGAAGGGGATTGGATATGGTTTTGGGAGACACCGGCACTGTCCATACTTCTGGACTAGATTTTGAATTTATGAGAACATCTAAATAAACCATACTTTTGATATATTTTAGTGTTAAGAGGGTGATTTGTGAGAATTGACACTCGAGAAAATCATACTCACAAACCGTTCGCTTCGTGTGAGAATTGACACCCCAGAAAATCATACTCACAAACCTTTCGCTTGCGAAGCGAACGCACTACCATTATGTTGTGAAAGGAAGTTTGATTACAACCATTTTAATTTGAAAACTACTCACAAGCTTAACAATTAGTCTCTTCATAATTCTAATAAATTGAGTAAAATACTTAGCAATTTTAATTTTGTAATAGTTTGTTACCACAGAAAACTACTATTGATAATTTTAAATAGGGTAAAATAAATTTGTCTGAGACTTAATCCCTCGATACAACAAAGACTCATTGATTTTATTTGGTGCTAAGTTACGGTATGGTATCCTTTTAAAAAAACTTTTTTGTTTGCGATCATTCACCTCGAGGTTTGTGCATCAAGTCGATTTCTTTCTTAGTTTTACCTCTGAAATATATATATATATATATATATATATATATAATACAATAAATTACGACTAACTTCAAAGAAAAGAACATATGTCAATTACCACTTAATTATACTCATGTTGGTGTTCTAAATATATATTTTATTCTTTAATATTTTAGAGTTTTATCAATTTAGTAACTGTTGTTTAAAAAGTTTTTACTTAGTTCTTAACAATTTAACATGGTTAATCATAATACTTTCATTTGTGAATATTAAAATCGGCTACCGATAAACTAACATGAAATAATAATTGGTGAGTTAATAAAATAGAAATCGAAAAAGGTCACCATAGAGAAAAAAATTGCAAATTTCTAAAAGTTTGAAAAAAAAAATAATAAAAACTTCTTCCAAGTAGTTTTGGTGTGATGGTCGGTTGGGGACTTGCGTAATATGAAAATAAGATATTCAATAAAAAAATATGTTTATATTGCTAGCAAATTTAAAAATTAATTTTTAATTTAAAAAATTGTTGGAGGTGTGCTTAATAATATATTTGTACACTAATAGTTACCAACTAAATATTTAATTAAATATAAAATATTATTAATTAATTTATTAACCTATTATAAATTTGGTATAATTATTACTTTTTAATATTACATAATTTTTAATATATTATGTTTTGTACCTTTATCAACATTTTTATCTTTTTAAATATAATCATACACCTTAAAATTTCAAAATCAAAATTTTAAAACACTCAATCCATACCCTTTACAAAATTTCTATTATGCTCATAAATATTATGTCCTATAAATGTATCATTCACCGATAAAATATATATATTAAAACATAAAAAACTATATTGGAACATTTTATAAAATAATAGGAATTAAACTGAAAAAACACTCCAACATCATGAACAAAAATATATATTATATATAGTCTTGTCTTTCCTTTTTCTCTGAGCCTATATAATTTTTCTTCTGGATAATAACTCAACCCTAAATTTGTCTACATCCCTCAACTCATGTGCAATAGAATTATCTTTAAAAGATCAAAAAGAATTTTTTTTTTTTTTAACTTTAAAAGAATGTGATTGAAGATACCAATTAAATAAATAATAAATAAATAATTTTTATTTAATTTTCATTTTTCAGTTTCGTTTTTACAAAACTTCCAATCCATACAACACGCCGGCATGTTTCTCCAGCCCATTCTGTACAAAATACGTGTCCCTCATTTTCTGAAACGCATGCCACGTCAGCAGGCTATCCGAACCGGCCTGGTGGCACTTTCCAACCGCCCGGCTCACGTTTAAGATCTTCGCTATCCGGTCCAAACCGCCGTAGAGGCTCTTACAGAACCGCATCATGTACTTCACATCGTACACCTGATCGCCGAAGAAAACCCTGAGAACGCCGAGGAATTCCTCCAGCCGACTCGGGAGGCTCCGCCGAGTCAAAACCTTGACCAGGTACCCGAAATCGTACGCGCTGTGAAACGTCACCCAACTCACTGAGTCGTTGCAGACGAGTCCCGAGGACATCATCAACTCGGCGAACCGGCAAGAGTCGATACCTTCCACTCGGTTCCGGTCGAAGTCGATCCCCTGCCGCCGCAGAAGCTCGATCGAGTCCGGCGCGTGGACGTCACGCGCCACGTCGAAGTCCATGAAGTTGAACTCCCAGATGAAGCGGCTGCCGCCGGTGCCGAGGTCCGGGAGGTTGCCGTCGGAGTCGGAGAGAGTGATTCCGATCTGGATCAGATTCAGAGCGTCGACGTTGGATTTGAGGAGGCGGTAGTGGTCCGACGGCCGATTCTGGCGGTGGTACGGCTTCGCAGGATCGGTGAAAACGACTCCGGGAAACTCCGTGTCCATGGAAACGCAAGGAAACTGATCGATCAAGTCGCGAATCAACTCGAACTCCGATTCGAGATTCGACGCCCAAACTTCACGGATTTGGATCGGTTTACTGTTGTTCTTCAGATCCTGGACAACCATGGCGGAATTCTTCAGATAGATGAACTGCGGTGGATCTGGCGGTGCTTGATGGCGAGATTTGGATGAGGAATTGGTGGAAGAAGGATAAGTTTTATAGAGATTGAAACGGAAGAAAGTGAGGTTTTTAATGGAAGCTTCGAGGATGGGAAATGGAGATACAGTGTATTTTGGCTTTGAACGCGTTTTTGAATCTTTGACTCGGAGAGTGAGCGAGGTGACTCGGTCCAAATTGGGTTCTGATTTTTTTTTTCTTTTCTTTTTTTAATTAAATAGTGAGTTTAAAAAATGGGTGTGGCGTTAACAAATTTGATAGTGGGCCCACTTTTTCCTGTCCTCGTGCCACTTTCCTAGTGGAGTGGTCATGCTGTTATCCATTTTTCTTTTTCTTTTTTCTCTTTTTTAATTAAGGGTAATTGTAAACGTGGGAGAATTCAATGTTCTTGGTAATTCCACAAGAATTATTTTTTAAAAAATAATTATATATTTAGCTTTTAAATCTCGTTTGATAGTCAACCATATGACTAGATTGAAAGTCATCGACTTGGCTTGGGTTAAGTGAAGAAGGAAGTTAAAAAAACATTCTTTTTCTTTTTGTGGAATAGTTTTGGTGACATATGTCATTTATTATTCTATACAATGCCACGTATATAAGTAGTGATTTTAAATCTCGAGGTTAAACATACTCAAGCAACTTTAGCGGAATTTGGTTGTTTTGGAGGTGATAGTGAAAGAGTTGATAGATTAAGCACATCAACCACTCCTAAAAGAGACGCTTCCATCCATGACACCATTTTTCAGTATTTTCAACCTATTTTTATTGTTTATTTAAGTGGTATACGTATACATGATTAGCTCGAAAAATGAGTACGTATGAGCATTCGAACCTTAACTATATTATTTTGTGTGGTTTCGATACCCATGACCTCCTTTTTCTTTTTCTTTTTTTTGTCATTTTGTGTTTTCTTGAAACTTTGCTTGTTTGGAGCTCCATTGATCGTTTTAATTTTCCTCCTATACCTTCATCTTGGGTGTGAGGTTTCTTTTTCTTGTGCAAATACATAAAACTTTTGCAAACAAAGATATACTTTTATTTGCAGAATAATGCTTCTAGAGATTTTTATTTACTAAAAAAAAAGTAGCATTAAAATTAATTTCAACCCTATAAACTATTTTTATCATGTGACATGAGTTGGATCTTTCGAGAAGAAAACTTAGGTTAAATAGACTGTGTTGAATGCTATATAATGCTTTTTATGTTTCTATTGCATGGACGTTAAAAAATCATGTCTATTTGAAAGGATCTCGAACTTGTACATAATCATAGATATATTTTTATTAAAAAAGTATATTTAAGTGGTAATTACCTTCCATAATACATATAAATTTGGTCATCCTACAATTACATGACCTTGAAAGCTTAAAAACTTGTTAAAAATATTATTATGCTAACAATTATATATATATATATATAGTTAAATTTAAGTTTTTGTCAAGGATGGTTTTATGATCCCAATATTCGTTCTACATGATGATATGATATGATATATATTTTTTTTTTCTCTACTTTTTCTCTCCACGACACTTTTTTCCCTCTCTAATATCTCCCCACTCTCTCCTACTTTCTCTCTACCACGACCAACATTTTGAAAAATCAAACTAACTGAAAGTGACTACAAAGTTGAAATTGATCGAAAATATTTTAGATTTAAAATTTTAGAAATTGAATATATCAATATTTATTGGTCAAAATAACAAAATCGGGTCAATTATTTTTTTGATATTGCTTGAATAAATAAGTCATATGTTCAATAGTGTTCAAAAAATTAGATGAATTGGAAAAAAAAAATTAGATTTGAGTTGGATTATAAATTTGTTCAAAATAAATTTGAGTTAAACCGAAACAACACGCACTTATTATTGGTTTTAAAATTAATTCTTTTACTACTTTTAAAGTCTTTTTAGTGTACTTTTTCACTGTATAAATAAAAATTGACTAAAGGATCTTGATTCAATGTTAGAACTTAGAAAATATGTAAATGAATGTTTTGACGGCTTTTACTTTTTTTATAATACTTTGAATGCATGATCCGAATAACTCAAACCAACTCAATCTAAATATTTCATAGTTGGACTTGTGTTTGATTCATTATTTAATAAGAATGGTTTTGGTTGAATAAATATACAGCCCCAAACAGTTTGATTGAATTTAAAAGTATATCCAACCGATGAACACCACTAACAAAGATATGAAATTTCCTCCAACTACAACATTTACACAATGAAATTGGAATAGTATGATTAAAACCAATATCAAATGATCACCACATTACGAATGAATTAAAGAAAGAGAAAAAGGAAAAAAAAAAAAAAAAAAAGAAGGTAGGTAAAGAAATTTAAGAAACGAAGGTGGGATATCATGCATAAAACAGAACCCCATATCATTTTCTGGTAGAAGAAACATTGGCCGACATGTCGAGCACGGAGGTGCTGTTGCATTTGGGACACCTGAGATCTAACTTAGACGACATGACGTACATGAGACACCGAGTGCATCCCAACAGCACCATGGCCGCAGCCGCCGTTGCGTCTCCACCGCTATCTGCCGAGTCATTCGACGCCACCGAAAGAGACGGATCTTGCGGTGTCGGTTCGGGCTTCGAGCTGCTGAGGCTTCGACCCATAATTCAGAGCTGAACACTTCAATGGAAAAATGGAGAAGGAGAATGAACAGAGAAAAAAAGGGCAAACGAAATCTTGCTTTTATAATATGATGTGAAGATATTATTTAGAAGTGAAGGAAGAAGTAGACGGCAAAACGTGGAGGAGCATACAATTATAAGGTCTAAGTTATCATTTAATACAAAGTTTGAATATTGACCTTTATGTTTTTGCCGGTTGGAAAATCCAACTTGGTTTTGAAAATCATCTCAATAACTTCTTTGAAATGGATACGTATGGCTTCTAATCCACAAGTTTATGTTATGACTAGCTTGTCAACTTAATGAACTTAATTCACTAACCTACCACGAGTGATAAGAACAACAAAATCCAAGAACGTAATAACTCGAGGGCTTGCAACTAAAACTATTTATGCTTTCACACATCTAGAGTAATAAATGTCATAGCAAGAGCACTCTAGAAAAAACTATGGTTAAGAATTCAAGAACCTAGAAGGCAAGAAAGAAGTTGAAATAGAGTTGTTAGGAAAATTTTACTATGATGCACGAGTCGAGAGTCGAGAAGCTATAATGATAAGAATGATAATATACAGAATGCAAGATGTCGATACCGAAGAGTAGCCAAATCGAGTATGAAAGTAACTGTTTAGCGATGCTGCCAATACTCTAGACCCGCTTCGTATCATTTTGTTTAGCATCAACCTCTTGAGACATGGTGTACCTGCCATTAAAGATGAGAATATTCAGTTCACTAATTAGAGGCATGTTGTATTCCAAAAGTGTAATGCATTCCTTATGAAGGATAGACTTCCAAACAAAGCAAAGTTGCTTTAGTTATCTTAAGAAATTGTTGTGTAGGTTGGAGATATAAATTTGAGTTCCTCTATTATGGCTTAGTTGAGGGGCTTCATTCAATTTTTGGGTCCAAACAAAGTTGGAGAATCTTTCCATATCCTGATGATAAAAGAGTTGGTTGAATATAAAGTTCAGAAGATTCTACTTTATACGATTTGCTTCCAACTTAATGCATTTGGCATGCTAGGCAAAGGCAGGGGAAATTATGTCCAACTTCTAATAACAATTCACATGTTTCATAATAACATTCCATCATTAAATGCAAGAAGAAAGCAGATTTGGAGGTTCATGTATCGTGTGCAATCATCACGTGCAAGTTTCAATGCAATGTGACCCAAAAAAGAACTGTTGTGGGGGCCATTTAACAACCTAAATATAGCATTGGTCAATTTATGACAAAAAGGGAGAAAGTAGTAAAAAATGTTCCAAAACTAAGGCTATTTTGTTTCAGTTAACAAGTGATACCTTTGATCTTTGTTTCTATTAAGGGGAAGTTTACTTACTCTTGACGAAGAATAAGCCGTAACTTCGAGCAGCTCGTTCATCGGGATTCATCCGTAGCTCTCCCAATCAGTAACACATGGAATTTCATATGGACCATAAAAGCAAAAATGTAATGTCACAGCCAAAACTCAAAAACAAACTTAAACATTAAAAGATTTTACTGTTAAGAACATAATAATCAACTATCCTAGATACAACAGTAACATGTACATATTTGCCCTCAGTTTAATCTAGCTCAACAAGGATTTCACACATCCTTGGCTCTTTTTCGAGCCAAAAACCGCTCTTTTGCAGCAGTGACAGCATCTTCACTTCTTTTATGATGGTCGCGCTTTGGTTGTTGTTCACCTTGGCCGTGCTTGGGTTGCTCCTGAACTGAGGTTTTATCATGTAACGAAGGGGGGCTGACATCAGATGGTGTTGTTTTGTTTGAAACCAAAAAGTCTTCTTCAGGATGCTCTTCAACCATCTTGGCAGACTGGGAAGGTAAATTGGATTGTTTCGAAGACTGAGAGTTATTAGACGTATCAGCATTTGCACTCTCTTCATGCTTTTCCAATTCCCTGACTTCAGAATGCTTCTCTTGTTCCTCTGACTGAAGCTGCTTTGGAGGTTCCCTTGACTTGACTGCATTTTCGGCACCAAAGGCAATATTCTTTTGAAGGTTGAAGTAAAAGTCACTAATGTCGCTCTTTTTGGTAACCTTCAAAAATAGCAGGAAAAAGAACAATCAGTTAATTGGCAGTCGATGGAAAACACACATTTACTGAAAGTATAACGCTATCCTAAAGATAACCCATAAAGGAGATCATAGAGATGTGCATTGCACCATCGTTATGTATAATGATAAAGAGGAATTATTCTTGCCCCTAGTAGTCCGAAGTTTCATTCTTGGCCTCCACCATTGATCAAATGGGAAAATTATTTTTTGAGAAACAAATGGAGATCCAATGTCTCTACCAAAACCAATTAGAGAGAGGTTTTCTGCCTCTTTAAAATCTAGCTTATGAAGAAGCTTCTCTTTTTGCCACCTTTTCTGGTCCACCACTCCATTTGCGATTAGAATTTAGTCAATTTATCCATTCTTCACAGATATCCTTTTGTTTGGTTTAATACAGCCTAAATATGGACCCAACGCCACTTCCAAAACTCCCTGCTTAAATTTCTATATGCACCTTCCCTAACTCCAATTCCTACCCAATGATTATTTCTTGAAAAAGGTGGTGGGAACCTTGAAGGAAACCTTAGGTATTCTACTAGCTTCTAGAGAAACTTGCAATAAAATAATTTTTATCAGCATGTTCAGCATGGTTGCAAAACCAGTAAAAAGACCTAGTTTACTTTCATAAGGGGGAGGATTCAAGTCCGAATCCCAGTGGATGCAATAGAAACAAGTTGGATTATGCTTACTTGGGCCTACAGGACTACAATATGGTTGACTGCGTGGATATAAACAGCCGGGATGCAAGAATAGTACTATCCCAAATCAGTACACTGTATATAGCCAAGGGGGGTAGGATATTACAGTACCAAAGACCATAAACAAACTAGTATGTGAACACCAGCAAACTAGCAGTTACGAAAATCAGGGAAATCACATTAGAACATACACTTGCTCATTTTGACACTACACAAGACATTTCATAAAATCATAAAAGTAAATAAATTTAGAAAAGACAGAATGAAAAAAACTGTACATACATCCTCTTTCTCCTCCCGAAGTTGTCGGAGACGCTCTTCCTCCATCCATTTAGCTTGTTCTGCAAGTTTCTTTTTGTAGGCACCAGTGACGAATTTGTCCTTACCAGCATAAAGATGATCCTCTTTGCTTCTCTCCTTGGCCAGTTTTCTTTCATATATGATCTCCTGCTCCCTTTCTCGCTCTTTTGCCTTTTTCATCAAATTTTGGATGTACTTAGGCTGCAATAGAAAAGCAGTGAGCCAGTAAGTGTTTTGAGTCTTTTGACTATAGTAATATAATTGGATTAGGGTCAAATACAATGAGATATTGTATTTTTATATATTTTTGGTTTTCTCTAGGCCTAAATTTTTATATTTTGTTAAGTTTTAGGATAATTTTTTTAGTTAGACACAATGAGTAATAGTTAGGTAAAAGCTCCTTCGGTTTCTCGAAATCCTAAATCTAATTGGATTCTAAGTCCTATTTCAAATCTAGTAGGATTCAATGTTTTGGTTATGTTTACTTATTTTAAATCCAGCTGCATCAATTACCTACCAAGATGAATAAAGTTCTAATCAGTTTTCCAGCAGATAATTTTCTGTTGAGACTTCTGAACTAAAGACTAAAACTCTAGGTGAACTGCAATAGAAAATATTGGAGTAGTTTTTATATCTTACCATTTCCATTTATACTTTTCTTTTTCTTTTTCTACATGTGTCCAAGAATCTCATAACCAAACTATTTAACAGCTTTTAATCCAATAATTAGTTAGGCATAAAAGTTGTCTTCAAAGAGCCAGGCCGTTAGTCTAAATCACAAAGCTCACAACTCCAACAGCTTCCATTAGGATGAACAAAAGTACAAGAATAGGGGTCAAACAAAAACACAAGCCCCAAAATGAAAAGAAGCCAACAATAAGAATTACCAAAATAAACTCCAACTCCTTAAAAGAAACTCTAATTCCTGAATCAAAAACAATGATATTTAATTTAGTTGAAAAAACCCAAAGGAAGATCTTGAACGGACCAAATAAACCTAGTCCCACGACCCTTCTATGCTCTTAAAAACATTTTTATTTTTCTCCTACCAAATATTCCAAAGAATAGTGAAGTAAATGGCACATACTAAAGAATTAACAATGAAAAGTTTATCCCTTTTGTGAAATCAAGATAATAAAACTTATATGATTAATTAAACCCTTCAGAAAAAATCTGAAAAGAAAACAAAGGAATCAAGCATGTTAGGAACCAAACTATGACATACCTTTCTCTCTTCACGATCATGTGCTCGAGGTTGAACCATCCTTTCTTTCATTTCATCATAGACACCATCATAGTCAAAAACAGATGGATCCTCCTCTAATGCTTTCTTGTGTTGCTCCTCAATCTAAATTTATTTTTCAAGGGAATCAGAAATAAGGCTAGAATAAGCATACAACTTCGAGATTCTTGTTAATGACATTATCTTAGCTTAATAAATAGCTGCTAATGGTGATGGAAAAGTACCAACACACAGGGAAAAAAAAAAGTCATCTAGTACAAGCTAGCTTACATCCTTAAGGGCCTTATTCTTAGTAGCTTGGCGGGATATCTCTCTCTCGACATCATTATCATCATCATCTTGAAATCCCAGGGAAGGAGGAAGGGGTGGTCTTGTAGGCTGCTTCTGCTGCGATGGCTTAACCCTAAGCTGCAAGCCATACTTGCTCATTTTTACTGTCTTCTACTGGTTCCTGTGAAAAAGTGAATATAACTCATGAAGCACACATTTTCCTCAAGGAAAGAATAGACATACAGAAAATTACTAAAAAACTAAGAAAGCTAAATCTGAAAATTATAATCCTGTCTTTTAATTACAAGTGGCAAACCATGCAAATACCGAAGTATTTGGAAGAAGCAGTCTAAGAAGCATCATAGACAGATAGATCCACACCCTGCTAGACTACCATTAACTTGTAAGTTAAGTTTACCTGGCCATGCAAATATATGACTGAAGAGAACTTACAAGTCAAGAATGAGCTCCAATTAGCCCAAATATCAGAAATTGAATAATTACAAAAAAAATTACTAAGCCAACACTAAGAAACAGAAACGGCATTATCATTTACACTTGAAAGCTAAAAAATTTGTATTCATACATGAATAAACAGTGTTATGATGTGCTGTAGAACTCAGCTTTTTTTATACAAATGCAAAAACAAACAAAATCTTAAAGTCTAACTTGCATTCTGATTCAAGCAAACTTCTTGCTTTCTCCCTTGGCTTTAGTTAGCTTTCAAGCTTAACCATTCTCACATTTACATACGTACAGGTTCAAGTAAAGCCACTCAAATTTTGGGGGGTTGCATAACTAAAAATGGATAGATCCGAAACTTTATCCCTAATCGAAACCTTTCAAGATGACAAGAGAAAAGTGTCATATATATAGAAGTAGAACCTTCTTAATCTACACAGCTAATCTTGGTAAGAGGAAAGTATTAATCCATGCTTACGCTTCCAAACCCCTTTTCGCTGTTCGGGTATTTTCCTCTAATGTTAGATGAGGAACTGCTAAATCGCATTCAATAGACTAATTTGTTTTTTCTTTTTCATAGGAAACATGATTATTTCATCGAAAATTTGAAGCTATAGAGAGGAAAAGAGGAAGACACTCTCTAGGAAAAGATCCTATTACAAAAACCTTTCCAATTGGCTGATAAAGAAGAAAATGTGTGATTCTGATTACTTACAATTTAATAAAAGTAATTTGAGACGGCATTCCAGGAGGAAGAAGCAACACAAATTATAAGATCCCAAAATATCTTCCCACCATCATCGGACATCGTGAAAAGTTATTCTATAAGCCTTTCCAAGTTACTGCTAAGACCCACCACCAATCAGCTACGTGCCCAATATGGCACTACGAAAGTAATGGACTATAACTATACAAAGTTAAAAATGGCTATAATTTATTCATGAATAACAGGCTCAATACTATTTCGACAACAAGGAGCTGTGGAAGTTAGTGTTATCGGCTGTCCCAATGGATGGGAAATTTTAAGCATTGCATCTAAGATGATGGCTTTACCTATGGGACATATTATTCCCCAAAGAGTTCGAATTAGCTTGTGTTAGTTACTCGGTTGCCACTCCCCCCCGGCTCCTACCCCAATTACTTGGTTCACACATTTCGTCGAACAGGTGGTGTGCGGTCCCACATTCATCTTTTAACTCAAATGTTTGTGTTTGATTAGATAGTAGAAGCATTTTCTTTTTAAAAAAGCCTAAAGCAAGTAATCGATATGGAATAATCTGTAAAAGCAAGTAATTGATATGGAATAACTTCAAAAAAATTGGCCTGGTGAAAGGGATATTTCAGAATATTTGCCCTAATCTAGAAGGAGGGAGGGAGTGAGGGAAAAGAGAAGAAAGAGAACGCACCTTCAATGTGCCCAATCGTTGAGAAGGAGAAATACTGGTGAACCAGAAACTCAGAGCTCTCCTTGTTAACGCAACCACGAAGGAGACGATCGGAACCTCGCAATTTCAGCGGCGCTAAGTGGAAGCTCGCCGGAGAGGAGACAACCGAAAGTAGATTAAGGCTTCAAATACAGTGAGAGATTCGAGGGAGAAGGAAGATCACTGGAAATTAAGGTTGGATCTCAGGGGAGCAGCGGCAGGCGTGAAGCAACAGAGGGAGGGGAATTTTTTTTCTTTTTTC
>NW_019104509.1:473712-487882 GCF_001995035.1 Momordica charantia
TTTAAGATGGAGCTGGGAATTGGGCCTGGATGAATTGGGCTGCCAGAAAAAGAGCTGGGCCTGAGATACATGTGGTTCGGTTGGTCCGGTTCTTAAAAAACCGAGTTAAACTGAAAATATTTGGTTTTTAGTACATGAGAATGGGATTCGAACACACCACATTTTGATCAAAAGTAAGTATCTCAACCAATTGAGTTATGTTGACTATCAAATAATGGATATTTTTTTGTAAGATAACTAAACCACACTGTCGAAGAGAGATTACTTTACTACACAATCACTTTTTTAATTTTATGTATTTCTATTATTATATTCCCACTCATTTTGATTTTTTTCCACTTATTTTGTCTTTTTTTTCTTTTGAGTTAAATAGAACCACCATCTAGGTGTCTTATTCATTGATTTACATTCAGATTCTACTATATTTAATCGATGAGTAGATCCCACTAAAATTTTTGAGTCACTAATAATACACAACGTCCTAATTTTAACCTGACATATTTTTATTGGTCTATTTCTATTGCGGGATCTCACTAAATTTTATGAGTCATTAAGAACACTCACATTCCATATGATTCAGTATTTTGAACCGTTCTAATTAAGGGTCTACATTGTATTAATGTAATTTATATATATATTCCAACAATTCTCATGGCTGGCACGGCAACTACATAGAGAGTTTTTAACAAGATGGGAAGAGAAATTAAAATATTAAAAAAAAAATGAAACAATTATTTATTATCTGCCACGTCAAATGTCGACATAACAAGCTTGAACGAACTGAAACTTCATGGCCGGTCCGAAGGCGATCCCTTGCTTCGGGTCGCCGAACCTTATGTACGCCGGACAGTTCGCGTTCAGCCGATATCTCCCGGAGATCCAGCTCCCAACCTTCCACCGAACCTGTCCAATAACAATTTAAATTTTAGAAACAAAATAATAATTAAATTTTTCCTTCAAAATTTAGATTAATTAAATACTATTTTATTTTTATTGATGTAATTTCGAACTTTTAGTTTATTTTAATTCTTGTATTTTTAAAATGTTTATTTTAATCTCGATACTTTTTAAAAAGTAATTATGTTGGTCTCTATTTGTAAAATTTTAGTACAGGTTTTACACATAAAGAAAATCCTTTAGTATATAGTCAGGGTTACAATTCAAAAAACGTATTGAGTATGATGTTGGGTTGAAATTGTGATAGAAAAAAATGAGATTACAAACAAAATTAAATAACCAAAATGACTACTTTTTAAAAATACGTGGACCATGATGAATATTTGACACGGATTTAAAATGAACCAAAGTTCAATGATCAAGATAAATATTTTGAAAGTACAATGACCAAAATAGATCAAAGCTATATTTTAATTTAAAATTTAATATTGATTATCGGTTGGTTTAACTTTGTGCTAGTTTTGAACGTCTATACTTAGGTGTTGTTCACCAATTTTACATACAGTTAAATTTTGACAAGTAGAAGAGATAGAAAAAAAAATTGGATAACTTATTTGTTTTTGAAAAAATTAAAGAGTACCCAATAAGCATGTAAGTATTATTAGGGGAGGTGTTAACAATATAAATAGAAATATTAAATTACTGTAATCTAAGGGGAAAAAAGGTTCAAATAATCTAGTTTTGGTTGGAAAGTTTCAAGACCCTTCATTTTTATCTTCTAATTTTGATTGGAAAGTTTCAAGACCCTCCATTTTTTAACTTCTAAAATTTTTATTTGTCTTTCTAATCTTTTTAGTTAATTTTTTAAATCTCTAATTTAAAATTCTTACACTTTCAAAAGAATTAATTATTTTTGTTTTTCTTATTATTTTTTATTCAAAATTTATCCATTTAATACTTCACTCAACTATAAGTTTGATCCTCATCTTCACGTGTTGTACTAAAAAAAATTAATAATAAAATAACAATACGTATTCACGTCAACAAATTAAAAGGACTAATAAATTATTGTCTTATTTAAAATTTTAGAGAATCACAATCAGATATTTTGAAAATTCTTAACACCAGAAATAAAATGTAGTTCAAAATTCATGAATTAGACTGCATATTTTAAATGTCAAAGATTAAAATAAAATTTTTTAAAGAAAGACCTTAAAAATTTAGGACCAAAATGACATTGAGATTGAATAAACATTTGGATTAAGGGTGATTCAACTACCTGCCCATTGACTTTGATACTGAACAGCATGGCTCCAACATTGTTATCCTCGCTCAAAGCCCCTGCAAACTCCGGCGACACCGGCACGGCGTCGCCATACAAGAACGGGGACCAAACAACGACGTCGTTATGGCCTTGGTACGTCGGCGGCAGCACGGTGGGGAGCGTGACCTGCTGGCCGCGGTAGGCGGCGTAGACATCCATTTTCTGGTAGTAAACGCCAATGCGGCTGTTAGGGTTGCGGGACGAGACGGTGATCTGCATCGTGGCGGAGATGGTGATCGGCGGGACGGCGGAGACGTTGAGGGCGAAGACAGTGACGTCTTGGAGGATGAGGCGCGGCTTGGACGGTCGGAGGATGGCCCATATGAGGAAGATCACGACTCCGACGAGGAGGACGACGGTGAAGATGGCGCAGGCTATGCGGCGGTAGAGACGGTGACGATCGCAATGGTGGTGGTGGTGGTCGCAGTCCTTTACCGTCATTGTAAAGAGAGAGACAGTGGTTTGAAAGGAAGCTGTAAAAATAAGAGTTTGGGAAATTTTGTTGGTCTAGTGTTTTCTTTGGCTTCACAAACAAGATAAGATATATATACTAATTCCCATGGGAAGTACGAGATCCAATTATTGGATGATTATATTTGGGAATGTAATTATTTTAGTTCAATATAATATATAGGTGAAGAATTAAATCTCTTATCAAAGATCACTAACGAGTTGAATTCTATCCAGATTAGTATATTACCTAACACCAATTTAATTTTAATTTTTCTATCATTTTTCAATTTTGGATTTTGTTTTTCAATTATATATGTTGTTAGTGCGAGTAAAATTAAAAATAAATTACATGTAAAATTTATCTAAAGTTGTCAATTGTTATAGTATATTTTTGGTCCGCTCACATTTTCCATAGTAGCAAGTAGGGATGACAATGTAATAAAGTAGAATATATATAGTGTAGACGTTGCATTATTTCACATCTCAATTTTAGGATTTTTTTTTCTTTTATTGCAATCGATGTTGTGACTTGCTTTAGTAAATCATTGTATAGATTGAACAATATTGTGATCAGTGTATGGCTCGAAAACTTAAAACTTAATTCTCAAGGCATGTGATATACTCAAGACCCATTAAGCAATTGCCACTACACCATCTTATGAGGACAATCTTAGAGATCCTTT
Organism: Momordica charantia; assembly: GCF_001995035.1. The sequence goes on from NW_019104509.1 coordinate 477,070, forward strand.
AAAATCGCTATTTCCACATCATGTCTTAATTTGGTAAACTCGGGTGGGTGAAGTGAGAATATATTCTCATTCCCATCCCCGAACAAATTAGAAATTCCTCCACCCGAGCAATTTCGACCCATGAAAAAAACATTTGCCATCTCTAACAGCAAGTAATTTTGAGTTGGGTAAACTAATTAGACTATGTTTATAATTTTGAAAAGGAATTGGTAGCTTGAAAATGGAGTCAAATGATAAGTACTTGGGAAACTTAAAGAATAATATATCTTAGTGTTGAGAAAATGGTGGTTGTGAGTAGTAGGTGATTTTGGTGGGTTGATAGAGGGAGAGTTAGTTCAATTCCTTGCTTTAAAGGGAAAAAAGAAATCGCCCTTTTGAAGACTATGAGTTTGATGAAATCATTTCAATGCAAAAAGAAGAATCAATATAATGCCATCTCCAACTTCCTAACTTTTTAAAAGTCCCTTATGACATCTCATTTAAACCTAACCTTTCATATCGATTCCGATTCTGATCCCTTTTTCTACTTTTTAGTAGTTATTATTTTAATTAGCTATTATCAAAATATAATTATCGCTGTGTCAGTATATATTGTGATTGACTCTCTTTAGATTAGACAATCTCAAATAACTAAGTTCGACTTAAAAATTTTATTAACCCAACTAGTTCGTTCATTGAATATCTATTCTTTTTTTCCTTTTTTTTCTTTCTTTTGAGTACGATATATGAGGATAGGGATTCGAACTCTCACAACCTTAAGATCGAAAATCACTAATTTAGGATGCTATTAACGTTGTTCAAATTCTCACTCCCACCCCTAACTATAAACACTACCACTTTTATTAATTTTGAATTATCAATGTGGTTTTAATTTTTAAAATTATTTGTGTATATAGCAGTTTTGAAACTTGAATAAATGTCTCAAACCAGCTCATGAAATATTCAAGCTATTAAAAAAACACTATTAATGTAGAGAGGCCTTAAAGAATTTAAAGGAAATAAGTTCAAATAATATATAGTTATCACTTACCTAGGATTTAATATCTATGAGTTTCTTTGTCAATCAAATATAGTAAGATTAGACAGTTATCACGTGAGATTAGTCGAAGTGTACTATCTAGACATTTACAGATATAAAAAAAAGGGTGAAAATATTATTTTATGTACTTTTAACTTTGACTCATTTTGGTCCATGTATCTTCAAAATGTTCGTTTTTGTCCCTATACATTTACCCAAATTCTACGTATAATAAAAACCATTTGATACAAAATCATGGTTACATTTTAATAAATATATTGAGTTATAGCATTGTGTTGAACTTGTGATAGAAAAATAATATTTTAGATTTAATTTAATATTTAGTTGATAACTATCACTAGTTTACAAATATACTATCATACCCACCACCTTGAACAATAGTTTAAATTGAGATTCAATTTTCGAATCAGCCACCAAATACATGTCAAAACTCTGAAAATATAGAATAAACTTTATTTTTAATTGAATCCCTGGATTTCAAATTTATGTGCTCCGATAACCAATTAAACGCACCCTTAAGTATCAATAGCATAATTCAGTGATTTTCCTCTAAAAGGAACAATACTTCCCTCTTGACTTGTAAAATTCCCGCTCACCAACCAGTATCAGAAGTTCGATATCTCATCTGTCTATTAAAAACTAAAAATTTTAAGCAGAAAAAATGGTTACATACATCTTTGTGAGACAAAAAAGGGACAAATTTTCTGTCTACAATTGGCAATTAGACGATTCTCAGTTCAGCAAAAGCCAAAAAGAGAACCAGAAAAGTGTATGTGTTAAGGCCTGTGTGCACTAAATTTAGAAGCATTTTTCTCAACAGTTAAAATGAAAAGCAGCTTACAAATCAAGACATCCAAAACTTCTGACCCAACAGTTCACGATCTGCAGCAGGACCCTGAGTAGCAGCAATCTTCTGAATACGTGAAGAAAACTCTTCGGCCTGAGAGGAAGATTATGTTCACAGCTGAATGCCAAGATAATAATGATAGTAACAATAATAAAAATAAAAATAAAAAGTATGACCCAAATGGGGATCTAAATGCATATTTCCTTAGAAATTTCTGGCAGACTGTCGTATTAGGAGCCTGATCAGAGAGGTACAATCATGAGAATGGATTGGGGAACATTTCGAACTTACCGAGACCAAAGATATCACCTTCATCCATTTCATTCTTTTATTTTATTTTATTATTTTTAGTTCACTAGGAGTGGATAGATATGAACCTCCGACTTTTAGGGAGGTAAGTAATGTCTTCATAAGTTGGGTCGTGCTCATGTCAGCTCATCCATTTTTCTTCCTAAAGACATGATTATCCCTTTTGCCAAACTTCCAAGAGCATTGATAAACTAGTGAGTTCAATTTACCCCTTTCTTCTATTTTAGCTTTTCTTCTTTGATAAACTAGTGAGTTCAATTGTTGAAGCCTCAAAATCATATTTCCTTTTTTTTTCAACCCACAAAACTAATGAGTTCTCTTTTTTCACTCTTGATTAGTTCACTTGTAGACCCCAAAGCGCCATTCTTGTCAATTTCTCCAAATTATGATAATCCAATGATTTATCTACCAAACCTTTTTTTTTCTTCTTCTTTTTTTTTTTTGTATTAAGTTCATTTTAAAGTTCAAACTTAAGACTTCTAAACTGACATGACCAAGAAACCTCAAACCCTTGCCAACAAGACTGCCCCTTGAGGGCTACTACCAAACCTAATTCTTCATCAAATATTTTCAATACATCCGGATGCCTTTTCGACTTCTTTGGATTTTCCACACAACCATGTAATGATGTTTATTGGGCCACTCTTTCCAACCTACCTGCTTTAACTTCAACTCCCAAAACTTCATCAACTGCTTTTGCACAGCCCAAAATTTTTTCCTTTCCCTTTACCTCTTTAAAAAATAAATCCTTTTTTACAGCATCAAGTTCTTCCAAAACTTTCCCTAAATGGATTGCATCATTTGAGTTACCGTAGCTTGAATCACTATTTTTTTTTAACAAGAAACAAACTTTTCATTGATAATATGAAAAGGAAGAAAAAAGTTCAAGGATACAAGCTCCCAAAGGAAGTGAAAAATGCAAAAGAAAAAAACAAACAGCACGTAGAAAACAAAAACCCATAAAAATATGAGAACTGAAGCCCAAGAACAGATGTTGAACACTGATTACAGGAAAGCACGCCAAAACAAAGGATAGACTGCTGAAAGGGAAACCAAAATCATCACTTAACACATAACTTGAATCACAATTAATAGAAGCGTTGCAATCTAGCAAATTTTTCTGCAAAGGATTGCCCATCACCTGCACCACGAGATGACCACAAGAAGGGATTTGAGCTCAATTTCAACTGGCATGAATCCACATCCTCTTAACTTCTACACAAACTTACAGTAAACCAAGTTAATAGTTGAAGGAAACTCTCAGAATTTTGACTCAAGGCTTCAAGGATCCCTTTTCCAAACTACCAGATTCAAGGGGATGCCTCTCAAATTTGTCCATCCATCGTAACAAGGGAATTACATCCCCTTTTCCTGTACTTAATGGTATTCCATCATTCGAACTTACGCATAAAAACTAACGTCATTGAGGGCTTTTTATTTCCATAGCTTTGACCAACAGAAAGGTGCGTCTTCCTTTCTCGTCAGAAACTCCCTTTATTGTCTTATCCCTAATATGAGAATAATGCAAAACCTTATATCAAAATAATTTTGCATATTCCTTTCCTCCCCATATATTTTCCTTCGTGGCTTCAATCTTCTTTAAACTGTCACAAATGAATTCCGATAAAATGGCCCAAGCAATGTTTGTTAATTCCCAAAAGAACAAAAATGCTTCCTCTTTTATCAAGGGAGAAGGTAGACAATTCAGCATAACACCAATAGTAATTGAAACATTTTTCTAACCTCATCACTCCATTTTCAAATTTAGATTCCATAACAAACTTAATTTCTGATAGGAATTATAGAAGCTCTCCTAGAGAACCTTTTTTTTTGTCCGGACACTTACTAGAGAACTTTCTAACCATAGAATTCAAAGAAAGAAACTTCTTATCCAACTACTTAACTTCAAGTCATCACGCATGGAGTGTGTTTCACTAAGGAAGTTGAGGAGCTCATTCGAAATGACACAACTAAAAGGGTTGTTGTATGATAGGAAGATTTTGTGATTAGCAAAGTTACCGAGCAGTTTGAATATCTAGGAGGTAGAGGATGTGGCAACGTTCGAGGTGAGATCATATGCATACAAGCAGAGAATGGGTCAGATTGCTCGATATGTGTTGGGCAGAACAGCAGCTTGATGATGACCTCTAATATAATTTCTTAATTATGTAATAATAATACAAATATCACTTCTGTTTTTAATACGGTCATTGAGTCCTATTAAGACATTTATATGAAATTTAGTGATTTCTATGATTTTCATCAAATTTTCGATCAATATCCATATTTCTATAAAATAAGAATTCCGACGTTTTTTACCACATCAACATTTCGAACTTTTGGAAGGACTAGTGAATGGAATGTGTGATGTAAGTACGGGACCCTATTGTAACTGTTTAGTCAAGTAGAAAATGGCTTACCTAGGTACATGGGCAGTATATTTTTGGTATGTTTGGGAACAACTCTCATTTTCTCCTAAACTTGTACTTCCCTAACCTTAGATCTATAATGGAATCTATCAAAAGATATATGCTTTAAATATCTAAATTAAAGAAACTCATTGAACAATGATTTCAATATTGGATGACTTTTTTTATAGACTATACTGGATGACTTTACAGTGGCGTTTTTTCTTTTAGTGGAACAAAAATCACCTAAAAGCCTCTGCAAAGAAGGATTGCCTTATTGCGGAGATCACTCTCAGTCTTGAGAGATATTGGTTTCAGAAGAAATCTTTTTTACTGGGAGCTCAATAGATGGCTCAATTTACAGAAAAGTTGGATCTTTTTAACATAGGGCAGGGCACAGATAGATTGATCTGGAAAGATGGGGAAAGTGGTTCCTTCACGATTGAGTCTACTTTCTACCTTCTTGCCTCCCTTTTACTAGGCTGAAAGCCTCAGTGGTCAATCACATTGGAAACTTTAAGGTCCCAAAGAAGGTGAAATTCTTTCTTTGGTCATTGTTTTGCATGAGCTTTAATACGTCAAAGAGACTTCAACGGAGGTATCCTCAATGGTCTCTCTCTCCCTCTGTTTGTAACTTGTGTCTGTCCAATGAGGATTCTCTAGACCAGATTTTCCTATGTTGCGATTATGATCATAAAGTGTGGGCCCATATTCAGGGGGTTATAGGTTTTTCTATGAGCTTGCCCAATAGAGTGGATGATTTGATTGCATAAAGAGTTCGCCAAGAGTAATCCAGTTTGATGAAGGTCTAATAACATAGAAAATGTTGTAAACATTTTTATACTTTGGAAGCTGAGATACTGAGGTCCTCATTGTTAGAAGAGGTTTCCCATATGGATAGATACATGTATACAAGAGACACTAACCTTTTCATCGATCCACATTAAAGAACTTAATTGATTGTTCAAAATTCGAACAACTGCATCTAGCGGTGTCATTCCATCAATCACATCAAGTTCTCCTCCCTAGATAAAAATAATAGATAAATCATTTATTACCATGTAAAGGAACATCCAAGGCAAGAAACGGAATCAATTGACCGTTATACTTTACCTGGTTTGCATTTAGGGTCTGGATAATTGATTTGATTTGCTCTGTCATCTGCTCTAGTTCCCGCTCAATATATTCAGCCTGCTCATACCTGCAACAAAATTAAAATTGCAAAAAATTGAAAACAAGAGACTGCAATTTTAACTATCAATGCGATGCTGGCAAATTTAAAATCTCTAAAGAGGTCGTTTGTTTCGTGGGAATTAGAGATTCTCATGGAATAAGCATCCAGATTCCCGTGTTTGTTTGATAAAAATGTTGGATTCCCGAACATTTTTAGATGCATGAGCCTCCATATAGGAGGCATCTCAGCAATTTTAGATGATAACGTGGGTTTTTAAGATTCCCGTGTTGAGGACATCTTTTGACAATTTTGTTCATCATTTTTGTTCTATAATATTTTTTTCATCAATAATCTTTACTTCTCCATTCATTTTATTTTATTTTAAAAATAAATATATGCACTAATTCATTGATAAATATCTAAATACAATTTAATTTATATGCTAGATTTAAATATAAAATAAACTTTAATCAATGGTATAATATCTTAATTTATTTTTAACTCAAATCTAGTATGCAATCTTTCATTTATTTTACTCTTCCAATAGAACCCAACATAAACTAAATTGACATAAAAATATAATATTAAATTAATAAAAGTAAAATTTTATATGAATTCAAATTATATTAAATTTTACATATAAATTATATGATGACCGGAAAGGGTATTGTTGGACAATACGTAATTTAAACACATTCCCATATACAAATCCTACAAAACAAACGTGGCTATCTAAATATATCTGAACATCTTTGTAAATTTTCCTATAAAACAAACGTGGCTATCTAAAAATGTCGGACATCTAGAAATTAGGGCATCTGAAATTTCAGGCATTTGAGGATGCCGAACATATACATTCCCGAAAAACAAACAGCCTACAGGTAAATCTTTATGGCCTACTCTGTAGTGGAATTATTAACAGAACTTCTTTATTGGTCCAAAAAATTGTGTAGATCATAAAAGGGGCAAGCTTTAGTGGGTAATAATAAGCATGTGACGAAGTATACAAATCATTAGCATAATTACCCATAAAATTCTTCCCGTATGCTCTTGTGGATCTCAATCACAGCTTAGTTTACCCATCTGTCTTCGACTCTTTGGTCTGATTTTACTTGGATCCCACCAAGCTAATGCTCTTGCCTTAAACTTATAAGGTAAAAGCCTTGTATTTCACTCTTTGAATATAATCTTCAAGTTTGAAATGTCCAATTCTTTTACTAGTTTACACTCACATGTTGCACATATTTTCAAGTTAAAAATAATAATGACGATGGTACAGTCTAAAAATTATTTAATCGAATATAAACAGAAATTAGAAAGTAAACACCATTGTGAAATTGCCCTAGTAATCTAATTAAATTTTAAAATAAAGTGTACACAGAAAAAATAAGCTAAACAAAACTCTCAATAAACAAACATTCCTAACACCCGGGAAGAATAGAGATCAGCCAGACCGAGGAAGCAACAAAGAAAAATTAGAAGATTCCCATCAGAAGAAAGTCATTAATCCAGAAGCGATGGATTTGAACAAGTTCATGAATTGTCTATGATCCTACAGCTTGTAATCCCCTTGATAGGCAGGGATCATACTTGGTAACAATGATCCTATGCCATAAAGCTTTGGCCATCAAAGGGAACCACCACAACAATTTTGCAAGAAAGGGCTTTTTTCTTCTTTTTTTTTTTTGGTAAGGAACGAATATTTCATTGAAGATGTGAAATATACAAAAAGATAGCCCCAACTGGATTCTAAAAAGCTTCTAGTTTGTCAAGAGATCATTAAGGCTATAATTTGCAAGAAGGGCCTCATTGCAAGTCTCAATTTTTTTTTTATGATAAACCAAGCTTTCTTTGAGAGAAATTTTTTTTGATATGAAACGAGATTCAAAAAGGAGCTCCAGTTGTGGTGGTATCTTTGAGAGAAATAAAAGAATGTACAAGGACATTCAAAAAATCAGCCCTGCAAAACGAAGCCCACCTAGAGAAAGGAGCTCCGGTTCAAAAGAATAACACCTAACTTATGACTACAAAAAACCTCAAAAACAAACTCCTACAGGAAGTACTAAATCTAATAAGCTCCAACACATACTCCATGGATCTATCTAGCCAAATTCTCCAAAATATAACAAAGAAACAAGTCTATCACATAAACCTTCCCTTATTCTAAAGGTGGGGATAACTCCCAATTAGATTTTTACCTGGGTTCTTGGTGCTTTTAGTGACTCTAGTTATACACATTTCCTTGGTAGTTGCCTCTTTTAGTCTCTATTTTATTGTTTTTCTTTTCACTCCTTTGGGAGATTGTATCGTTTTAACAATTTTGTTCCTTTTCATTTTTTCAATGAAGAGATGAAGTTATTTATTTTGAGAGATTAGCCACAAAGCCATCAACACAAATGACAAGCTACAACATAGATTGCCCTACATGTTCTATCTCCCTGCAATGGTGCTTGATTTGCAAGGAAAATTCGGAAACTTAGCCACACTTTTTTGTTACTTGTGCTTACGCCACAAGGTTTTAGGGGTCCATCCTAGTTGTTTTGGATGGTCCATAGACCTACCTACCAACCCTTTCTCCTCTTGGAAGTTACTCTCTTGGGTCACCCTTTTAAAATGAAGAAGTTTTGGATGAATTTCTATCTCCAAAGCGAGCGTAGTTCAACGGTAATTGACACATATCTCCAACCAAGAGGTTATGAGTTCAAACTTCCACCCCCAAATGTTGTAGTTCTCCCACCCATAGAGAATAAGAAATGCAAATGGACAGCAAGTTCTATCCAAAAGGGGAAGATCTGCTATTTTGTAGTCCAATTAGAAAGTGTGTTTCATCATCCTTTTGTCTTAGGTTCTATTATTCAATTAGGTTGATCTACGAACAAGGATAAAGCATTAACTAACTAGTCTAATATTTTTTTTAAAATATTGTTCTTTGTAAAAACATTCCCCCTCATACAAATTGTTTTCTTCATATTGTTCCACCATCTCAATTCAAACTGATACCTCTCATCTTGAGCTTCTTCCCCAATCAAACATCTAAACAAGGTAACTTGCTGGAAAAAAAAATGCACAAAGCATTGACAAAGTTGGCTTTACACGCATGGTCGATCCCAAGTCTCAAAGATTAGTGTTTTTTATATAAAATCTAGCTTTCATTGTGAAATAGGAAAGAAAATACAAGGGAATACAATAAACCAGCCCCTCAAAAGAATCTCAAATCCCAAAGATAAGCATTAAACTATCATTTACTTGACAAGATATTATCAATTTATGAATTGAATACCATTACAACTTTTAACTTGTAAGATCCAAACAATATCTATTTTTAACATAAACATCAAATCAAAAAAAATATCTTAAATAACAAATATTATAACCAAGAACTTGTAAATATCGTAAAAAAACATAAAAGTTAGCACTCACATTGCATCCCTTGTTGATGCAGCTTCATTGTCAAGAAGTAAACCACGTTCATCCTTGTAAATGTGCTCAGCATCTTCTTCCACACTTAACAATGCCTTATCAACCTAACAATAGAATAGATGAATGCAATTGATTTATTAATTTGATAATAATACATGCAATTGATTTATTAAAAATACATGCAAATATGTGCAATTCAAAAGTTTTCAATAATTTTATTGGTCTGAACTCACTTCCAATTAAGCTAAGAAAGTGTCTTCTTAAAGAGCACGCTTTGTTAATAAAGAAACAGAAATAAGACAAGTAAATGTTAGGCATGCATAAATCCTTTTAGATATGGAAAAAGGAAGGGGGAAAAAAAAATTTGTTGATGAACTTTATCAGAGCCTTCTATGGGTCACTGGACAAGAAATAAATCAAAGAATCTTCAAAGAAAATCAGCTATCTTTTGATTCAATTATTTGACACTATAGTTTATTTGGTAGTTTCTTGGTGTAAACGTTCACCTATGTTTCATCACTAAAGTGTTTCTTCTTTAATATCCAATTGGAGAAGATTTTTGTGACTCCCATGGATAGGAATTCTCCATCTTTTCTAGTTTTCTTTTTTTTTTTTTTTTTGATAACCGAGAGTCGAAGCTTTGAGGACACCCACTGTAAGGCTCAACCCAGGAAACCTCAAGGATTTTTGGTATTGAGCTCATCAAAGGGAAAAAACAACCTAAAGGCATAGGGCGACATCAATCACTACTTTCATATCATTCGGCATCATTAGTAGACTATAATTACAAAAAAAACTCCTCCCCAAACATGGGTTGGGCTTAGGAAACCAAACTCACACTCCAAGTAGTCTAGCACAGTTCAAGCGTTCAACCAAGCAAGATATTCCAAAAGATCACACCAGAAAAATTGATAACTTTGACTCTTCTCAGCTTTCCAGTTTCCCAAAAAAAAAGGACTTTTTTGGGTTGAAAATGCCTATCTATTTTGAATGCATCCCCTCTGTTTCTTATCAAGAAAATAAAATAAATAAATAATATATATATATATAACAAAAAACAAAAAAACCTCCCCAATAATAACATCTTGAAGAAATAAAGTCCGCACAAAAAAATTACCTTTTTTAGCATCTCATGTTTCCAAATGAAATCCACCAAGTTACCTGGCTTAATTTCACGTTTGTTCAACAATCTCCTAAATAGTCATTTAAACAAAAACTTCCATAATAAAAAGATGCTAAATGGAATTGTGAGTTCGCGCAGGATTTATGGCTTCGATTTTTCAGATGTTTTTGGATTGCTTGGGTTCGCTCCAGAAACTGTAAGATGATGATGGAGGAAGTGTTGTTGTTCCCCCCTTTTAGGGACAGGGGCCGTTTTCTTTGGCAGGCGGGCTTTTTGGCTTCGTTATGGGGTATCTGGCTAGAGAGGAATAATAGATTGTTTATGGGGTGGAAAAAACGTGGATTATGTTTGGGATCTCGTTAGGTTTAATACTTCCTTATGGGGTTTGGTAACTAAGGCCTTTTGTAATTATCAGTTAGGTCTCATTCTCTTGGATTGTAGCCCTTTTATTTAGGGATTCCCCTTTGTTGGGTTGTTTTTTTGTATGCCCTCT
>NW_019104509.1:487962-506345 GCF_001995035.1 Momordica charantia
TTTCTTTTTCTCCTTTTCATAAATCAATGAAAAGCAGTTTCTTGTTAAAAAGGCAAAAATTCTCCTAATGACTCCAATCTTAACAAATATCCTAAATGATGATTCAATCGGAGCCAAAAAAATAAAAAAATAGATTGGCACATATGAAAGAACAGATTATAAACAATGGGAATTCTCCCTCCCTGCGAAGAAAATGCTGACATTTTTCCACTTAGCAAGCCTTCCAAACACCCTTTTTTCAACCACAAGATTCCAAAGATGTGAGAGTCCTAGTAAGGATAGTTTGGGGATATTATTAGTATATTAGTGGGAGGGTATTATGGTAATTAGTTAGGGGCGAGTTGTTATAAATAGAGGTGGTAGGGAGAGGAGAAGGATATCTTGGAGAATAGTATTGTGTGGGGAATTTGAGAGAGTTCTTGGGAGAGAGATAGTAGCCCCAGAGGCATTCCCAAATAATAGAGAATAAAGCCCCACTATAAAGCCAATCTTATTAGGTTCAAAAAAAGCCTCCAGAGGATCAACATTAATATGCCTGATGGAATAGTTCTGTTCGGGCTAACCTTCACATCTCCTGCACCCTCAAAAATGTTAATAATGTTAAGAACAGCATAACTCAGACATCCTCATGGGACCCAAAAGTTGGACAACATCAACAGATTGCAAATGATTTTAACTTGATCCTCCTACAATCAAACTCAACAGCCTCAATTGCTAGTTCATGCCACTTAGCTGGAGTCTTGCACCCCGGAGATCAACAATATATAGAGAAGATTCATAGGCTAATTATCCCTAAAGCAAGCACAAGAAGAGTCATATTGACAAAAGATGCATCACCCCCCCTCCCCAGAGCAAAAAATGCCATGCTAGAAGTATCTATTGAAGGACAAAGGCACACAAAGCCATAAGTGAATACCTCTTGTTGGTGAGTTTCAATCAGCTCCAACTTCCTCTCCAGCTCAGCTTGGGTCTCAACCACCTTTGCAACTTCGATCTAATTTCAAAATAAAGACATTAGAGCAACCTAGCAATAAATCCATTTCTTTTCACATTTAGACAGAGAGAGAGAACCCTCTTTCGTCCTCTTTTGTATATTTCTTCTTATCAAGGAAAGATTTGTTTCTCATCAAGAGAGAGAGAACTTCTCAATAAAAAATAATAATAATAACAGTTCAAGATAACAGATTTGATCAATGAAGAAAGAAAGAAAGAAAGATATAGGAGAATCCTTAAAATGTAAAGAGGTCTTGGGAGTAGGACCAATGCATTTTGATGCTTCCCAAGCTCTTAAGAAACATTCCTTTGCTTTTTATCAGCATTGGACTTTTTATTTTTTTGTTTTCTGGGGACTCTTTTTTATTTTTTCTTGTCCTTTTGTACTCTCATTCTCTTTAATGAAAATTGGTAATTTTTGGGAGAAAGCGAGGGAACACTATCTTCAGTGATGGATTTTCTTAGATAAAGCAAGAAACAAAATTATCTTTATTGTCTTAAAAGGCAAAGCTTTTGTGTTATAGAATTGTGCCGCGAGGGCCATCTTATGGCTCATTTGGAGAGAAAGGAACAGTAGGCTTCATCAAGATAAAAAGTCCTTGGTGGATGGTTTTTGTAGCAATGTACAGCTGCTTCATGGTGGTCTATAAACCACAAGAAATTCTTTTGTAATTACAGCTTGATAGCTAGAAATTGGAAGGCCGCAATTGTTTAGTTTCCGGTCCGCCCTTAGATTGTCTTTTCCTTTTGGATGTTTGAATATATTGTCTCTTATCCAAAAAAAAAAAATAATCTCTTTATTGTTAGTTTCAGGCAAATTAGAAATAACTTATCGGAACGTGCGCTTATGGAAATTTGGAAGGAGAGATGGTGAGTTTGATACTCTTTTTACCTAGTCATTTATGTTACTTCGGATTTGTGTATCTTCTCAAAAAGGACTCTCACTCTTGGTAAAAATTTCCTTTTCCTCATTTATGCTAATTGGGCTACCTTTAGCTCCTTTGCCTCGTTTCTCTGTTACAACTTTTCATATTCTTTAAATGACTTCATTTATAAAGAAAATTTAGAATCAATTCGGAAAAGAAAAATTGAAGGAAAATTAAGCTGAGCATTGTACCGAAAAAAACAGGGAAGAAAAGAATAAGCTAAGGATGTGGACACTAAATTCAAGACTTTCCAGAAAATAAGCTAAGAGCTCAGCCCGTGCATATTAGGACCCTATGGAAGAGGCAGGGTGCACGGTACCTATGATAAATAATCCAAAAATTTAACATTCACAAACTAGAAAATCTTTTTGATAATCATTTGAACATGTTTCATTAGAACAGATACAGTGGCCTGTAAAATTTCATATCATTCAAGGTTAAAAATATTAAAATCATGTGACATAACACCTCAAGTCTAAGGAGGATATCACGATTTTGCAAAATCCTCCTATCCCAATCAGTAATAGCATTGGCCTGCTTCCGAAACTTCCCAGTACGCTCTTGAAGCTCTGCATTCCACTCTTTGATGATCTGTAAATAAATTAAAGAAAATAGCAAGAGGCATAAAATAAAAACAATTAATTACTAAAATAGGTAAAAGACTAAACAATGTTGGAGACGTGCATTGTATGTGGATTCAGTGAACAAGGCAAGAACAGGATTTTCAATAACATTTATTTGTGAAAGAAACAATTTCATTGATAACATGAAATTACAAAAGTCCCATAGAGGGATTACATGAAGCACTTCCAATTGGCTATAAGGGTAATGGTAACTATAGTGATGGAAAAGAGGAGAGCCTTTACACCATGTCATAACTAGATAGACTATAGCATCAAAAAGCCGCTCGTAAGGGAGAAATTTGGCATTGAAAGTTCTTTGATTTCTTTCTCCCCAAAGAAGCCAAAAGAAAGCTCGAATGAAATTCATCCAGAGAAGCTATTTTTCCTATTTAAAAGGGTGGCCTGCAAGCGTGGATGCAATGAGGAAGGGAGGATCTGTTGACAATACCGTGGACCAACCAAAAGCGTTGAGGATGTAGTCCCAGAAAACTGATGCATATGGACATGTGACAAAAAGATGCTGTTGGGTCTCCAAATTGGATTGGCAGATTGAGCACCATTGGGGGGATAAAGCCATGTGGCAGTCTTCTTTGAAGTTTATCATTAGTGTTTATGGCACGGTGACTGAGCTCCCAAAGAAAGAATTTCACCTTTCTTGAGTAGAAATCTTTCCAAATGACGTCAGCAAGATGGGGTGAGGGGTCCAGGTTGTGGTGTGTTAAGTCCTTAATCAGGGAATTGGTGGAAAAAATACCATTAGCTTCTAATTTCCATACCATGATGTCAGCTCTTGTGAACAAATGGACAGCAGAGAGCTGCTGGTTGAGAAACACCCAGTCAGCAATTTCTTCATCCTTTAAATGTCTTCTAAGACCCAAATTCCAGCAGCTAGATTCTTCCTCCCATAGATCCCTTATGGATGCCTCTTTCTTCAATAACATTTAGAAACAGGTAATTTATTTGAACTAAGGTCAACTTAAACTAAAAGAAAAGTACTTCCCTGGATGAAATGGAACAATTGCAACACAAGTTTTTGAAGACATTTTCATTACTAGATGCATATTTTTTAGAACTCGAGAATATAATTGTACTTGTACAACCCATAGAAAGATCTTGTTCGAGTAAGGTCATTACTAGATGTGTGATTAAGCCATCAATTTATTTCTTACATCATTACTATTTCTTGAATTGGACAAGAACATTAATATCCTTTACCATACCCAATACCCTAACAATAAGTTCTCTCTTTTTTCCATCCAGACACAAAGGAATATGCATTAAAAGATGTTAGTACATAAAAAGCGGTGGGAGATAAGGTATCCCCACCTAAAACCAACAAGGCATTACTGAAAACTTCTCAATTAATTAAAAGAATAGTCAGAAAATTTCCGAAAGGACTCCAACTAGAAGCTTGCAGATGAACCAACCCATAAACTCCCCTAGGTCCATGACTGTCTTAAATGATCCTACCATTTTCTTCTAAGTACAAAAACGAACAAAGAGCTCTATAGAAATCCCACAAAAGAACCAATGCCTTAACAGCTCAATCTAGCCCAGCACAAGCTTCAAGAAGAAAATCCACAGTGTTCTTAAGCATACACCAAGCGTAATCAAAAGAACAAGGAAGCCCATCCACAGTGATGAGCAAGATGACTAATATTCTCAGCACTAAACTAACACAAACACACCATCACTGGTAATGAGGTATGTGCTGATTCCTTTTCTAGACTCAGTTTAAACTTTTGTTACATACCATAAAGAACTGTTTGATAAAATTAGACCACTAAAATGCACAGTACAGAAGTCGGATGCCACAATCATGAAGAAATAGCAATTTAGTAGTACCTCTTCAACAGTCTTCCCTGTTATCTCAGATGGTAGTTTTGGTGTAGTAGTAGACACTGCAGCGCTAACTGGTGAAGTTGTACCACTGGATAAAAGGAGGGTGAAGGAGATGGGAGTCTAAATAATTGAATTCCTCATAACAACCATTTCACCATACAGGTATTAATGTATAGTGGAATGGGTTAATAGAGCTTTTGACATAGTAGAAATGCATCATGTCTAGATTATATTTTTTAACAATGCAGAAAAAACTATTTCTTTGAAAAAAAGGAGAATAAATTTTTTAAAATCTTAAAGACAGAACAAACATAATAACTAATAGCTCAAATGCATGGCCTTACTCCCTCTATAAATAACATTCAAACAGAAGAGAAGAAGAAGAGAATCCAAATCCAACCTAAGGATGATGAAAATAAATAATATAACCCATGCACCCTTGATGAAAATAAATGTGTTTCATTTTAAACCTCTTCACCACTTCCGTTTGTCTTCCCAAGCAGATTGATGATTGGCTTTCAGAAGTCCTACAAGGCTGGTGGCTCCCTAAAAAGGCTAAAATTGTGTGGAATTGTGCCTCAAGAGCTCTCCTATGGCATCTATGGTTAGAAAGGAACGCCCGGGTTTTCGAGGACGAATCTACTCCTTTAGACATTTTTTGTAGCAATGTATAGCACAATGCTTCTTGGGGGTGCATTAATTACAGGAAATTCTCTTGTAATTACGACCTTTCCTTGTTCACGAACAACTTGAAAGCGTTTGTCTAGTTTCAGTTGGGTGGGGTTCCCTCTACCCCAGCCCCTAGCTTGTTTCCCCTTTTTGTTTGTATTAATATGAAAGTTACTTATCCAAAAGAACTATAAAAGTAGCAGGACCACATACAGACCTACTACTGGATGCGACAACAAGAGTTGATGAAGTCTGACTCTGACTTGGAGCACTAAAACCAGACGTAGTGGTAGCAGCAGTGGGAGCAGAAGCCAAAGAAGGGAAACCTGCAAAGAATAAACACAAAATTTTGTAAAAACAGACACATTAACAAAGTACTGAAGCTAAATTATAAACTTCAACAACAACACATTTATGTGGGTTGAAGATGCTTAGATACCCTTCATAAACATTAGTAATCAAATAGAAGTCTGTTACTCATGCGGTAGTAATTTGTGAGGTTTGCTTTGGAGAAGTATCCTTCGGGTCAAACTACATGTCCATGTGTTTTTTCAATAAGTTCGTTGAAAAGTGTGGTTTGTCTGATTTCCCCCATAAATGATAGATTTACTTGGTCAAATCTGCCCGATAATGTGGAATGTCAAGACAGCTTTCTAGTATCTAAAAGGTGGCTGATTATTTTAGAAGTGTCAGATTGCTAGTCTGTCTCTGTATCAAACTTACTTCTAATTAATGACCTCTTAGATTCTTTACTGAGAATGTCAAGTGGGGGACTTGGTCCAATTCAATTAGAAAATGTACGGCTTCAACATGTCTCTGTAAAGGTGTCTCTATACCTGAGTGGTGTAAAATTGATGTTTGAAGATAGGAGAGGTTTAAATGCATACAGAAACTAAAATCTCTCAAATCTAAACTAAAGTCAAGAATCTAGAGGTAATCAGGGTTTTTAGAGTTCAAAAGCAGGGGATTTCTAATATAATTAAGGATTTAGATGAGTTGGATTGGATCCTTCCGGGAGTTCAAGTGAGAATTCAATGGATGAGCATATTGAACTTGGGGGAGATTTTGGTTCCTATAAAGTTATGGTTATTCTATTCGAAATTTCAATATCATATTTCTATCCATTTCCCTTTCGATTTATGGTTCCTATCAGGCATCCAATTCCATTTAGGAACTTAAACCTCAAATCTTCAACATTGATGCTCTAAAGATCTAAATAAAGCAAAATCCAAACCAAAGCTGGGGAGAATTACCCTAAAAAAAAAAAAGAAAAAAACCCTTTCCAACTAACCAAATCCAAGGGCGTCCATAGCAAAAACTACTGGGTAACGGTAAACAAACCCATTTTCTCTCGCTAAGGTACAAGCTAAATAGATTTACTACAAAATCTACTAACTTTGCTCATACACCTCAAAATACAAAGTGCCAACACTCTAGGTAGTAATGCCCATGCTCAAACATGTAAGATGCATAAACTAAAGAATCAAGTTTTTACGTTTTTTTTATATATAAGCGAAGCTCTCATTGAGAATCATGAAAGAATATACAAGGCCATATGGAAAAATAGCCCAAACCTAAAATAATGGCCTTCAATCCAAATTCCAATATAATAACACCTAATTGATAATTACAAAAATTCCTAGAAATAGAAACCCATAAAGAGATATTAAATCTAATAATATCCCTAACATCCACCCAAGAACAACTCGACCCTGTTAAAAGCTCGTTTGTTTCTCTCAATCCAAATACCCCATAAAACTATGAAGAAACAGGCTTGTCAAATAAATTTTCCCTTATTTGGATGCAGCAATGTGTTTGCAAGGCGCACCTCAAGGTGATAAGCTCTTTGATCGCCTTAAGGCGAGAGGCGACAAAAAGGCGAGACCTAAGTGAAGCGAGGCGCACCCTAATACATAAATAAAAATTATATATAGAGCATAAATTTATATAGTAAACATAGCTAAACAAGATCAATACTAAATAGTTAGTGATTACATCCAAATGTAAAAAGAAACAAAAATTCTCCCATGCTATTATAGTGGGAAGATTGACAAAATAAAAGAAGAAAGAATCTCTTGATGGAGTAGAGGAAAAGAAAAAAAAGAGAGAAATGAAAGAAAAGAAATGAAAAAGAAAACTGAAAAGAAATGAAATGAACTTGAGGAATGAAACAATGTCTTCCTTAGAAACTTGTATAGGAGAATCCATGATGCAAGTGGAAAAGTCTCACAACTAACCAAAGAGATACTTCAAAAAAATGTTGACGAAAAAACTCTTCTCCCAAACAAACAAATTTGAAAATGAAACTCCTTTCTCTCCCAACAAACCTACTCCTTAAGCACTATCCACTCCACCTATTCCAATCATTCAGATTGGGACCTGGGTAAAAAATCTTAACAACATGACTCACGAAACTCATTCACATTGGCCAATAAAATAAATTAAGCATCAAGAATTCAAAAAAGAAAGTGAAAAACTTACCAAAAGAGGCTGGTGCTTGCGATGATGAAGAAGCAGTCAGTGTTTTGGTTGGCAACGATAAGGAAACAATTGCACTTGATGAAGAAGCTGTGTTTGTGACACCAAAACCTGTATATGAACTTGCAGCACCTGAGGAAGCAGCTGAGGGAGTGGAGGATGCTGCTGTGGATATAGTAGTAGCAGCTGAAGAACTCAAACTAAAAGCTGGCACAGAGAATGATGATTGAGTTGTGCTACTGGCAGTTGGAGTTGAAGCACTGGTAGTAGTAACCGTAGAGAATAAAGGTGCCACAGAAGTCGAAAACGATAGAGAAGTAGGCTTCGTAGCAGTAGTCCCTGGAGCAGCAGACGCCGCCGTTGATGCTGCATTGCTATTACTAAACCCAAAGGAAGATTGAGACGCTGAGGAAGCAGGTGTTCCGAATGAGAAGCTCAACGAACTAGTTGAAGCTGATGTAAGAGGAGAAGAAGAAGAAGATGCAGTGACACTAGTAGTAGCTTTGGAAAAAGAAGTGGTCGGAAACGAAAATCCAGAAGAAGAAGAAGCCGCAAATGGTGAAGACGAACTTAAATTTTGGGAAGAACTTGAAGAAAAAGAGTTCTGGAACGGAGAGGTCGATGCTAATGATGTAGATGACGCAAACAAGCCCGATGAAGATGTACCGAAGGGATTTGACCCCAAACTGTTCGTGGATAACGAAGCCCCAAACAAAGCTGAACCTGAACTTCCTGAAGATGAAGCTGTCCCAAACAGAGGCGAAATAGAACCAGAAGCGGCCGCAGATGCGCCAGGCAAAGCTGATCCCGGAGTTGTAGTGGGTGCAGAAGACGCCCCTCCGAACAAGGATGGCGCCGAGGCCCCTGCAGATGGGGCAGCCCCAAAGAGAGAAAAAGAAGAACTCCCGGCGGARGAAGCAGAGCTCCCGGAYGGAGCAGCCCCAAACATGGACCCAGATGAGCTGCCGGCGGCCGGAGCAGCCCCAAAAAGGGAGCCAGATGAGCTCCCGGCCGATGGGGCAGTCCCGAACGTGAAAGAAGCTAACCCACCTGAGCTACCTGCAGACGAAGGAGCACCGAACAAGGGGGAAGGGTTTGAGGAGGATGTTGCAGGGAAAGGGGATGATCCGAAAGAGAAGGTGGAGGTGGATCCGAATGCGAATCCAGAGCTTGAAGAAAATGGGGAAGCAGAAGAAGAAGAAGAAGATTGGGAGGAGGAAGATCCGAACTGGAATCCCGACATGGCGATTGAACGCCGATCGAGCTCCGGCGAAATGTAGCAGAGAGAGACTCTGAAATCGAAGTGAGGGTTTTAGGGGGTTTTGGACTTTTGAGAGGGGAAAAGACCTGATTACCCTTCCTTATTTCCATGGCTGATTTTTTTTTCTCTGGGTCTCATAATCCGGTGACGATAACGCCGCCGGCCGATTCTCCCGAGAGCGAAATCTCCGTCCACAGCTCCACCGTTGGGGACACTGATCACTTCATCATCTTCTTCTGGGTCTGAAACTCCGGTGACAACAACATGTTCAAATATTTTGAGAGTTTAATTTTGAGTTGAGGTTTTCTTTTATTTGATTTCTATGATAGATTTTTTTTATGGGTCTTTGTGTTTTTTTTTTTTATTGGTGGGTTTAGTGTGCAAAAATGGTGGATTCTCTGCTTCAGGTTTATTAAGTGTGTCTATTTAGAACTTTTTTATTGGAATATAAAAATATTGAATTATAAAACCGGACGGAAATGGTACGGAAGATTGGTCCGTTCCACGAAACTGAGTTTTTTGATTCGCTCCCCCATCCGAGTGACGTAGGTGCACGGAAGTATTTCGCACCACAATTTACAGGTTCTACGAGACTTGTATAGAGATCTTTCAACTCATTCATCGTACTCAAAGTCACCCAACTCTTCCATTTCATGGAAATTTTTTCTTTTAAAGCAATTTTGTTAATTGATTTCTAAAAATTAGCTACATAAATTATGACTCTAGCTATGTTAATCATAAGTAATAATTTATTTTTAAATGTTTTTGGATTTGAATGGTTAGTGCACCCTTCTTCAATTTCCTATATAAATACCCTTTCGTTCAACTTTTATTTTATATACTTTTTTATTTACCAAATTTTTTTTTTTTACCAAAAGTCTGCATGGATGTGGTCATGATTGAAAATATAAATTTTATAATTAATTTTGTCGTTATTTTTGTTTAAAAAACCTACGTAATCATCTAATTTAATTTTTATACAAAAATTTAGTTATTCAATATAAACCAGTAAGGTTCTCCATATATTAGCAAATGCGTACATGTTAAAGAGACTAAGCATATTAAGAAGTTCTAAAATATAATCACATTTAAGTTTTTCATTAAAGTATCGGTTCTTTGTAGCTAGTTAGAGGTTGATATTATTTTTAGGTAGATTTTCTTCAAATATTTATCGAATTAGAAAGTCAATTCGAACATAATTCGAAGAAATATGTATAAAGGCGAGGATTATCCCGACGACGTAGAGTTCTTGGAAGGAAGGGGATTATTGGAGGGGAACACGCAGCGGCCGGCATGGCGGCGACGGAGTCGGCCATGGGTGATGAAAGGAAAGGACAATTGAGGAGCGTTAGCTTATTTTGCTCAAGATTTTGGCTTTAATATTTTGATATATATTTTTAATTTCTTCAAAAAATTAATGGCAAATATTAAATTACTAAATAAGTATTTTACTCAAAATTTATTAATATTAATATATTTGTAGTTTTTTTTTTAATACTTTGTCAAATTATTATACAGTAATATGGGAATATTGATTCACCCTGGGACTAATTGAAAGTGTTAGAGGTGTCAAGATGAAAACTTAACCTTTTAGAGAAATAATTAGCACATTCTCTCGATTCGCTGAAGACTTCCAATACCTCACCACACTGACCTTCAACTGCTCTGAGTGCGCCTAACTTAGTAATGTTTCTGTTTTCTGTTTCTTGGTTTTGAGAACCAACTTAGTCCTAAGAGAACAAAAAAAAAAGTAAAAAAAAAAACATTTTTACTTAATAAATTAAATTTATAAAAGACCATAATAATTTCTCTTTTTTTTTTAGAAATAAAAAACCATAATAATGGTTAAAACATATAAATTTAACTTTATTTTTATATATCAATTTTTAATTCTATGGACAAATATATATTACATCAATAATGAAAATATCCTATTAAAAAAAGAATAATAAAAATATGATATTCACATTAGAATAATCTCTATTATTTGAAAGTGAACAAATTCATAACAATTAACGTGACCTAAACAGGCTAGAAATCTGACTGTGAACATAACTTTACCTACGTGAAATTTTAAAGTTTGAGACGAGGAATAAATAATAGAGCATATCATATTGTTTGTATATTCTTTTTTGGACTCCTAAAATTAACAGTTTTTGGTTATTGATTTTGTTATTTTAAAATCTATTTTGAATGTTATATCATGGTAATTTTAAAATTTCAAAAACCATTAATACCTGATTCAATTTTTAACTTTTATAATACCGAAAATTTATTGATGGTCGATTAGAGTTTAATTTAGTGCATTAATATTTATTTATTTTTTAAATTAATGAGTTTGGGAGATTTTTTTTTAATTGGTAAGTGAATGAAACATAGAATATATCAAGTTATATTGAAATATTAAATTGATATATGTTGGGAAAAAAATTGAAAGTTTTAAAATAAAAATAAACATTAGAAATTAATCTATTATATTTAAAAATGCATTGACAAATTAAATCATGTCGTCAACACCCTATATTTCTCCAAAAATATTAAAAACTACCCAATTTCCAAAATCATTACTAAACTAAAACGCACTATAAATTTGAAAAAAAGAAAAAAAAAATTTAAATGCCCCTACCTACTAATAATATCTCTTAAATCACTAAAAAAAAATTCCTAAACCCTAAATAAATGAGCCAGACGAAACCACAATAGGGCTTCTGACGAAGTGCTTGCCGTCGGACCAAATCAGAGTCCCGTCGACGACGGCGTTTTGCGGCAACTTTCCGGCGAGCGTAACACTGAAGCTCTTCTCCTCCCCGACATTCTCGAACCTCAACACCCTCGGCTCTACCGTAACGGCGACTCCTTCCGGCCGGCGGACGCTCGCCCTGTAGACTCCCGGAGATCCGACGTTCTTCAGTTTTCTGGTGACCGTTACTTGTCCGTTAAGATTTTGAACTCCGATGGACGGGTAGTTGAAGTCGAGAAGACTGGCGGAAGGCGGGCAGTCGTAGGGGGTGTCGTCGGAGAAGGCTCTGATCATGCTCCAGTCGTACCCTAGGGCACAGAGGAAGTTCAAGTAATCCTCGGTGGTTAGGTCGTAGACCAACCCGGGATCCATGGCGGCGACCGGTTGGACGTGGCCCGAGCCGTAGGAGAACGGCGTCGCAGGGTCGCCACGTGGCGAGCCACCGTCAATCATCGGGCTCATTGTGTTGTCTCTTACTCTCGCTGCTCATAATAATTGAGAAGCAATGTTATGAGAATGGAAAAAATACCTCAAATAAATTGTGAACAAACAAGTATAATTTTTTAACGGACCAGTGGTCATGATCGCAGATTTAATCGCAGCGGGACTCCAATCGGGGTGGAGAGTTTTGAGAAGGCCAACGACGCCGGAGATGTGTGGACAAGACATGGATGTTCCGGACATGGTCATGTAAGGAACCCTGCGGCCGTCGGAGGGATCTTCGGAGGGGCCATGTGATTGAGTATAAGCTGCTATAATGTTAACTCCAGGAGCAGTGATATCAGGCTGTAAAAATTAGTCAATTAAATTCAAACCAAATTAAATTTACTGTAACCCACCAAATTTTTAGAATAGTAAAAGGAATCAAACCTTGATAATCTCTGGCGTAATTACATTGGGTCCTCGGGACGAGAAGTCAGCCATGGTTGGAGCAGGCTTCAAGTCGAACTTCTCAGATGGTGGTACAAGATATGCCATTGGATTTCTAAGGATTAACGAGAACTCGAAAATTAGCACGAAATTTAGTACAAGCTGACTCAATAAATGACTATCAGACAGATGGGTATTACTGAGTGTTATCGAGGTAGTCAAAGACGGCGAGACTAGCTTGATAGCCAATGTGGGTAGCCGGAAGCACGTGCATGTCGGAGTAGGTCCCTTCACCGTCGCGCTGGTCGTTGCAGAGGATCATCCCGACGGCGCCGGCCTTGGCGGCTTCAGTTCCCTTATCGATTCTCGCTGTTTCTCCACGCATGCATGCCAATATCTTCCCCTTCACCTTCGCCGGATCCAAAGCTCCGGCCTTGCACAGCATGGCGTCGTTGATGTATGCTCCGCCGGCCGCCGCTTGACCTCCGCTTATCAATGGATAATATTTCTCTTCCGGCAAACCCTTCGAAAGGCTCGAACCCTAGTTTTCATCAAAAAAAACAAAGTTAGAGATTAATTATTTGTTTATGTTTGTTCCAAAATTAGCAAACAAAAATTCAAAGGGTGATTATTTTAAAGATTTTATGATAATACTGGAAATCAAATTGTCTTCGCTACCATCAAAGAATTTACAACTCATTATATTTTTAAAAAAAGTTTTATTTTTATATTATTTTTAAAAATTATCAGATGGGAGGACAAGATTTTAGTCCTATCTCAATTTTCCAATGTTGAGGACAATATTTAAATATATATAAGGAATTAATTACCTGAAAACGTTGGCCATTATTAAGCTGAACAGCAGCCACAATCCGGCGGTCCAAAGTGCTGGCACCGACAGTGAACAACCAAGGGGCGAGGTTGACGGCGGTTCCGGGGCCGGGGCCGGCGTTCCCGGCGGAGCAGACGACGGAGATACCGTTCTTAACGGCTTGAAAGGAGGCGATGGCGAAGAAATCTTGGTAGTAAGGCACAATAACGCCGCCAATTGAGTAAGAAACGACGTCGACACCGTCGTGGATGGCGTCGTCCAAACCCTGCAGAATGTCGGCGCCGGGGCAGCCGACATTGGAACCCCAGCAAACCTTGTACGCGGCCAATCGGGCCTTGGGCGACCCGCCTTTTGCCATCCCGAACCCGGATGACCCAAACACGTTCTTGGCCGCCACGAAGTTGCCGCCGGCCGTGGAGAGCGTGTGGCTGCCGTGGCCGGCGTCATCCCGGGCGGAGTTGGCCACGGTGGACACGTTAAAATTTGGGTTCATATTCCGCATGTATGCCATGTAACCCTCGTTGTAGAATTTTGCTCCAATTAATTTTCTGCATATTTTTTTTATTATCATTTTCTGTCAATATAATAAAAAATAAAAACTTTATTAAAATTAAGAAAAAAAACCTGTTGCAGGGGAATCCCTGCTCGCAGGATCCTTTCCATCTGGAAGGGATAGGTTTTCTAATGCCACTGTCTCTGAAGCTCATTGATTCAGGCCACACTCCTGAAAAAATAGAATTCAAAAAATTAAATTGGAATTCAAAAAATAACAGAAATTAAAGAAATTGTTTTTTTTACCAGAGTCGAGATTGGCAATAATGGTGTCTTCTCCAAATCTGGCTTTTCCCCATGCAGAAGAGGGAATTGAACTATTTTTTCTCTCCAAATGCATGAAGCCCCATGAATGAGTTGTGTGTAATTTCATCATTTCATCTGCTAAAACTACTGCAACTTCTGGGTGCTCTGAACATTTTTTTCATAATTTTACAAGATGATGGAAGAATAAATGGAATAGAATTCTATTTTGAATTATTCAAATAATTGAATGGATTTTTACTTGCAAGTGCAGCTGCATCTTCCTCTTCCAGGACTGCTGCGAAGCCGTTTATATGCTTCTTGTAGGAGTAAAATATGGCATCCTTTGCCTTTTTAGTACTGCAATTTTCAGGAAAAATAAAATCCAAATTAAATATCTTGAAAAAGAAATTAAACAAAAATAAACAATTAAATTAAAAAGATTATAATAAGGAAAATTTTGAACCTTCCCAATAAGGATCCAAGCAATCTGTAATGGGAATTAGCCACCCTTTGAAGATCCACCTCTGAAATTTCCAAGCCATGTGAATGGGATCCCAATAACACCACATATGGCTAAATGAATCCAAAAAAAAATTTAATTAAAAAAAATAACAAATGAAAAAAAGCAGAAACAAATTTGAAGTATGCATTTAAACAAATGGAAAACCTTTTTAGCAGCAAAGGAAGGGGTTAGGAGAAGAGAAAACACGAAAAAGGAAAAGAGAACAGCCATGGGAGAGAGCTTTGAGAACTCCATTATTTCTATTGAGTGTAGTTGTTTCCCTAATAGAAAATTGTTGGTGGTACATAGAACTCTTCATCAAGTCTCCTTTATATAGAAAATTGAATGACGTTTTCAGTAATTTGAATAGAAAATCTAAAAGAGGTATTATTATCTAGATTATAAAAGATTATGATTTCATTTATCTTAATATTTTCAAATGTGAAATTTGTCTGGCCTGGCCTGACTCAGTATCTTTTTCAAGCAAAAATATATAAATATATATATATTAAAAATTATTCATAAGATTTTATCTTAATATTATGGTTATTTTGGTGTATTCCATTATGTATATATTAATTGAAAAATAAAAAAAAAATATTTTTAGATAGGATAGAAAATTTAAAATTGTATGCAAATATAATTATATATGAGAGGAATATTTTCGGGTAAGTTTCTCTTTTTTTAAAATAATCGTTGGTTTTATCTTTAATTAGTTTTAATTTGATTCAAACAAAATTTACTAAAAGTTAACTTAAATGAATCTCCGAAGTTAGTTTTTCCTTTTAAAATGAATCTATTGTTTTCGTTTAATTTTTTATTAGTTTTAATTTAATTTGATCGAACTTTATTAAAATTTAAATAATGAAATGATAAAAACATATCCCCATTTTATTATAAAATATAATAATTGAAAACAAATCTTTGTAGGTGTGATTTCTTAATCTTAAAATGAATCTCTTGTTTTTGTTTTATTTTTAATTGGTTTCCGAACAATTTTTATTAAGATTTGAATAATAAAATATAAATATCAGTCACGATTTTGGTAATATATATATATATATATATATATTTGGTTAACTTTTTAAATTATTTGAAATAATGTTACTAAAATATAAGAGATTAAAATAAGACAACGAATTAGGATAATGATTAAATAAGTTTAATTTGAAAAATAAAATTGATTTATACTCAACCAAAACATTTTTTTCTGAAAATTTTGGTTTAGTGAATTTAAAATTTTAGAGGATACTTCCTTTTAGTTTTATTGATAAGTTAAAAGTGATTTTAAATCCCAAGTATCTCATTATTATTATTATTAGCAAGATTATGATTTCATTTCACCCAATGTTGTGAAAAATGATTTATGAGATTTCATCTAATTGATTAATTTGGTGTATTACATTTTTTCAATATAAATAAAAAAATTAAGATTTTTAGATATATAGTATAAAATTCGGAAATCTACACCAATATAATAATTTGAAATGAATTTCTCCAAATAAATTTCTCTTTTTGAAAATGATCTTTGATTTTATCTTTAATTTAGTTTTAATTCAATTCAGAACAAACTTTGTTAAAATTTTGCATAATTTTGAAATTAATGAATCTTCTCTTTTTTCATTTTTTTAATTTTTTAATGAATATTTCACTTTATTGTTAATTGGTTTTAATTTAATTTAAATAAACTTTATTAAGATCTACCATCATTTGAAATGAATCTCTTCCTTTGAGCTTCTATTTTTTAAATGAATATATTAATTTTGATTTATCTTTAATTAGTTTTAATTTTTTTTGACTACTTATTAGTTTTAATTTGATTCGAACACATTTTATTAAAATTTAAATAATGAAATGATAAAGATCATGCTTGATTTTAATAAAATAGCATAATTTTATAAAAATCTTTTCGAATTCAGCTTTATCTCTCGTCTAAAATGAATCTATTGTTTTCCTTTTATCTCTAATTAGGTATAATTTTATTCAAAAAAATTTCATTAAAATTTGAATAATGAAATAATAAAGTCCAAATTCTTATCATACATTTATTTTTTACTTTTTTACTTTGGATTAAGATTTAAAAAAATGTTTTAAGAGATTAAAATAAGATGTTGAATTGGATAATATCTAAATAAACCTGATTTACTAAAGTAAATACATGAAAAAAAAAAATTTCTTCAAAATTTTGGTTAATGAGAATTTGAAAATTTTAAAAATACTTCTTTTTAACTTTGTATATCTTGACAATCCAGAGTAGAATATGAAAGTTATGAAAGTTAAAACTTAAAAGTAATTTTAAATCTCAATACATTAGGTTAGAAAGTTAAAATATTAGATATGAAGTGGTAATTTAAACAAGTTTGATACTTTTTTTTTGTCATAGCTAACAAATTTTTAAAATTACCTTTTTCATTTTTTTCTGTTGATTAATATTTTGAAGTATCAATTTTGTATTGGATAATAATTAAAATTAAGAAATAATTTAAATTGTAGTTTAAAGTGTACTTATAATTTTAATATGTAATTATTCTTATAAAAATTTTAAAAAATTAAAATCTAGGATTAGGACTAAATTGAAATTAACTATTTTTTATTGTCATAAAAGCAAAAACTTGAAGTTTGATACTTTTTTTTTGTCATAGCTAACAAATTTTTAAAATTACCTTTTTCATTTTTTTCTGTTGATTAATATTTTGAAGAATCAATTTTGTATTGGATAATAATTAAAATTAAGAAATAATTTAAATTGTAGTTTAAAGTGTACTTATAATTTTAATATGTAATTATTCTTATAAAAATTTTAAAAAATTAAAATCTAGGATTAGGACTAAATTGAAATTAACTATTTTTTATTGTCATAAAAGCAAAAACTTGGGTTGGGCCAGAGCCGAAATTTAGAACAGTCCAAATTTAAAACAAAAATGAAAATGAAAACACATATTTGCGGTGAACGAGGATCGAACACGTGACCTTCAGATCTTCAGTCTAACACTCTCCCAACTGAGCTAGCCCCGCACCGTTGAAATTAAAGAAGCTTTTTCTTATTTCTACATTAAATTTAACAGATACTATTGATTCTCAACTCCTCCACTGAATTCGAGCTTCTGCCATGGCGGATTCACCTCCCAACCGAATCGATGTGTTTTGGCACGAGGGGATGCTCAATCACGACACCGGCAATGGTGTATTCGACACCGGAGACGATCCAGGTTTTCTCGACGTGTTGGATAAGCACCCAGAAAACTCCGACCGGATTAAGAACATCGTTTCCATTCTCAAAAGAGGACCCATCGCTCCTTTCATCACTTGGCGTTCCGGACGACCCGCACTCATCTCTGAATTGCTTTCTTTCCACCATTCAGGTGATTCTTATTTCCATTCATTTGTTCATTTGATTCCAAGCTTGAAAACTTTGTGAACTCGGTTGTGTTCTTGTGAGTAGTTGCTTTTGTGAAGTTAGTAGGCTGGGATGAATAGCTATCAAAATAAAAAGAGGATATACAAATTTCTAATAGATTAAATGGAATCTMAAAGAATCTCATGATTCAATCTATTATTCAGTAAATACATGTATATTTTTTTGAATCGTTTCATTCGCGAGGAGCTGGATGAGAAGAAACTCTCATGTCCGGTTCTGTAGTAGAGATGGAATTGAGAAACAACCATCAACTATAACCCCAAAAGAACTAAATTTCGTAAACACCATAGAGGAAGAATGAAAGGACTATCTTATCGAGGCAATCGTATTTGCTTCGGTAGATACGCTATTCAGGCACTTGAACCCGGTTGGATCACATCTAGACAAATCGAAGCGGGACGAAGGGCAATGACACGAAATGCACGACGCGG
>NW_019104509.1:507145-531617 GCF_001995035.1 Momordica charantia
CCTCAAAGTGGATTTATCGACGAGGTAGGTGAAGGAGAGGGTTTCGGCTATAATTTGAATATACCTCTGCCAAATGGAACAGGGGACCGGGGATATGAGTATGCCATGGAGAAGTTAGTTGTCCCAGCAATTCAAAAGTTCAAGCCAGATATGTTGGTTTTGGTTGCAGGCCAAGATTCAAGTGCTGTAAGTCAGTTAATTTATTTACTGTTTTTAAGAACAATTTCTTTGTTTTGTTTTGTCATTACTTTGTGGTTATTTAGATTAATTGGAGGTCTACTTGTATAAAAAGGAACCTTAGTAGTTTCAAATCCTAATTTTTAATTATATTGTCTTCTGTAACTTTTTTTAGCTTATTGAAATAGAATCTTAAACAATTTCTAATAGATATGAACTATGTTGGTATTTGTGGATTCATATACTGAACCCAGTTATTAGTTTTTTACTAGATTCTATATCTTTCATCCTGTTTTTGTTTTTCAGATTTTGGCGGCCATGGAACCTTACCTAAAGCCCAAAAATTCTCAAATTTAAGCCCTAAACTAGTTCCAATAATTAATAGATTTACTGCCACTATCCCGTACGATGAAGAAAAAGGCTCCAAGTCTTATTTTTTATGCACAGAATAACTGAACGAAATGATAAGTATGAACATGTTCAGGTGAAGGATTGATAATTAGCTGTAGAGAAAACCGTTTGGAGATGATTTCGAAGTACAAGCTGGCAGGATGCATTATTTGCAATAGGTTGTCCAGAATTTACTGTAGAAAACTCATGAATCTGATGCATTTCGTCTTTGGTGGCTGCCTGAACTATTTTGGAGTGAAAAATGTGACTGAAATATTGTAGAGGGTGGTAATGATTACAATTGTAGATGTCAGTTGTGTTGTAATCTGCCTACTCTATAATCCTTTGGTTCTGAGTTTGTTTTTGGTTTTATATTGTTATCATTGATCTAATATTGCTTCAACTTGACTTGAAAGAACATTTGATTGAAAGGTTCTGTTATTCTTCTTTGAGGGGGTAAATGATGATGATTCTACTTATGGTCATGCTTTTTCATAGAATTTCAAGTTAGGAAATCAAATTAATCTTTCAATGAAATGGTGAAACAATGACATATCTCAAACCGAGATGGGTTCGTATATTAGCGGTAGCTTACATGGTTGTAAATGAAGAAATCATACTTAATGTTTGCAATGATTAAACATTGCATCAAACAGCAACAACTTTTCAGCCTTGGTTATATTTGATTGTTGTAAGCTGACTTTTTACTTTTGAACATTACCTTTGATTTAGTTCGACTCAAATGGAAGGCAATGCTTGACAATGGATGGTTACCGAAAAATCGGGCAGATCGTTTCAGAGCTGGCAAGTAAGTACAGCGGTGGACGCCTCCTTATAGTCCAAGAAGGGGGATACCATGTTACTTATTCGGCTTATTGTCTTCATGCAACACTTGAAGGGGTACTCAACCTCTTGCCTCCTTTGATATCTGATCCGATGGCTTATTACCCGGAAGACGAGGCGTTTTCTGTGAAGGTAATTGATTCCATTAAACAGTACCAAGATGAAAATGTGCCATTCTTAAAAGTGTAGCATAGTTTTGATAGGTATACATCTGTATTGGTTGATGTTTGTGTACTCTTTGGTTGGACAAAGCATTCTAAAGTTTGGTTAATATAATTATGCGATGCCTATGATAGCTTCCAATTATCTAGAAAACCAAGACAATTTTGATGGGACATTATCTCTTTGCACAGCCTCACCAGGTAGTAGTAGAAAAAGTAGGAATCTTACTTCCTCTATTCAGTAAGAAGATAGGTGTCTCTAGAATAGGGAAGCTCAGATTGAAGATTTATCGAGTTTGTTTTAAGGGCACCCGCTTCGTTTTTTTGGGCTCCTAAGCGACAGTGTAGTGGTCACGTTGAATAATTTTTCCTAGAAGAGACTGTTCGAAAGTAGGAGACTTTTTGTGCCACTGAAAGCCCGGGTAATCTAGTCTTTGAGACTTGATGGTTTATTGAGAGAGTCGTTTTCAAAAGTTGAACATTTATTGAATATGATAGATTTTAGCCTCACATAAGTCGAGTCGAGGGGAATTAGAGAGCTCTCATTCTCTCTCAATTCTCCACGAAGAACCCACAAAATAAAATACCCAAAACTAACAGAATTTCTTACGGGACCCATGCCCATTGCGTAATATCACCCCTCTAACATACACGCCCTCTTACCTACGTGCTTGCGTTCATACACGCCCTCTTACCTACGGGACCCATGCCCATTGCGTTCATTGATTTTTCTTTTCTTCCTAATAACTTTGTTTGCCTCATCGTCCAAAGCTCCTTTGATACCTTCGAATGGATATCTCAAAATGTTTGGGTATTCTACATCATTAGAAAATAAATGTAGGAATCTCTCGTGGCAATGTACTATTACTATAAATAAGACTTTGACCTTTAAAGGGGTGACAAATTTATTTAAAATAAGGTTTATAATTTAAGTATGAGATTGTGAAGATGGACATTAAAAATGCTCTCTCTTGATTTGAGTTCTAATTAATTAAAAATCAACAAGTGAAGCCAACTTTACAAGGCACCTCTTTTTTTTTTTATAAATTCTCCAAACTCCAAAGCTCAAGGAAGGAAGATAGATGCTTTAATCCAGAGTGGAATATCTACCTTTTAAAAGTATATTTAGTCAAAGCCACGTTATCTTGATATATATATATATATTTTAAATCCATGTGTTCGGGTCAGTTTGCGCGCACCAGAATTTTATATTCTTTTTATATGAATTAAATAACGAAGTGATAATTTTTCAAGGAAAAAATATGATTTTTTTCAATGAAATAATATATTGTATTTTAAAATATATTAGAACTTTACCATTTTTAGAAAAAACCAATTTTATATTTTTATAAACATGATACGAGAAACATTATATTTTGTTTATATAAAATTCTATAAATTTATTAGGTGGTCTTTGAAATTTCTTGTTTGATTTTAATTCTTAAACTTTTGGATGCTTTGTTTTAGTTTCTAAATTTTGCTTTAGAAAAACTATTTTAACCATTGTCATTAAAAAATTTCAAGGGCTGATCTTCATTGAGATGGTCCTTCAAAATTCTGGTTTTATTTTTTTCTTTTTAATTTTATAAATTTTCTTGAATTATGACTTTAAACCAGAATTAAGTATAAGGAACAATATATCACATCTTATTTTTACTCCATTTTTACAATAGTTGCTCTTTTAATTTTAATTTAATGATAACTAATTAAATTTATATTTAGGTCAACCTATGATATTTAGGTCACTTAGTCCCCAAACTTAATTGAAATCACTGTTGATGATGTGATGAAATTCCATACACAATCTACTCCATCTAGTTTCAAACATCTAGTCATATATTATCTTTTTACTCAATGATTTATGAAAAATTTAGGATATAAGCTAAAACAATTTTTTTATTATTAAATTACAAATTTAGTCCCCAAATTTTTTAGTTTGTGTCTAGTTGGTCCAATAAGTTCTACTTCTTGTCTAATAAAATTCTAACTTTCAATATTTTGTCCAACAAGTTTGTGAACTTTTAAAAATGTCGATTATTTCAATAACTTGCTAGATACAACATTGAAAATTTAAGAACATGTTAGACATAAGATTAAAATTTTAAGGATATACGTTGTCAAAAAAAAATTTAAGAATATATTAGATACTTTATATAAAGTTTAGGGACAATGATAAAAATTCATAAATCTATTAGTATTAGACATCTTTTAAAGTTCAAGAAGTTATTAGATCCAAATTTAAAAGTAAAAAACCAAACTTGTAATTAATTTTTTTTCTTTACAAAGTTCAAAATTCAAACTAAAACTTCCAAACGATACCCGAATGGTAAAGACTTGTGATATCTAGAGATATCTCTAAAATCTGGAGATTGACATCTAGAGATATCTCTAAAATCTCATCTCCAGGATCTCAATAATTTAAAATATTTTTTCAACTTCAAACACTTATTTTCTGAGTTCAATTTATATTCCCACATATTATACTAGAAAGAAAAATTAAAATATATTTTTGATCAAAAGGTCACAAAATTTTAATAAATGTAGTAATATACTACAATATTTTGATTGGAGATATATGTAAATTACTGAACTATGCTCACTTTGACTACAATGAACTTAATATTGTACTAAAAAGTAAAATTAAAATATATTTTCGATCAAAATGTCGTTATAAAATTTTAATAAATATAGCAATATACTACAATGAACTTAATATTGTGTGTGAAAGGCATTGATTATTGAATTGAACAGCACACGCTATGTTTGTCGGCGTGGAATTTCTTTTTATTTTATTTGATTTTAATACGTTTTAAACATTTTCTGGAATAAATTTATTCATACGAGGAATAGAATTATCCTGAATCAACGGCATCTGTTTGGAAACTGGGACTTCCCCGTTCTTCCTTACTTTATCATGACACGTGGGCCCCATCTTCTTGTCTCTTCCTTGTACAATAATTAACACCACTCCTAATTTTTTAATAACATGAAATAATGTAGAAGATTATATTGCATATAATATAAAAAGTTTTAAATATTATTTTGGTTCATATGTGACGGTTGATTCGGGTGTTTTTACTTTTAAAACATATATTTTAGTTGATGTATTTTTTATTTTTGTTCACCTTAGTTCATGTACTTTCATTTGTTTGGATCTTAGTTTTTAAAATATGACAATTTTGGTAGTTTTTACAAAATTTTAACATTAATTTTATACCAAATATAAACTTTTTAATACGAATTTATAGCTACATTTTAAAAAGTTCAGCGATTCAAGTATCATGTTAAAATTTTGATAGAAACAAATGAGATAAAAATATAAATAAATAAACTAAAATTGTCACGTTTTAAATGAATAGAAAACAAAGGTTTTAAAAATACAGAAAGTAAAGTAAACAAAATTTGAAAGTGTAAGAATTAAAATCAACGTTTTGAAACTACGAATGCTAAAATGATCCTAACATAAAAATGACATGGATTAGAAAGTATTTAAATATAATATAATTAGCACTACTCCTAATTTTAAAATTACATAAAATAGCGTATAAGATCATGTTGTATAAAAAATACAACATTATCCACTTGCTGATTAATAATATAAAATTTTTGGAAGATATTATGTTTATTTTAAATAATTGCATGTTGCCTTATGGGTCTTATTTTTGGTTTTAGTATCTGCAGTAATTTACTATTTTCTAGATCTAGTAAGATCTTTAATGTACATCTTTTTAAAATAAACTGAGCAGATCTAGGGATGATTAATGATTATTATATATTTTATGACCTTTTTATAAACGTAAATGTAACAACATACAAAAATTAAACTCAATTAAAATTTGTCAATTGTTTTAATGGGTAATAAGATTTTTACGGCTGTAAAAGTAAGTATAGTCAAACGGTAATTGACATATATATGTCATAAAGATCGTGAATTTGATCCCCATCCAACATGTTGTACTAAAAAAAATTTTTACAGCTGCTTTTTAGAAGTGTTAAGATTTTTACTATGCTCGTAAAATTTACAATATATAACTTGACCTAGTAAATTATGGGCACTAGATATGACCTTCTACTAAATAATTTATTACACAATTACAATAAAATAAAACCGATTATATCAGTAAAACTGTCATCTTTTCAACACACATCACGAATGAAGGAGCTAAGATTAGAACCTTCAACCGAAAAATGGAAAAGAAAAAGAATATAAATTTTTTTGCATTTTACTTGTAAATCATACTTGATTTTGGTAGTAGCAATTGACTGTCGGCTAGCTGAACTTTAAGTGGGTCAAAAATGCTCCCAATGAGGCCAAATTGATGGGTGAAAGAGACAAAGCAAGCCGAGTTAGGTTCAAAAGGAGAGAGAACAGACAGTCGTAAAGGCTTCTTCTCAACTTTTTGACAATCAAAACCACTGCCCCATCTACCCGTCTCTTTCCCCTAAACTTCCATGGAAGAAGAACCTCTCACTTTCGCAATTGCTCCTCTTCATCACTGAGGAACACAGGGATTCTGGTTTTCAGGTCTTTCTTACTGTTTTTCCGATCTGGGTTTTGTTTGTTTTGTCTTGAACCGTTTGAAATTGATGAGATTCTATACTGCATTGGGGTAATTGTTCTAGTTTTTTTGTTCATCTTGTAGATTGGGGATGGTGAATGAGGAGCAGAGGCTGTGTTTCTCTCTGGTTTTGTTGTGCCTGTCAAGTGTTTGTTTCTGTGCCACTGACCCGAATGATGTGAAAATTCTGAATGATTTCAGAGAGGGCTTGGAAAATCCAGAGCTTCTCAAATGGCCTGTCAATGGGGATGACCCATGTGGTACTCCTCCATGGCCTCATGTTTACTGTGCTGGTGATAGAGTTTCTCAGATTCAGGTTCAGGG
Organism: Momordica charantia; assembly: GCF_001995035.1. Next base: position 513,600 of record NW_019104509.1, read on the forward strand.
GTTGGGTCTAAAAGGGCCATTGCCTCAGAATTTTAATCAGCTCTCTAAGCTCTCCAATTTGGGTCTCCAAAAGAACAAGTTCAATGGGGCATTGCCCTCTTTCAGTGGCTTATCAGAACTCGAGTTTGCTTACTTAGATTTCAATGAGTTCGACACGATCCCGTCGGATTTCTTCGACGGATTAAGCAGCGTTAGGGTGTTGGCTTTGGATTATAACCCTTTCAATGCCACTGTTGGATGGTCCCTTCCTGATGAGCTTGCCAGGTCAGTTCAGCTGACTAATCTTTCACTGGTTCAGAGTAATCTGGCTGGGCCTCTCCCTGAGTTTTTAGGGACATTGCCATCTCTGACTGCCCTGAAGCTTTCCTATAACAGATTATCAGGTACAATTCCCAAAAGTTTTGGGCAGTCTTTGATGCAGATTCTATGGCTGAATGACCAAGATACCGGAATGACCGGTCCGATTGATGTAATTCCTTCGATGACTTCTTTGACTCAACTATGGCTACATGGAAACCAGTTTTCAGGGGAGATCCCTGAGAATATTGGGGATTTATCTTCTTTGTATGATCTTAATCTTAATAGAAACCAACTTGTTGGTTTGATTCCTGAAAGTTTGGCCAATATGAATCTGGATAACCTGGTTCTGAATAATAACCTTCTAATGGGTCCAATACCAAAGTTCAAGGCTCTTAATGTTACTTATGATTATAACTATTTTTGTCAATCTAAACCAGGTCTAGAATGTGCCCCACAAGTTACTGCACTTTTAGATTTTCTTGGCAGTCTGAATTATCCTATGCGTCTTGCATCGGAGTGGTCGGGTAATGATCCGTGTCAAGGACCATGGTTGGGACTTAGTTGCAATCCTGAGATGAAGGTTTCGATAATCAATCTACCGAGGCGTGGACTTCTTGGTACATTGAGTCCTTCCATATCAAAGCTAGATTCACTCCTCGAAATTCGACTTGGGGGAAATAATATTAGTGGTACAGTTCCACAGAACTTTACGAATTTGAGGTCTTTGAGGTTGTTGGATTTGACTGGAAACAATTTCGAGCCTCCATTACCAAAATTTCGAGATGATGTTAAAGTTTTAGCCTTGGGGAATCCTCTTTTGGTTTCTAATCACTCTGGCGTACGTCCTTTACCTGATGTACATCCACCGGTTACCAGTGTGTCTCCCCCACAGAATGGCACGATCTCAGGTGATGCAAAGCCACCAACATCGTCGATAAGGAGTCCGGTTCCAGCATCTCCATTTACAGTCTCGAACTCCTCTTCATCTGAGTCTGTCCATGTAGAATCCGAGACACAGAAGTCTTCAAAGACGAGGAGAGTTATGTATGTGATTGCCACGGTGCTCATCATAGTCATGCTATTCCTATCAGCACTGTTTTGTATCTTTTGCTCGAGGAAGAGGAAACGAGCCGCTGAATCTCCTACTTTTGTGGTGCACCCGAAAGATCCATCTTTCCCTGAAAATATGGTTAAGATTTCTGTTTCGAATAAAAACACAGGAAACTTATCCAATCAAACAGAAACTAGCATGACAAGTACTAATAGTGGTGGTACAGAGAACTCTCATGTGATTGAAGATGGGAATCTAGTAGTAGCCGTTCAAGTTCTCCGCAAGGTGACCAATGATTTTTCCCCCGAAAATGAGCTCGGACGAGGCGGGTTTGGAACTGTCTATAAAGGCGAGTTGGAGGACGGGACGAAAATAGCAGTGAAGAGAATGGAGGCTGGATCAATCAGTAGTAAAGCATTAGAAGAGTTCCAGTCCGAAATTGCCGTTCTTTCCCATGTTAGACACCGACATCTGGTATCGCTTTTGGGCTACTCCACAGAAGGAACTGAAAGGCTTCTTGTATATGAGTATATGCCTCAAGGTGCTCTTAGCAAGCATCTTTTTCATTGGAAAAGTTTGAAATTGGAGCCTCTACCTTGGATGACTCGGCTCTCGATTGCATTGGATGTTGCCCGAGGGATCGAGTATCTACATAGTTTGGCCCGACAAACCTTCATACATCGAGATCTTAAATCGTCTAATATCCTTCTGGATGATGATTTTCGAGCAAAAGTTTCAGATTTCGGACTGGTCAAGTTGGCTCCAGATGGAGAGAAGTCAGTGGCGACTAAGCTTGCCGGTACATTCGGATACCTGGCACCTGAATATGCAGGTACATTTCTATGTTCTGTATCATAGAATTCATGTCAATCTAATATAATCTTGTTTTTAGGTATAAGTTTTGTGTTCAATTAAGCTGCAAATAGAAGTTTGTTTGGTTTATTTTGGCTTCTCCCAGCCATGTTAGAGTAGAACCACCAGTAAATAAAGCATATACAATTGCCTGAGACAACTATTGGTTTTATGATTTCAAACTCAGAAACTTTCTTAAATCTAATTCTTCTAAAAGGGTTCATTTCAGTTCTTATTTGTTTGGTTCCGTATGTCTCAAAATTTCTCTGATCAAAATTCTTTGGGATTCAGTAATGGGGAAGATCACAACAAAAGCTGATGTATTCAGCTTCGGGGTGGTGCTGATGGAACTTTTGACTGGAATGATGGCACTCGACGAGGAGCGCCCGGAGGAAAGCCAATACTTGGCAGAGTGGTTTTGGCGAATCAAATCAAACAAAGAAAAGTTCACGTCTGCTATTGATCCCGCTCTAAACATAAACGACGACCTCTTCGAGAGGGTCTCCGTGGTTGCTGAATTGGCAGGACATTGCACAGCTAGAGAGCCAACCCATCGGCCTGATATGGGCCATGTCGTGAACGTGCTTTCGCCATTGGTTGAGAAGTGGAAACCAATTCACGACGACACCGATAGTTTCTCCGGGATCGACTACAGTCTCCCACTTCCTCAAATGTTGAAGGTATGGCAGGAAGCGGAAAGCAGGGGAACGAGCTTTACGAGCCTTCAAGACAGTAAGGGAAGCATTCCGGCCCGTCCCACCGGATTCGCAGACTCCTTCACCTCTGTTGATGGGAGATGAGTAAACTCCATTGCAGTACAGAAACTTTCCTTGTATACACAAAGGGCGAAGCATTCCCTATCGGATTATCATCATCTTGATGAAAATATAATCAATTAAAACAGTTGATAGTTGGTTTTCTGTCTTTGGATTCTTAGACATGGATGGAGAGAGCTTTTGGTTTCACCTTTTTATTTTTATTTTTTATTTTTTACTTATTTGTGTGATGTTTCTTTATACAATGCAATTTACTCTGTAAAGAATTGTTGGTGGTTGGAAATATCAACAATGTTATTATCCATATGATTTTGTTTTACCCTCCGTCTCTATTGACCACCATGCATTTGTTCTATAACGAATTCTTATAATTTATACTTGGGGTTTGAAATTTGATTTTTTTTAATCCAAGGGTATTTTCGTAATTTCACTAATCTTTTTGGTAAGTAGAGTTTGTAAACGTAATAGATAATGGGATTGAAATGAAAGGAAAAAAAAAGGTTACAGATACAGTTGGAGAGAGCTTAATTATATTCTCTTAAGCTCAACTTTCGTGGAAAATGGACAAAATAAGCCTTAAGGATCTCTTAAGTTTTTTACTCGTCCTTGTGTTTTCTAGTCAGTACTGACATCATCAACTTTGACAAATGACCTCCCATGCCCCTCCTTGCTTTTTTTTTTTCACTTCTAGACTCCATCTCTCTTCTCCACTAATATTTTAGACTTCTCTCCTGATTTCCTCTCTCTACCTCCATCTCCCTCTTTTTCCAGATTTTTTTTCCTCCTCTCTGTTTTCTTATCATAATTTTTTTTTCTCATTCTCCCTAAAATTTTGGAGTTTCTCTTTTCCATCTTCCCTCCTTCTCTATTTCTTCAGTAATTTTTTTTCCTCCATGATTCCCGTGACTGACGATGGATGCATCAAAGCCGACGAAGAGGTCGTTCGCCGAAGAAAGAAGATCACTGGAAGAGGAATGGGGGAGCGAGGTTGAGCGAGGGAGCGAGGTTGAGCGAGAGAGCGAGGTTGAGCGAGGTTGAGCAAGGTTGAGCGAGGAATGAAAGATGGGAAAGCAAAATTGGGGGATTTGAAAAGCAAAATTGGGGGATTTGAAATTCAATTAAAATTAAAACTATTGAGAGATTTAAGGAGATGGATGAGAGATTTCGAGAAACAATTTGAATTAATATTGAGATTCCATTTTTCTCAAAATTAATTTGATTTGATAAACATTAATTCAAAATTAATTTTTAGATCCTGTAAAAAAAAACAATCTCATTAAAAATATTATTTTTAGATTCCCTTGATCTCGCTCTCTCGCTCACCCTCGATCTCTCCCTCGCTCACCCTCGCTCTCTCTCTTTATCTCCTCCCTCACTCCTCTTCCACTGAGCTTCTTTCTTTGGCGAATGACTTCCTTCGTCGGCTTTGATGCAGCCGTCGTCAACGAAGTCACGGGAACCATAGAGGCTGCTGGTTTTAAAAAAAAAAAGCTCAAAGATTTAGGAGTTTTTTTTAAAAGTAAATTGCTTTTTGTGGTCAGTAAAGAAGAAAGAGAATAATAGTAATTAGAAAAAATACAGAAATATGGAAGAAGGAAAAGGAAAAGAGAAACTCCAAGAAAATTTTAGAAAGAATGAGAAAAAAAACTTTGTTGAAGAGGAAAAGAGAATAATGAAAAACGAAAAAAAAAAAAATCTGGAAAAAGAGGGAGATGGAGGTAGGGAGAGGAAATCAGGAGGGAAGTCTAAAATATTAGTGGAGGGTAGTGAGGGTCATTTGGTGTGAAGGTGATGTCAGCAAATGCCTATAAAACTTGTGTTTTGAAAAAGATGATTAAAAAACTTAAAAGACCATCGTAGAATACTTATTTTGTCCATTTTTCCCAATTTTTGTCCCTGAACGAAGAATTTACATTATTTTATAAATAGCTTTTTGGGTCATGGATTATTATTATTATTATTTTACAGAAAAGAATGGGTAGGAAAGATTAAAGAAGGAGACTTTTTTTTTTACTGAGGTAACGAAGAACTCCAAAAAAGAAAATAATAATAATAATAATTTAAACTTTTATTTTTATATTTTAAATAATAAATGGTTCATTTACGATAAAATTCCCGCTCCCGCTCTATCCTAAACGGTTCTTCGAACAATGAGCAGCATTCCGGCGAACACCGCCGCCGCAGTCCAACTCCAACAATATCCTAATCCGGCTACTTCAATCCCACTTCCAAACCCGGAAACAATCAACTTCCCTCGCTCTGAAAATTCCTCAAATCGCCATATCTCCTCCAAATCCACCGGCAATTCTATCGATCCCATCGTTCTATGGACCTCTTCCATCGCTCGCTACTGCCGCAATGGCCAATTAGCCGAAGCGGCCGCAGAGTTTACAAGCATGAGACTCGCCGGAGTTGAGCCGAACCACGTCACGTTGATTACGCTTCTCTCCGGCTGTGCTGATTTTCCGTCAGAAAGCCTCTACTTCGGCTCTTCGCTCCATGGCTACGCCCGTAAATTAGGTTTGGATACAGCGCATGTAATGGTGGGGACTTCTATCGTTGATATGTATGCCAAATGTGCTCAACTGGGTCTTGCTAGGAGGGTTTTCGATTACCTGAGGATGAAAAACTCTGTTTCTTGGAACACGATGCTCGATGGTTACACGAGGAACGGGGAGATTGAGCTGGCGATTGACCTGTTTGATGAAATGCCTACGAGAGATGCGATTTCTTGGACGGCTTTGATTAATGGTCTCTTGAAACAGGGGTACTCTGAACAAGCATTGGAGTGCTTCCATCAGATGCAGTGCTCAGGTATCAAACCTGATTATGTGTCTATAATTGCTGTTCTTGCTGCGTGTGCTGATTTGGGAACGCTTACTTTGGGGTTATGGGTTAATCGGTTCGTTATGCAGCAGGAGTTCAAGGATAATATTAGGATTAGTAATTCCTTGATAGATATGTATTCTCGATGTGGGTGCATCGGATTTGCCCGCCAAGTGTTTGAGAGAATGTCTAAGCGAACTTTGGTGTCTTGGAACTCCATTATTGTGGGGTATGCTGCTAATGGGTTTGCAGATGAATCTCTGGAGTTTTTTGATGCAATGCAGAAGGAGGGATTCAAGCCAGATGCAGTTAGCTATACGGGAGCTCTTACTGCGTGTAGTCATGCTGGCTTAGTGAATAAGGGGTTGGAATTGTTTGATAACATGAAGAGGGTGCACAGAATTATTCCCAGGATCGAGCATTATGGATGCATTGTCGACCTCTATGGCCGTGCAGGGAGGTTGGAGGATGCGTTGGATGTGATCGAGAAAATGCCGATGAAACCGAATGAAGTTGTGCTTGGATCGTTGCTGGCTGCCTGCAGGACTCATGGCGATGTGAGCTTGGCTGAAAGGTTGATGAAACATCTCTCTAAGTTGGACCCGGGAGGCGATTCAAATTATGTGCTCCTTTCGAACATTTATGCAGCAATTGGAAAGTGGGAAGGGGCTAACAAGGTCAGGAGAACGATGAAAGCCCGAGGTGTGCAGAAAAAACCGGGGTTTAGTTCCGTTGAGATTGATGGTAAGGTTCATGAGTTTGTTGCTGGTGACAAATACCATGCTGATGCAGACAGTATTTATTCTATGTTACAGCTGCTTGTTCATGAACTAAAGATATGTGGCTCTGTCCCTGAAACTGAAACCTTTCTGAATACCAAAGAATCTAGTAAAGACCATTGAAGCCTATTTTTCCGAGTAATTTGATTTAGTAAATAAATTCCTTATTCTATTAATTCGAGGCTTGAAAACAGAAGCAAAACCCATGTTCAATGTACAAATTGAAGGCACTTGTTTTCTTTCTTCTTGCAACAAAAAGTCGAATCTTGAATCCCGATTCTTGAAAGGCATTACCAACACCACTAGATTACGCAAACCATTTGGACAATCCACACAGTTGGTAACAAGATGTAAGCAGGTCAGTTCGAGTTCTTTCTTTGGCCAAAATTGACGTCGAAACCAAATCTTTATAGATTGAACAAATCGAAACCAACAAAACCAACCATCAAACGGGCTCGCATGACCCTGTTGGTACACTCAGCTGTCCTCGATAAACCGTTTTTGCAGCCTATCAGCCACCTCGGCCTTCCCATGAATTCTACAAGCACTCAACAGAGCACCCCACAACGCCTCATCAGGCTCAACCTCCATCTCCATTATCAACTTCTCTGCTTCTTCCACTTGCCCCGCCCTCCCCAGCATATCCACCATACATGTATAATGTTCCAATCCAGGCCTCAAATCAAACCCCATTCTCATCATACCAAAATACTCCTTCCCTCTCTCAACCAACCCGCCATGGCTACAGGCCGTAAGAAGAGCTGTAAAAGTGAGCCCATCTGGCTTCTGCCCATCCTCCACCATCCTCTCAAACAACCCAAACACCTCCCCAAACTTCCCGTGCACTCCATAACCAGCCATCAGCGCGGACCACGACACCTCATTCCTCTCAGGCATTTCATCGAACACCTTCCGCGCAACACCCAAATCCCCGCACTTGCCATACATCGTAATCAACGCGTTCGAATTCGGCAAATCCACAGAGAACCCATTAATCACAACTACCCCATGAACTTGCCGGCCAAGCCGCAGAGACGACAGCCCCGTGCACGATTTGAGAACCAACGGCAGAGTGTGGCGGTCAATGGGTTTTCCGGAGAGGAGCATCCGGCGGAAAATGGAGAGGGATTGAGGGAATAAACGGAGAGAGGAGTGGGCTCTGATGAGGGTATTGAAGAGGAAGGTGGGGCGACGAGTGGCGAAGGAGAAGATGGCGGTGGCTTGCCGGAGTTGGGCGCAGGCGGCGTAGGAGGAGACGAGCTTGGTTCGAATGAAATCGTGGTGGGAGATGGCGAGTCTTATGGTTAGAGCGTGGATTTGCTCGAGGGAGTGGAGGTTCTTGGTGGAGGAGCATGCTTCGAGAAGAGCGGCGTAGAATGGGACTGTGCCCTGCGAGCTGGGCATTTACCAGATGAAGAAGACGAAGTAAGATTCCTTTTACTATTAGTTTGAATTTTGATGGATCGATTGTTTGCTCAACCCTAGAAGAATATTTGCTGTGAATAATATCATCTGATACAAAAAATCTGAAGAAATGTGCAAAGAATCAAGAGGGACAGAATTAGGACTTGTATGTTTGGTCGGTGATCCGAAAATAACAACTATTAAAAAGAGAGTTGTATTCTAATAAGTATTTGGTGGTACTAGGTAGGTTTGGAAAGTTTATCTGAATTTTAAAAATTGTTAAAATGAGTTATGTAATAATTTTGACTAAAATTATAACATATTAAAATGTAATTTTACTTTTCAAAGTTTCAAATTTAAAATCGAAATATTGTTTTCAATACTTCCACCGAAAACTTAAAAACAAATATGACAATTGTCAAATGGATATTTTGATTCAATAAATTTGGAAACAATAAATAGCATAGGAATGACAAACCAAAGAGATCTAAGTTAGTAATCGGTGACATGGTTAGTTTCTTGAAAAATATGATTGATCTTGATTTTTATTTGTAAAAATAAATGTATATATGTATTCCAAATTATAAGAATAAAAGAATATTGAGTTTAGTTCTCCACAATCCCTTGGTATACTAGAAAACAAGTAGAATTATTCTTTTTCTAAGTGTAAATGTTGTCAAACAAATGTTGAAGTGGGAGAATTTTTGTTCCAGATATTTAATTTAAAGTTAAGTAAAAATAAAAATAATTATTATGGGATAAAATCTAAAAAACGTTGATCAACAATAATTATTAAATTTATCTTAACTCATTAATTTCTTTTGAGATCACTAGTGATTTAATCCTATTTAATAGAGGTAACAACGAAAACATACGTTTCAAAGATAAATTAAAATAAATAAAAATTTAATTAAAAGTATAAAGATTAAAATTGAGGTAGAATTGAAAACTGGGTTCGCAGTGATAAAATTGGAGGAGGTTAAGGAAATATAAGAAATATTATTCATAAAAAGAAGCAATTAATTAGAAGAAAAAATTGATATGGGTGAGGTGCCAAATCTAGTGCATGACGTCATAATAGAAAAGGTACTGCGTGAACAGACAAAAAGCAGAGGATTAATACGGAAATATGATTAGAATTAAAAAAAGAAATAATCGCATCAATCAGTCATTTGTCCATCATCACCCAAATTGATCCCTATCCTTACGTATGCAAATCCTCCATTATTATCCATATTTAACCCTCTCCCTCTCCCTCCCTTCATTATTACCTTTCAATTTTCTCTCTTTACCCAACATTTCTGTTATTATGAATAGTGCAATTTTCAACCATACATATATATATATATATATATATTTCTCTATGAAGTATGAATATGAATATCATGGGGTAAGTACCTCAAGTTTCATATTCAAATGACAAATGAATATTGTGAAGTTCTTTAGCACCTTAAGAGCATTTGTATAGCGAGTGGATTGTATCCACCTCCTATACCTTAACTATATGAAAATAAGAATTATGGGCCAGAGGTAACTATTGAGTTATTTATGATTAGTTGCATATTTAAAATTTATGTTCAGAGAGTTTATTTTTACTCACTATTATATATTCAATAACCTTAAAATCTGTCAATTTAAATGTAGTTTAACTGATTAAGACATATATCACTAATTAAAAAAGTTGTGGGGTTCGAATTTTCACCTATACGTTTTGTTGTACATTAAAAGAAAAAAAACACCCTCAAATTCATTTTAGAAAGAATTTAAGTTCAAATTAGTAGGGAAGAAGAATCTTAATTACTTTTAGAAAATTAGTATGAATACCTACACCAACATATATCTTTTCTTTTACTTTCTTTTAAATGGACATATTATAAAGAAAATTATTCTTCTTTTTAAACAACATATATATGCAACTCGAACCCCAACCACATAAATCTTTGATATAATTATATTATTCAATATATAATTACTCTAGAGGCTAAAGTATATTATTATTATTATTATTATTATTATTATTATTTTATGGTGGGTAGAAATGTAATTAGAAAAAAAAATGTGAAGTTGAATTTGATGCCACGTCATAAAATAGCTCCGACGTCAGCAAAAAAGAAAGCAACGGTTGTAAGTACAAAGAACGTAAGAAAAGGGAATCTGAAGAACTCATAGAAACTGAGATTTTGTCCATCATTACATTATTCATCCTTCTAACGGAATTCAATCCTAAGATCGTACGGCTACTATTCTCCCTCAGTGACCCCCCCATCATGTCACCTCGCCACCTACACAATACAATATAATATAATAAAACGCCAAACGCCTACCTTTGTATTACTTATAAATGGTAGGATTTTATATTGGGTATTAAATATTTGTGCGTAGGTCGACATTTTTATCGATGTTTTTATGTATTTCTGAATTCGACATTAAGAAGGGAGATAGATCGATATTTTCATATTATTTAAAAAGAGTGATAAAACATTAAATATAAAAAAATATCACTAATTTAGACATAATATTAATATTAATAGTTTTAAACTTATTTTTAAAATGTTGAAATGCTTTTTTGTTAATTGAATCTTTTTTAAAAATTATTTTATTTTATTTTTATAATCTTTTCAGATATCAATATTTTATCGATATTTTCATCGATGTAAAATTGAGACATCGATATTTTTATTAATACCGATATTTAAGTTTTTATCTAAAAGTATCAATTTGAGTATAGTTCAACAAGTTAAGGTAATTATAAAATTATGAGTATAGTTCAACAAGTCAAGGTAATTATAAAATTATGAGTTTAAACCTTGTGGTATATAGTACACTAAAAGCTTATACATTGTATAAATATATTAAAATATATCCAATTTCAAAAAAAAAAAAAAAAGAAGTTAAACTAAAAATGGTGTACTTCGACTTTTTGGATTTTATCTAATCAATTATTCTACTTTTAAGATTTTTATTAAATTATATAGACAGTATTTAGGTAGTTCAAATGGTAAATTTTAAATTAGAAATCCGTTTCCAAAGAGATAAATATTGAATTTTAATGAAAATTATATTTTGATATCGATAAGTATTCAAGATATTGACAACCATCCAACCCTACCACATTTAGTTACTAAAAAAACACGTAGGAAATTAATTTCTAAATTCGTAGCTCTCATGGATTAAATTTTAATAAGATCAAACATCGAACATCATTGGACACACCAGCTTTAATTAAGTTTGTAGATAAAAACTAATAATATTCTTTCAATAATTTCGTTATTTTATTGCAATATGAATTTAATAATTGAAATCTGTTTACAATCAAGAGGTGGTTGGTTGAAATCTCCCATCCGTACTTATTCTACTTACAAAAAAAATTCATTGTTTTATTGCAAGTTTCTTGATTTTGAGAAGATGGGTTGGAATATAGATAGGTTTAATGATATATATATTAACAAAGTTATATTGTGTGGTTTGTTGAAGGGCGTGCGCCAGGTGGCGGAGGGTGTGGCAGTGACAGTCCCGGTCCGGGCAGCGCAGAGCGGCGCTGTGGCCGTCACAGTGACGAAGATAATTTCCAGTACTCATTTAATCATACATAATGATTTCGCCACAAATATTGGCTGCTCCAGCAATCATTCTCAAATTCCCCTCTCTCTATAAATAATATTCCACAAATTAATTATAATGCACACAATCATGGCTGCTGCTTCCAAATCCTTAGTCTTTTCTTTTGCCTTCCTTCTCCTTCTCACCTTCTTTCTCACCCACAATCTCATTTCTACTTCCGGCCACCCGCCGGCGTTCCCACTCACCCGGACCAGGAAGGTCTATTTTCTTAATAATTTTATAAATCCTTTTTGAGTACTCGTTAATTAATTATTTGCTAATTTTAATTTTGATTTTACACAGATGCTTAGAGAGATGAAGAAGAAGATGGGAGTTGTTGCCGGCGGGAAGAGGCCGCCGCCGGAGTGGGACCAGCTGAGGAGGGTGCCATCTGGGCCTGACCCATTGCACCACAACGGTGGAACCCCTAAAAAGCCAAGAACTCCATGAAACGGTGTCGTATATGCCAACAACGTCGTACACCTTCACCATATTCACGTTTTGAAGCTTTGGCTTTGGCATCCATTATTAATTTTTCTTTTTATCTATTTTATTGTTTCTCTTTTTTAGAATTTGGAAAATGTATCTCTTCGAAATTCATATATATATATATATCGTATGAATAGAATGTCCTCCCTTTGTTCATACGCTGTTGATCAAAATTATATTGTAGTTAGGGTTTGGAGCTCCGTTGACAATTAAACAAAACTTCTTGAATTTGAGGGAAATATTCAACAATATTACATTATATAATTATATATTTGCGTTTGTTGTATTGTTGTATAAAAGAAAAACAACAAAAAAGTATTTACATGTAAAGACTATTGAAAATAGTTATAAGAGGCGGCCACTAGGGTTGTTCGTTCTACATTCTTTTTATTTTGTTTGAAAAGATATTGGAACAATTTTACAAAAGGGGGGTTATGAAGAGGCAAAGAACAATGATGTCGTCCCATTGAGATTTTCCACATTTTCCTAGTGGCTTTAGTTTTAGTTTTATCCAAAATATTTCGTACCAATATGGTATTTTCTACATTTTCACAATGATTTTAGTTTCAGTTTTATTCAAAAACATTTCCTACCAATATCAAAATATATTAATAATCTTCAAATTTAACTTCACGTACACTTTCCAAACTCAACAAAATCCAAATACATACAGTGGCGGGACGTAGGTAACTAATTTAATTTGTAAGAACACTGTGGATGAAACTCCAAATTGAAACATGCATGCGACAAATGGGAAAAACGTAGACAAAGTTGAAGAATTAGTTATGGAGTAAAGTGGGGTGTAGCCCTAAATGCTTCCTAGTGTTACCAACAAACAGATCTCTGGATTTGAGGAAAGCAGGCAAAATCCCTTTGATGGTTGTGAACGGCAGCTGAGCCACTGCCTGTTTCCTCCCCAGCGAAACGGAGGCCGTTGCTCCGGCGCCGGCGCCGCTTCTGTAACTCTCCATTTTACTCTCGTCTTTTCCAACCATTAACATCTTCATGTTCTTCGTAGCCACCTTGGCCTGCCTCTTCGCCGATTCCCCTTGCTTCATTTCCTGCATTATATTCTTCCCAACCATCAATATATAATTATATCACTGCAAAACTAATCCAAAATGTTTACGCCTATTTTCGAACAATCACTTTAGAATCATGGACATCCAACAACATTCGAATGGACCAATCCGTCGATTTCGAAAGTCTTTTTTAGATAATTTAACAAATATAAGTCTGATTTCTAGACTTTTAAAATTTTAATCTTATATATGCTTGTGCCCAGTCTACTTCTTATACTTTGAAAATTTGACACCGTAGCAAAATGTTTTTTATTCGGGAATACTGAGATTTTATGCATATCTTCTGACGGCAAGCTTATACACCGTATTTGAGACTACTAAGGCAAGCAGCGGATCACTTGGTCTAATTGGAATTCTGCCAATTCCTAATTCTTATCGTGCTGAATTTATCGCACTCGGTTAAGGTCTAGTAACGACTCTTTTGGGGTCTGTCGCCAAAAATCGAAAAATCTAGTAATTTCCCTTTATATTGGAGTGGAAAATGGAATCGAGGTGCAGTTGACTGCGGAGCATGATGCATCGGGGAGATGTGTTTTCAGATTGAATTTTCATGCTCCCGGGGAGATGTGTTTTCAGATTGAATTTTAAAAAAAAATAGGACTAGTTGGATTGATAGAGGTGGTGAACTCTAACTTTTTGCATTGTTAAGTACATGGACTCAATTTTAAAGAAAATAACTAGTTGGGTAGATTTTAAAAATATTTTCAAAATCTAAACATAATTTTAAGGAAAAAAAATTAAAAAACTTGACTGTTTTAGTTTTTTAAATTCGAAAAATTTACAAAAATTCAAATATATTTCCGAAAAGAATCCATTAAAAAAAAAAGAACTAAAAACGAAATAGTTATCAGATATTAGTTAAAAATCTTACTCGAATATCAGTGATGTCTCCGATGGCGAAAATCTTCTTCCGGCCCTTGACTCTGAGATATCCGTCCACCATCAATCTCCCATGGGAATCCAAATTGGAGTCTAAAATGGTCTTCCGGAGCCAAGACGAGGCGAGCGGTATTCCGGTGCACACAAAATGGGCGTCGGCGCTGATGATCTCGCCGGTGGAAGTTCTGAAGCTTTTGGTTTCGTCCGACATGTCGTCTACAACCACGGTTCGATCCAATTTGACGTCGACTTTTTTTGAGGTCAGCCATTTTAGAGCCTTGTCCGACGCCTTGGGGCCCATGAATTCCACCAATCTTTCTCCGCCGTGGACCACCGTGATCCTCTTGTCGGAAAAGTCTGTGGCGATCTCTCCGGCCAGTTCCACGCCCACCGGTCCGCCGCCGATTATCAATATCGAATTCGCTCCTCTGATCTTTTCATTTTCTGCAGAATTATTCAATTATTGGTTTGAATTATTGTATTTGTACGCATTTAAAATAGACAAAGAAATTTCACTCCTAAATTTAATATGTAATTTTTTAAAATGTCACCAATTTTTAATCTTTCGCCCCGCATAAGTGTGACTTTTTGTTCTGATGTTTTATACTATTTTGCCATTAACTCCCTTTAGATTATTTAACGAAAATTTGATACTTGTTTATTTAATGGTTCAATTATAAAAATAATTTCCGAACTTGTAGGTTTGTGTATAATTTACCAATGAATGTTAAAAAAAAAAATTTCATTTAATCTTGTAGTTAATAGATCAGAAACTTTCAATTTTAGGCTCCTAAGAAAAAAGTTTTCAATTTAATGTTACGAGATATTTTAAAGTTTAGATAATTATTTTACACAAAATTAAAAGTTAAAAGAGATTGAGTATCTACTTTTGTGAAGTCAAGAGTTTACAGACACTTCCCAAAATTAAAAACTTTATTAGATATAACTCTCAAAATTTAGAGACGAACCCTTATTATTTATTTGAGGGGTAAATGTTTACATTTTGGTAAATTTTTGAAACTACATCATCAAACAAAAGTCAAAGAGTTCAAAACATATTTGGATTTATTTAGTTAAATTATTAATTAAAAAATTAATACAAGAGTTAAATTAATTTTATATAAAGTTTATGGGGTAGAACATTTAAAATTGACCTAGTAAAATAAAATGGTTGAAATTTTAGATACTGAGAAGAAATAGGAAAATATGAGAATATGATTTAAACCAAGGTTTTTATTTTAAGAAGGGGAAATTACAATAATGGCCTAATGAAAATAGTATACATCATTAGGCAGTGTATTTTCAAATTTTACAACAAAACAACAAAATAAAATAGGAATAAAAAAAGAATAAACCACCTCTAAAATTAAGAGGGGGTGAGTTCAAATCTCCTCCCCAACATGTATAATAAAAAAAATGTTAAACGAAAATAGTTTAACAAAAAATAAAAAACTTATTCTTATATGAGTGTGATTTTTTCTTTTAAATGAGTGTTAAAAGAATAGCTTAACAAAAAAAGAAAAAATATACACTATATATGAGTATATTTTTAAATTAGAGTGTTGATTAAAAAAATATACTCATGGTTTTATCATAAAAAATTGGTCAAATTGTATAATTTTTCGTATATAATATAATATAAATAAATATATATTTTTTTCTTTAGTGATCTGCATGTATAGGCGATGCTCATTGGTCAATATCTAATTACTTCCTGTATAAGTACAAAATTAATTTAAAACAAAAATATCACATCTTCGATAAGGATATATGCCTTTTAATAATGAATCCAACATAAAAGTCCAAGTCAAAAAAATTAAAGGCTCATTTATTTTCTTAACAAGTAAATTTATTTCGTCATAAAAATTATGTATGAAAATTTTCATTCTTTATTTTTAATTTTAAATCTCAATCAATTTTTAAAAAAGAACTGTAGATAAATTCTGTTTCTTTCTAAAATTTATTTAAAATTTTTTTAAACAATGTCTACAGTCTCAAAACAAACTTTATCTTAAAAAAAAAAGAAATATGTATACGAAATTTTATTTATTTGGGATCAATCAATGAATAAAAACATATTTAAAAACATTGGCCATGTATATGTGGATTTGACGTCGATATAAGCATAAATCAACATTTCATTTATTACAAAAAAATCGATAAAATATGAAAAAAAATCAACAAAATGTTACAAATATATAAATAATATTAATATTAATCATTTTACTTATATATAAATATAAAAATATCTATTTGTTAATTTAAACAGTTTTTTACTATTTTACAGAAATATCAATTGACATATACCAGTTTTTATTGTTTTATTTTGGGTATGGAAAATAAATTCCACATTTAGAGTTTAAAATTTAAAAATTTAATCACAGATTTAATGGAGTTTAATTACCTGCTCTGTACTGATCAAGTCTGTGAGCCCTGGTTTTGGGAAGGGGAAAATCGCGGCCAGTGGCGACGACAAGATAGTCGAAGACGACATGTCGTCCGTCAGCAACCAAGACTTCCGATTCGTTTATATCCACAGCAGGCGATGTAATTAAGCGGCCATTGGTGAAATACTCTGAGTGATTTATCACCGATCTCTCTGCAAATGAAGGCTCCACCATTGATCTCAATCGTCCGTAAGGAATCTCCAAATACTCCTTTCTGATCCGCAAATTCATTTCAGAATTAGTTTCAATCTGCAATTTCGATCGAGAGAGAGATCAGAGAGAGGGAGAATTTCTTACGGATCAATGAGAGTGACATTAGCGAAGAACTGGAGCGATTTGGCAACGAGAGAGCCGGCGATGCCTCCGCCGATCACCACCACTCTTCGAAGGTCGCCGCCGTGATTCTCCATGGATTGGATCTCGGAGTTCGTGCGAGCCAGTCCGACGGAGTTTCTTGAAGTTTAAAGGCGCGTTGTGGAAGGAATTGAAGGAGACGACGACTGGTAATGAAGTCAATGGCGGTGATTGAAGAAGAGGAGGGCGATGCAAGTTGGAGTTAATTAATTTGGGCGAACTTGAGATTTTCAGGTGCGTCATTGATTTGCTTCTAATTTCTTATAGTTTCAATCGCTTCTGTTTCCCTTTCCGAGTATTTAATTCTGTTTTGGAGAATTTTCTGTTTCAATCGCTGTTGTTTCCCTTTCCGAGTATTTAATTCTGCTTTGGTAAATTTTCTGAGAAATTCTCCACCTACGAAATTTCTATTTTCTTTCAAACTACTTTAACTATGTCTTCCTTTAAACTACAAATTTTGTCATTCAGTTGCTTTCATAGACTTTGAATTTTGTGTATATTTAGTTATGGTCACATAGATTAGTGGATAAAATCTTGACATGGTAAAAATTAGTAGTCATAGACAACAAAATAAATATTCTGTCAATTGTGCATAGTTCAATGATTAAAACATCTTATTTTTTCTTTTGAAATCGAAGATTCGATCTCCCATTGCTAAAGTGAGTTTAGGATATTATTCTTGAGAGTACTCACGATCTTTTAATAAAAAAAAAACATGAGTTGAACTATGCTTGGTTTAAGAAAGGAAGGTTGATACACCAATTAATGTCATGTGGAGAACCAAGATTGTTGTTCCCAGACCAGAACTGGTGGGCATGGCAAAGATGAGCCCACTAGGCCCAATAGGTAACCGCACATTCCAAGAAGAGCCCAATAGAACTGAGTGTTATGAGCCCGACAAGATAGCTATACCTCAATCAATGAAGAGAGCTTAATAATGTGAAAGAATTATTCTCAGATATTAATCAGGTAAGTAGATATCTCTACTGACCATCACTCTATTCTTAACAACTTAGAGAGATCTTTTTTTTCAAAAAAATAAATAGCTACCATCTTTAATGATAGTCAATAGTAAGGTATCTACTATCTGGTCCATACCTAAGATGAATAATACGTTTAAATAGAATAATACCCATGGATCGAGCATTAAAAAACTGACAACCATGACAGATGAACACA